>JBBPEB010000005.1:877500-1225000 GCA_039096225.1 Blastocystis sp. Blastoise
CATATATATATATATATATATATATATATATATATATATATATATATATATATATATATATATTATATATATATATGCTTTCTTTCTCTATAGGATGGTGGGGATTCCCTCACACGTCCCGCCATTGGTGTAGTTCGTTCCTTTAAACAGTATAATAGTAGATCTAATACAAATAACGTTGTTGAAGTCCTTTGGGAAAGTGGGAAGTCGAATGCATATCGTTATGGTGCTGATGGATTCTATGATGTATGTATAGTAGAAACAGATGAACGAAATTTTGTATATATATAATATAGTGTTAGGTTATATAGTATTCTATATATATATTATATATATAATAAAATTATATTATAATTTTATATATTACATTATTTATTCTTCTATATATATATATATATATATATATATATATATATATATATAGATAACAAAGAGATATCCTTATCCTACAGATCCATCTTCTCTATTTAATGAAACATATACTTATAGTTGTTCACTCATTCTTCCTTCCTTCCCTCTCATGATTAGCCAATCATCTTTCGTGGGATTTTTAACGTTATATGATCAAGCCTCTGTCATCCGTGTCAATTGTTCTATTCAACGAAAAGTGAATGACAAAGATATCTTTTTGTACGGTGTTTTAGATACGTTACAAAGTGGATTTGGAGAAAATGGTTGGATGCCTATGTTTGGTACAAATAATTATGTTTCTGGAATATTATTATCAATTCATGTTTTTGAACAAGATTTGAAATATATATGTAGAATTCAAGGTGATTATACTATTCCAATTCCCGTACATTTACAAACAGATTCCCTTCGTAATGAACAAATTCCCGTGAAAATCAATGGTGTAGGTGATTCTGAACATAATTTTAATCTTCAACATAATAATCGTCCTTCTGAAATAGTTAATGTATATATATATATATATATATATATATATATATATATATATTATTATAAAGATCATTATTATAAATTTTATTATTATTTCTGTAATATTAACATTCATATTATATACAATATTATATACTTATTATTATATGTCATTATTATATAGATTCAACATAATGTTATTATTGAGAATTCTCACAATCAAAGTGCTTACTTCTCTCTTTCCAACGGTTATTTGAGTGGATATAATTACTTTGAAATAGAAGTATTATCTCAGGATGAAGTTGGAGACGTAGGTGTAGGAGTTTATATTAGAAATAATCTACAAGGTATATTGTTATATACATATATATTATATATCATTTTATTTATTATTATTATATATTTGTTTATTATTATTTATTTATGTTTTTATTATATACTGTTTATATATTTATTTATATAGTATAATTATTCTTCATATATAATATACTATATAATATACTCTATAATATAATTCTCTATATATATATATATATATATAGTTGATAATACTCCAAATGGTAGTAATGTATATAAATTCATGTCAAACCGCGCATATCAATACCGCGGGAAAGAAATATCGTACGGAGAATTCGTTAACGAACATGAAATTGTTGGTACAAGATTAAATATATCCTTTCATTTATATATATATATTTCTTATATGATTATAATAATGAATATTATTAGATTTATTATTTAATTATTATTAATATATTTATATTTCTTCCTCTTATCCTCCTTAATAAGTATACTTAGAACGTGGTGATATTTCTTTTGCTGTTGATGCCAATAGATATAATGAAATAGTTATTAAGGAGCTGAATCGTGCTGAATTTCCTTTCATCACAAATCCTATTGAAACAACAAAACGATGTTATTATCCTGTTGTATATATGAAGAAAAGAGGAAATAAATTTAAATTAACAGGTAGATATTATATATATTATATATTATTATTATTATTATTATTATTATTATTATTATTATTATTATTATTATTATTATTATTATTATTATTATTATTATTATTATTATTATTATTATTATTATTATATAAAGGACAATGTGTTTCACTTCCTGGTTTATCGATTCAAAATATTATGTTAGAATTATATTCTACACTTCGATTATTATCACCTGCTCTCAGTAATACTATTCCACGATCTATTATTCAACATAATTTCGAACTTCTAAAGAATGATCTTTCTTCGCTTCATTTCAGTCTTCAAGATCCCGCCAATTCTCTCCCGCTAACTATTCTACAAGATTGTTATCAAGAATATCAAATATTTTTATCCGGTCATATTCGACGTTACCAGTCCCGTGGGGATCATTTATTTGTTGATTTAGATATTACCGCCAATAGTGTTGCCGCGTATCTCCCTATGTTCACAGTAGGAGATATTGTGAAGCACGTGAATCGTGACGAACGACTCGTCCTCATGGGAACCAATAATCATCGAGTCTGGTATATATATATATATATATAATGTTTATTATTATTATCATTATTATTAATATTTATTTTTAAAACTATTATAGTAATAATAATAATTATCATTATTATTAATATATATATGTTTATATATTGTTAATTATTATTATCATTACTATATATAAATATTTTTTTATATTATTATAATTAATATGATTATAATAAAATAGGTATAAGCATGAGCGTGTCAATGCTTCTGAAGGAGTCAGTTCAGGCTGTTTATTTGTATGGCAATTATCACCCAATGATTATCCGAATATTATTCATGTTCAAGAGGAACCATTGAGGGATCCTAACGCTCCACGTGTCAACCAATCAATGAATCAAGATGACAAGCCTCTTTCATTTGATATATTTAGTGATATTGTAAATTGTTATTATGAGCCTACTCTTCTTGCTTATATAACCACGAGAATTAATGATATTTGTGCGAATAAACATGTTTCCCCATGGAACATTGATTTAGTTGATATAGATTTCGAATTAGATCAATATTTTGAATCGACTTCTATCGTTTATTCTTCTGCTATATATGAATTATATCCTTCTATTACTGTAAAACAAATAAGTTATTGTTTATATGGATTCCTTTTATATATGAATTGGAAATATTTACGTATATCAACCTATACATTTGGTAGTAAAGTATATCAGCCGTTAGATCTATTTAATCATATACATGTTCATACACATAATAAAGAAAAGAATAATCAATTTACTCCTATTAATACTCCTATTACTCCTATTACTCCTATTACTCCTATTACTCCTATTAATAATTCTATTACTACTCCTCTTACTCCTGTTTCTAATAAGAGTAATAATAATAATAATAATACTTCTTCAATTAATACTCCTACTGAAAATTTCTTTGATTCGTTTGAAGAAGAAAATGAACAAGAATATAAAATTAAGGATATTAATAGTTTTAATAGTTATTCAGGATTAAATATGATTTTATTTGAAATACGACCTTTATTATTCACAGAAATAAAAATGATTATATTATCTCTTCATCTGGATTATACTACTACAAGAACTAATATCAGTCAAGATGAATATGAATTGCCCGCCTCTATACCGCGTATTAAAGTCAATCGACTTGTCGCTTCCTATGAAAAACAAAAAGAAGAAATTAGTGTTGTATGCTTTATTATTTATTATTATTTATTATTTATTCTTTATTATTTATTATTTATTATTTATTATTATTATAAATCAATTTATTCTTTAATAATATTATTGTTCACTATACATATATATATAGTCTTCTCGTATCCGTAATTGTTTATTAAGCCAATTAGACAAAGCATTCCATCAATGGTCTTCCTCTAATTATATGCGTAGCTTCGTCATGAAGGGACATGGGGGTCAAGCACGTGCTTTTACTGTATTTATATTATACTTATTATTATATATATTATTATCCTGATATATACTATTACATTTATTATACTTATTATTATATATATTATTATCCTGATATATACTATTATACTTATTATTATATATATTATTATCCTCATATATACTATTATACTTATTATTATATATATTATTATCCTCATATATACTATTACACTTATTATTATATATATTATTATAGATACAATTAGAGGGTGAAGGCGTTAGTGACAATGGGGGACCGTACAGAGAAATCTTTGAAAATGTAATTGAAGAAGTTCAACATACAGATATATTACCTTTCCTTATTCCTACACCAAATATGAGAGATAACCGCGGTTCTTTCGGTAGAGATTGTTATATATTTAATCCGTTAAAGATGGATGATCCTGAGTACGAAACACAAATAACCTTATTGGAGACGTTAGGAGCTATTATTGGTATGGGTGTGCGTCATTCTATTCAAATGAATATCCGTTTAGCTCCGTTAGTTTATAAGATCTTTACAGGTACAGATATAGATATAGAAGATTTGAAAGAGATTGATTATGGTTATGTTGATTATTTGAATCAAATGAATAGGTGCTCTGTATATTATTATATATATATTATTATATTGTATATTATTATATTGTATATTTTATATTGTATTTTATTCTATTATTTTTTTCTTTATTTTACCTAGAATATATTATTATTATCATTATATAGTATTTAATATAATATTCTATTCTTAAATTATATATATAGTCTGAAGAAGAATATGAAAAGAGTTTCTATGATGTCACATGGACTGTCCTTCTTTCGAACAACACTACACAACCGATTCGTGGACACGTATCTACAAATCACGTGCTCTTCAGTGAACGTCAAGAATATACTGGTCGATGTGTTCTTTTACGATTAAAAGAAAGTTTACCGCAAATATATGCTTTTATTCGTGGTTTAGCAAAATCTCTTCCTAGTTATATATTTAGTATTTTCACATGGCAAAATATTGAAGAAATGTTTGTAGGAATTAAAGAAATTGATATTAATTTGTTGAAATCTCTTACTACGTATATATAGTTATTTATATAGTTATCGTTTATCTATAATATATATATTTATATATGTATTCATTTATTGTAGTTTATATATGTTTCTAATTATATAATAATAATATGATTATATAACAATAATAATAATAATATATATATAGTTATAAGGGTGGATATACAGGTACTGAGCCCTGTATACAATGGTTGTGGGAAGTTCTAGAATCCTATTCTTATGAAGAAAAACGAAAATTCTTATTATTTATTTCAGCACGTTCTTCTCTTCCTATTTTTGATGTTCAAAATAGCTTTAAAGTATATATATATTATTATTATTATTATTTATATATGAATACTGTTAATACTTATACTATTTCTTCTTAATTTATTCATTATTATAATATATATTATATAAATAATTCTCCTATATAATACTCTCTTTATAGTTAACAATAGTTCCATTTTCTTCTGTAAATCGTAATTGTGATGATTTCTGTCCTACTTCACAAACATGTTTTATATCATTATCTTTACCAAAATATTCATCAAAAGAAATATTAAAACAAAAATTAGATTTAGCTATTCATCATGCCCCTACAATGGACGCAGATATACGTATGCATGATGCCAATGGATGGGAAACTATCTAATTTATATATATATATTTTATATTATATTTCTCTGTCAAAATTTTTATTTTTATTTTTATTATTTTTTAAATATTTTTAACATATTTGACTTTTTCATATAACTTCGTATAATCTTAATTCTTAATTTTTTATACATTTATACCATTTTGTTTGTTATTAACGGCTTATTATTAACATGAGTGTCATTTTGGTGATTTGAACAAATTAACTTTATAGAAGAGAAGTCATAAATTATATATATTAATGAGCTAAGAATATCTGATACTGGTTGAATAGATTTATGTAACTATTATATTTTCAAAAAAAAAACTTAAAAAAACTACTAAAAATTTGTCCAATAGATTTTTCTTTTCTAAAAAAAACATGAGTGTGTCATTGACTTGTTTAAGCCAATCATATCGCTGATACCATTCAATAGAAAACCACAAAGAAAACAAACACAATTTTATTTGACAAGTTTCAAAACTCCAAAATAAAAATGACTAGAATTACATTTTTATATATTTATTTAGCTAATAAGAAATGAGACAATTCATTAGTCTTATTAGTATTCTAGGACTGATATCTTTAGGTATATTTGTGATATATTATTGATTTTAACTCGTAATCAATATAGTTCAATCAGAATGCACTGCTTCTAGTTTGCCTTTTGTTCTTCGAAGAAAATTTGGTTATTATGCTTATGAAGAATCATGGAAAATATTTCAAGGTACTGATATAACTGGAACTCTTATTCATGAAGGAGCTGGTACTACTTCTGATAATTATGTTTCCAAAGATTATGATGTCTGTCTTCAATTAGATACTATCTATACTCTTGCTATGTACGATAGGTATGTAATTCTTATTATATAAAAATATTTTTTTTTTGTATTATTACTAATATATAAAAATCGAGTAATTATAATAATTATATAACAATTCTAGTTATGGCGATGGTTGGACTAGTGGTTCTTATCTCTCCATTAATTATAACGATATTACATTCTTAACGACAACACTCAATAATGGTGAGACTGCTGCTAATGTTCCTAAATTACAACAATTCACGTGTATAGATTATTACTCTTGATATAATTATATATATAATGATTTTCTTTCATAGTTAAATAACAAATTTTATAATATTCTATATAGTGAAAATGGCTGTTGCTCCTGGTACTACTTGGAAAACTTCAACTACTGCTCAAACTGGTACTTCTTGGACTCAACTATCATTTACTGATACTACTTGGACATCTCATGCTCCTGGTTCTTTCCCTTCTATTTCTACTACTACTCGTTATTATAGATATACTACTACTCTTGTTGATACTGCTGCTTATGCTCTTCGTCTTAGTGTAAAAACAAATTCGGGTTTTGTTGTTTATGTAAATGGTATTGAAGCTTCTCGTGTTGGTTTACCTGCGTATGTATTTTTTTTTTTATTTATATACAACATATATATTATTTCATTCTATTTGTTTCTCTTTATATATAAAAATAATAACAATATATTATTATATATAGTGTATCTAATTCTAATACTGCTTCTTTAACTTCTGAAACTGATGCTACTTGGAAGATGTATATATATATTCTATATTTTTATTCATATTTTTATTTATTATATATAATTATATATGTTTATTATACTATATATAGAGTTGCTATTCCTCTTTCTGTATATATAACATCAGGTACTGATTTTACTATTGCTATTGAAATTCACTCTCATTCTTCTCAACTAACTACTGCCGATGTATTTGATGCTTATGCAACTACAGTTTCTTCTATTGGTATATTATTATTAGCATACTTATCTTTTTAATTATATTTTTATTATGGTTAGTCTCATAATATATTATAAAATCATATTATTTAATTAATTGTTATTATTCTAGATGGTGAAGTTATTCTTTTTGGTGCTACTGCTACTTGTTCTGTTGAAAGTTCCAATACAAATGATATCTGTAGTAATGTTGTTGATTATTCTGATAACACTAAGTACACTTTCCAAGGTAACACTGGTACTATTACTATTTCTATTCCTAATGGATCTAAAATTTGGTTTAATGCTTATCAAATTACTTCTAGTAATGATGATTCTCAAGGACATCCAAAAGTATGGAAATTATATGGTTCTGAAGATGATGGTACTACTTGGATATTCTTGGATCATATTACTTCTAATTCATATGGTTATAGAAGAGGTACTAAATATATATATAGTATTCCTTCTAATAGAAAATCTTTTAATCAAATCAAACTTGATATCTTATCTAATTATGATGACAGTTATACTCAATTAGCCGAAATTCGTACTTTTATGGATAGTCAACCTCTTGTTGATCCTGGTCTTCAATATGCTTCTAATACTTATAATATCTATACTTATGCAGATGTTTATATTGCTCCTATTTCTAGTGGTATTCATACTTTTACTATTACTCCTGATTTACCGGATGGATTAAGTTTTAATTCTGATCGTGGTTCTATTTCTGGCTATTTAAATAATGCTGCAGCTAGTCAAACATATGTTATTAGCGCTATTGATGGTGCTACTAATGCTGATACTAGTTATACTATAACTATTAATATTCTTGTTTGTCAACAACCAACTATGGCTCAAGTTATTGTTTCTAAAGTCAATAGAATATATTCTAAAGATGAACGTGCCATTATTTATTCTGAAGATGATACTCAAATCGGTACTATTTCTGATTACAATGAAGATTCTAGTTCATTATATTATGACTGTCTAGTTGCTGGTCGTTGGAAAATTGTTCTTTTTTCTGATAATGATAATGGTTGGAAAGAAAGAAGTAGAATCGATGTTTGGCTAATATATGATGCTTATACTATGTTTTATATTGCTGAACTTTATTTTCATGCTGGTACAACTACTACTTATTATGTAAATACTCGTCTTGATCTTGCTCCTATGTCTGGTTGGAAATATCTTGCTGCTTCTGCTATTGATCCTAATTGGTATTCTACGTCTTTCTCTGATGATAGTTGGGATACAATTATTACTGATTTTGTAGATAATATTACTACTCCTATTGTTCTTCTTAGAAAGTCTTTCACTATTACTTCTAAGACTAATATGAAAAGTTGGGAATTTATGTTTAGGTCTGAGGATGGTATTGTTGTTTATGTAAATGGTAATGAAGTCTATAGATATAATTTAGCTGATGGTCCTATTACTAATACTACTACTGCTACTGGTGATGGCTATACACCTTGGACGAGTGTTTCTGGTAAACTTTCCACTCTTTCTAATGGTAATTCTGTTACTATTGCTGTTGCTCGTGTTAGTATGGGTACTGAAGATTATAGTATACGGTTTGATGGTGTTTTTCATTTAATTGCTGATTCTTCTATTCAACGAGATACTGAAGGTATTTATTATACTTCTAGTAGTGATCTTGATAGTGAGGCTAGAAATCTTTTTGATGGTGATATAAATACTCGATGGATTACTGAATTACATGATTCTATTACTCCTCATTATGTTACTGTTAGTTTTTATGATAATAGAGCTGAACTTATTAATAAGTATTGTATTGTTTCTAGTTTTGATTCTCCTCAATATGATCCTGCAGATTGGGTTGTTTCGGGTTCTATGGATGGTACTACGTTTACTGATTTAAGTACTGTGTCTAATGCTTTTTGGAAAGATAGATTAGAAAGAAAATGTTTCTATATGCCTAATAATAAAGCTTATATTACATATAAATGGACAATAAATAAAGCTGCTGTTATTCAAGATAATAATAGATATGCTGCTAGTGAATTTGAATTATATTTAGAAGATATTGAATCTCTTGTTATTCCTGATTTCCGTTTTACTACTTCCATTATAGTTGCTTATAAGGGAGTTACTGTTCCTACTCTTGTCGTTTCTTCTGAATATTATTATGATTTCACTATTTCTCCTGCTCTTCCTACTGGTATTACTATGGACTCTTCTAATGGTAACTTAAGTGGTATTCCTACTCAACTTCAATCTACTACTACTTATACTATTAGTGCTAAGAATATTCACGGTATTGCTGTAACTACTACTATTACTTTCTCTGTTTCTATTTGTGCTGTTGCTAATACTGCTTTTATTCTTAAATTTGATTTTGAAGAAGATGCTGGAGAAGCTTCATGGACTCTTAAGGATGCTTCAGGTACTGTTATTGATACTAGAACTACTTCTATTAATCACTCTACTCAATATTTCTCTTTCTGTAAACCTAAAGGTATTTATTTTCTTGTTTTATCAGATAGTATGAATGAGGGTTGGGGTTCTGGTTCTTATACGATCTTAGATATTGATAATAATGTTTATGTTACTGGTACTGTTGGTGCTGGGGAATCTCCTAAAACTGTTAATGTATATATTGATCAAGCTTCTGGTTCTTCTACTTCTTGGAAATACTTAACTTTTGGTACTGATGTTCCTTCTGGATGGTATACTATTTCCTTCTCTGATACTGCTTGGTCTACTGGTATTTCTGGTTCTTTCCCTGCTCTTACTGGTATTAGTCAATATTATAGAACTACTTTAAGTATTACTTCAATTGATGCTTCTTATGCTGGTTATGAAATTGGTGTCAAAGGATATGCTGGTATTGCCGTTTATCTTAATGGTCAAGAAATTATAAGATCTAATCTTCCTTCTGGTACTCTTTCTTCATCTACGTTAGCTACTTCTGAACTTTCTAATTGGATCTTCTTCAAGATTTCTATTAGTTTAATTATTAATATTCTTCTTAATGTTGGCAATAATGTATTAGCTGTTGAACTTCATAAGAAAGATACTCTTCCTTCTATTAATGATTTCACTTATTTCACTTCTTTTATTCCTTCTGGTGAATATAGAGTAACTGATGGTGTTGCTTGGTCTGATATTGAAAAGACTGGTGATGAAGGTACTGATATGTTATTTGATAATAATATAGATACTTCAGTTGTGAGTGGTCCACGATGTGTTGGTGCTATTTATCAATATACTTTTAATAATGGTCGTAAAGAATTTATTAATCATTATAAGATTACGAATGGCAATACTTGTAATCAAAGAACTCCTTCTAGTTGGAGAATAGAAGGTTCTAACGATAATGGTATTACTTGGACATTATTAGATTATGAACACCAACAATTTTTTACCTCATATAAACAAACATTCTCTTATGATTTCTATGCTTCTCAACCTTATAATTCCTATCGATTTATTGCTACTGAATGTGATAATACTCCTCTTGATAGAAACACTTGTGGTGATGGATATTTTCAATTATCTGAATTTGGTTTATACATTAATAATAAAGCTGTTTCTTGTGTATCTGATGGTACTTGGGGACCTGCTGTTGAAGGTGGTTATTCATTCCAAGAATGTCCTACGGGTAGTACAGGTATTCAAAGAAGATTATGTACATCTGGTGTATTTGGTGAAATTCAACAACTTTGTAGTGTAGCTGCTCCTATTGTTCCTTCTTATGTTGGTTCTCCTTTTACTTATCACAAGAATATAATTGTATCTCTTTCTCCTATCCTATCGGATGTTGAATCGACATATACTATTGATCCAGCTCTCCCTAATGGTCTTACTATTAATGCTTCTACCGGTGTTATTTCTGGTACTCCTCTTGCTAATTCTGATATTACTACTTATACTATTACTGCTACTAATGCTGGTGGCTCTGTTTCTACGACTATTGTGATTCTTATTGATTTTGTATTTTGCACTTCTGAAGATAATTGGCCTCTTACTGAAATTGGTCAACAATATGATTTACCTTGTGAAGATCCTATTAATTATGAAGGTTCAAGAACTAGATCATGTCAAGTTGGTTATCCTGCTATTTGGGGTTCTGTTGTTAACAATTGCCAATTAAGAATACCAACTGTAATATATACAGTACCTACTACTATTGGATATAAAAATGTTCCTATTACACCTATTACTGCTCTTATAACTGGAAGTAATTTGAATCTATTCACTATTGATCCTTCTCTTCCTGATGGTTTATTATTCAATTCTGTTACTGGTACTATTTATGGTACACCTACTACTGCTTCTTCTACAGTATATACTATAACTATTTCTAATCCTAGAGGTCAATCTACTGCTACAACTACTATTACTATTAATGCTTTTAACTGTCCTATTGATGATATTTGGCCTGCTACAGAAGTTGGAGAACAAGCTAGTATAGATTGTGAAGATACTATTAATTATGAAGGCTCTAGAAATAGATTATGTAAAGTTGGAGATCCTGCTGTTTGGGGAGATGTTGTTGATAATTGTCAATTGAAAACACCTTCAATTTCTTATACGACTACTACTATTACTGGTTATAAGAACATTGCTATAACTGCTATTGATGCTACTATTACTGGAGGTAGTCTCAATCCTATTACTATATCTCCTCCTCTTCCTACTGGTTTAACACTGAATACTCTTAATGGTCAAATTTATGGTACACCTTCTATAGATTCTTCTAGTAGTTATACTATTACTATTTCTAATCCTAGAGGCTATTTTACTGTAAGTATAACTATTATCATTAGTATTGCTAATTGTATTGCTGATGATATCTGGGCTGTTACTGAAATTGGTCAACAAACAACTTTAGATTGTGAAGATCCTATTAATTATGAAGGTTCTAGAACTAGATTATGTCAACTTGGTTATCCTGCTGTTTGGGGTTCTGTTATTAATAATTGTCAACTAAAGATGCCTTCAATTACTTATGATATCACAACTATTACTTGCTATAAGAACATTGCTATTACTGCTATTGATGCTACTATTACTGGTGGTAATTTGAATCCTCTAACTATTTCTCCTCCTCTTCCTGATGGACTACTATTTAATACTCAAAATGGTCAAATTTATGGTACACCTACTATAAATTCTTCTAGTAGTTATACTATAACTATTTCTAATACAAGAGGAACAGTTACTACAAATATAGTAATAAATATAAATATAGCTTCTTGTGTTGCTGAAAATGGTTGGTCTATGACTGAAATTGGTCAACAAGTTACTTTACCTTGTGAAGATCCTATTAATTATGAAGGATCTAGAAGTAGAGTATGTAAGCTTGGTTATCCTGCTGTTTGGGATACTGTAGTTGATAATTGTCAACCGAAGTTACCTACAATTATATATACAACTACTACTATAATAGGTTATAAAGGTATTGCTATTACTGCTATTGATGCTACTATTACTGGAGGGAATCTCAATCCTTTAACTATTAATCCTTCTCTTCCTTGTGGATTATCTTTTAATACTGTTAATGGTCAAATTTATGGTACGCCTACTTTTGCTTTCTCTGATTCTTATGTTATCACTGTATCTAATGCATTAGGTCAATCTTCTGTGACTATTACAATTAGTATTAGTGTTGCTAATTGTCTTGCTGATACTATTTGGCCTATTACAGAAATTGGTCAACAAGTTACTTTACCTTGTGAAGATACTATTAATTATGAAGGATTTAGAACTAAATTGTGTAAAGTTGGTTATCCTGCTGTTTGGGATACTGTTATTAATAATTGTCAATTAAAGATGCCTTCAATTTCTTATAATAGTAATACGATTATTGGATATAAAGATGATATTATTACTCCTGCTTTTGCTACTATTACTGGTGGTGGTCTCAATCCTCTTACTATTTCTCCTTCTCTTCCTGATGGATTATCTTTTAATACTCAAAATGGCTTTATATATGGTATTCCTACTTCTGCTTCTTCTAATAGTTATACTATTACTGCTTCTAATGCTAGAGGAGAAGCAACTTTTACTATTACTATTACTATTAGTGCTGTTAACTGTCCTTCTGATGATAATTGGCCTATTACTGAACGAGGTATAACTGCTTATATTGAATGTGGTTCTGGTCAATCTGGTATTCAAAGTCGTGTTTGTCAGAATACAGGTGTTGGCACTGCTTCTTGGCAAGTTGCTGATAGTTCTGAATGTTATATATTTATTGTTAACGAAGATCCTGGTGAGAATAAGGTATTTATTACTGTTCCTATGAGACTTGAAGGATTATCTGAGAGTGTTTTTAATACTCCTTCTACAATAGAAACCTTTAGAATACTTATTATTCAGTCACTTAGTGTTTATTCTATTCCTTCTTCTGGTGTAAAGATTATTAGTGTTTCTAGTGACTCTTCTTCTACTAATGGTGTTTCCGTTAGTATAAGAATCACTGCTAATAAATCTGATGAAGATAATATAAAGAATGATATAAGCATTCTTTTTACAGGTATTGATTCTATTCTTCTAAAGTTATTCAAAACAAGTGATGATTCGAATCTAAAGACTATTACTGGTATTTCAATCAATGGAAAAATAGTATCAACTGGTAATTCTATTTCAGTTATAACAATTATTCTTATTATCGTTATTATTATTCTCATTATACTCTTGATTCTTGTATGCATTCTAAAGAAGAAGAAGGACGAAAAAGAAGAAAAGAAAGAAAAGAAATTACAACCTCATAAAAAAATAGAAGTTGAAACTGTTAAAGTTGAAAAACCTGTTATTTTGTAATTTTTTTCTTGTTTTTATGTTTATTATTATTTAAATTTGTTCATACTTATATATTAATTAAAATTTCATTTTTTTTGTTTAGTTTTTGTTATTTATAAGTAACTTATATGAAGAGTTAATAATTATTAGAAATAAATAAAGACTAGTTGCGAATATAATAAAAGAAGAAATTAATGTATTTTATAAATGATATATATATTTTGGATAATATATATATTTATTAATGTATTTAATTATGTGATATAATCCATGAAAAATGATGACATTTTTAAAAATCAGTAATACAAATATTTATTCATAATACTTATCTATAAATAAGATTTCAAAATTGATATAATGTAATAAACTAATTAAAGAATACTTTTTAAGATCCATTACCATATATTCTATTATTTGTTACAAAAATTATAGCTAATATATATTATAGTTGATTGCTTAAAAAATATTATAATAATAACAATATTTATTTGATAAATTAAGCGTTTCTGAAATAATCACTGAAGATCTTTTGCTAATAATACGCCAATTGCTATTTAGAAGCTAATACTTTCATCTACATATCTCTATACATAATTAAAATACTTCTCAAATAATATTTTGCACAATAATAACACAATTACTTGATTAACAAAGATATTTGTAAAGTATATTAAATATTTGACATCAAAACTATGCCATCATGCCCAGAGAAATACAACGAAATATAAAATAGTAGAAATAGCGTTGAAAAGTGATTCTAAATAGCTACATCAATTGAATAAAATTAATATTTACTGATTATGTTTCATCACATATTCTTCTTAATGCATTTACTGCAACTATAGCCAACTATTACAAAGATAATGAATACCAATTTTTAATATACTTATTTTTTGTTTCATTTAAGCAAGTTTATATCATCATCGGCAACGTAAAATAATTCGTATGAATAAAAAATCACTCTATAATAACTTATATAGAAGAAAAACATATTTTTTCTGAATTTTATTTGTTCTTAGTCTGAATTGATCTGGAAAAGAAATGACATGAAATAAAAACATTTTGTTTTTTATTTGTTTATTTAAATCTAATATGATGAAATTATTGAATGCATATTTTTCTACTTTAGTTGTATGTGCTGTGCTGGTATTAATTATTGAATCATTAAGAAAATTTAAACTTGTGCCAACAACAATTTCTAGGAAATTGACACATATTTGTATGGGTATATTACTATATATTGTATGTATTTAATTAGTGATAGGAGCTTTATTTGTTCTCTGCTGGAATTTCTTCCCTGATTCTATATATTCAAAATGGCTAGCTGCTTCTAGTATTTTATTAAGTTTATTATAATTATATTATTTTTTATTATTATTATTACATTTAAATTAATATATTTTTTCATTCCTAACCCTGAATGCAATAGAATTTCATTACTATAATACTTTCTATAGTTCCTTTTACATTTGGTTTAGTATTCTTTTTAATTGGTTGTGGTCTTGTTAAATATGATAATGCTGTAAGATCATTATGTCGAACTGGAAACCCTCATGAGTTATTATTAGGTCCTGTTCATTATGGTATAATTATTACATGTGCTACTCTTTTCTATTGGAAGAAAGTTGAATCTATTCCATTAATTATGATTTTATGTTTTGGTGATGGTTTAGCTGATGTTTGTGGTCAAATAAGAAAAGGAAATTATAAACTTATTTGGAATAATCATAAATCTCTCTATGGTTTCTTAGCATTTATTATTTTTAGTATTCTCTCTTGTTTATTCTATGGATGGTATTTTGAAATGTATATATTTATCATATTATCTTTTTATTTATATATTTTTATTTTATTTTATTTCTCAGATAAATATTATAAATATTAATTTTTAAATCATTATAATTATAATAATATTTTTAATAATTATAATAAAAATATATATTTAAAAATTATAATAAAAATATATAATTTTAAATAATTATATAATAATAATATATCATAAATTCTTTATTCTAGAAATAATTGGATTTCTATTAATTGGTCAGAATATACGCTTTCTATTATTTATATCTCTATTGGTTGTGCCTTAACAGAAACATTTACTGTTCCAGAATGGGACAACTTTACGATTTCTGCAATGAGTATTCTATTAACAAAAATCAATCATTTATAATCAGTTTATATTCTTTTCTTTCTATTTTTTTCTTTTTCTTTCTCTTTTACAATAGTACTATAATAAATTATAGTATATATATGTTTTGTATTCTATAAATTTCTATTGATAACAATAGAGAACTCTTATTCCAAATAATTTCAATTTATTTACACTTTATTTTTGTTATCAATATATTAATTTATTCCAGTTTTGTTTTTTATAAACTTATAACTGAATATTCAACAGAACAACAATATTCAATAATTCTACTCAACTTAATAAAAACTTAGTTATTGTATTGTTCATTATGTTTCTAATCACATATATAGTTTTATATTTTTTATATTCTTTATAAAACAAAGCACTAAAGTCAACCAAATTGTTCAATTTCCTAACTAACTCAAAGAAAACTTATTCTTTTATCATATATTTTCTTATGATACTTCATGAGTCAATTTCAATGAAGTTAATGACTATTATAATTCTTGAATACTATAGAAAAGTCTTTATTGAATTCGTTTGATTGTAACAATCTTCGAAGCGTTCAGTAATTAAAGAAAATTATTATTAATCAATAAAATTATGAAACCAACATTGTTTCTGAATTCGAATAGAACAAAAAACACATCTCATAATCATGAATAACAGGCAAGTCCCTTTCAATGGTTTGTGTTTATTGTATTATCAATAATTATTAAAAGACAAGGTAAACCTTCTTCTTTCAACATTATCAGAATTACCCACGTTATTATTTAAATAATGAGTGATCCTAATACTCCTCAATCTTCAAATGAACCTATACCTCAACTATCGCCTATTGCACCTTCAGAACAAACTGAAGAAATAAAGCAAGTTGAAACAAAGGAAAGTATTCCTTCAGTTGTAACCAATGAATCTCATGATGAAAGTGAAAACAGTAAGAAGAATGATGTATCACCGGTCAACAAAAAGAAGGAAAAAAGCAATAAGAACGATGCTAACTTTCTAGGGACTGCTCCTCTTGTCAAAACAATTTTAAAGTTGACTTATCCTGATTTCTTCGCTAAAGTAGCATCAGCTTCTTTCTCTTTTGCTGATGCTTTATATATTAGTAATTTAGCAGGTGATACCCCTGAAGAGCGTTCTTTATCCCTTGGTGCTGTTACTATTGCTTTTCCAATTGAGCAAGCTTTTCAAATGGGTTTAGCTCTTCTTTTTGGAAATGGTTTTGCATCTACTTTAGGACGTTATTTAGGAGCTAAGAATGATATTATGGCTCGACGTACTTTAGGTAATCTTTATTTCCTTGATATTTTATGTGGTATTCTCTATCCAATTATTATTATTCCTCTTCTTCCTTATATTCTTCAATTACTTGGTGCTTCAGAAGAAGCAGGGACTTTAGAAATTGGTAGACAATATATTATGATTTATTCCTTAGGATCTATATTAACAAATTTTATGATAGGAAATAATAATTTAATTCGATCTGAAGGAAGATCTATGTATTCTGCAAGTATTATGATTGTTGGGTTTCTATTTAATATCATTATGGATCCTGTATTTATTTCAGTATTCAAATTAGGTGTTAATGGTGCTGCTATATGTACATTAGTAGGTGATTTCCTCGCGGTTATTCTTGGATTTAGTTATTATATGACAGGTAGAAGTGTAGTTAAATTTGAATGGAAGAATATAAGTCCTAATTGTGAGATTATAAAAGATGGTTTAAGTGTTGGTGTATCAGGATTTATTATGACTGCTTCTAGTTCTGTAGTTTCTGTTGTATTTAATCGATTAATGCTTCATTTCTCTCCTTATCCTCCTGAATCTATTCAAACAACTGAATTAATTTCAGCTTTAGGTGGATTAACCAAGATTTATTCATTCTTCTTTTTACCTTTATTAGCTCTTTCTCATGGTATTTTACCTATTCTTGCTTATTGTAGAGGAGCTAAATTACAAAAACGATTTATGGATACTACAAAAGTATGTGTATATAGTGCTTTAATAGTTGCTTGTATCTTATATATACTTGGATTAACTTGTGCTTATCCTTTTGCTTATATGTTCTCCGATTCTCCTTTATTTGTAGAAACATTCTCCTTTGGATTAAGAATAATGGTTCTTGTTTTCCCTATTAATTGTTTATTCTTTGCTGTACTTCCAGCTCTTCAAGCTTCAAAACAAGGATTATTCGCTGGATTATTAGCTTTCTTTAAGAATTGTTTATTTAATATTGTATTTGGTGTAATATTATGTTATGCTCTTAATGATTATAATGGATTATTCTATGCTTATCCTCTTAGTGATTTTACAAATCTTATTATTACCATTATTGTTTATTACACAAGAAGAAAGTATTTTGTTCCTCAAGAGAAAATATATAGTAATATACCTACTGTAGTTACTATTCAAAAAGAATAAATTTATACAATATATAATTATACAATATCTATGAGCGTTGTTATTCGTGTTTAATACTTTATGCATAGAAAAGAGTTAATAATGACATACTATTTATTTACTTTTTTTTTTTTTAGGTGATTGAGATTTTTATATAATACTTTATTAATATATATATATAATTCATTTTATTTCATGTCATCTTTAGTTCTCTTTTCTTTTCATAAAAGTATTGTTGAATATATATATATATATTGTTTTGATTTATTTTGTTTCATGTTGCTTTTATTTAGCTCTTCTTTTCTAGTTATTCTGTTTGAATGATTAGCATTTCTATGTAGTTTGGTTATATATTTAATATTAAATCATTAGTATGATATTTATGAAAATAAATATGAATTAAATATAAAAATATCAAAAATAGATATGTGAATATCATCGCTATTTAAAAAATTGATATAATACTGATAATTTCTACAGTTATAATACATGGGAAAAACTTTTTTCAGTAGACAATTTGTCCGAGTGGTTAAGGAGGTAGACTAGAAATCTACTGGGCTTTGCCCGCGCAGGTTCGAATCCTGCAGTTGTCGAATTTTTACTATTTTTTGTAATTTAAACAAATTCTTTAGAATTCTAAAATCTAATGAAATTAATGATTTTTTTTTTCCAAAAGAAAATCGAAGAATGTATGAAATAATTTTCTATTTTTGGTTTTTTCCAATAACACTAGAGATAAATGAAGATGTTTCTAGAAACAAAAAATGAAATAAAAAAAGGGATTGTTCTAAAAAAGAATATATATATTTAAAACTCTTAACTTAAAGTTATTTGAATACTATTTGTTTTAGTGTTGTATTATAAATGGAAATAGAAAAAGATCAAACAATAGAAGAGAAGTCTGAAAGTCCTATTCAACAAGAATCTTCTGAAACTGTTGAAACCCCTAATAGTCCTACTTCTGTATCTTCTAATACACCTACAACTACTGTTGGTGAAGAGTCTCCTAAGGTAAAGATGGAAATAGAAGAACCTGAAGTCAAACCTCAATTTACAAAGTGTTTAGGTATTGATTTTGGTAGTCAAGAAGTTGCTTTAGCTCAAGCAGATGTTAATGAACCTCATAAATCTTCAATTATAAGAAATAAGCTATCTCATGATACTACTTCTTGTATAGTATCTTTCCATAGAAATGAACGTTCTTATGGAGAAAATGCTAATAGTAAGAGAACATTAGTTCCTTCTTCATGCTATAATGGATTTACTTTATTAATGAAATATGAGAATAATTTAGATGATTTCTTTAATGAATATCCAGATTTTTGTTATGATGTTGAAAAACAAGAAGATGGTCAACTTTATTTTAAAGTAAATGGAGATGAAATTATAGATAAAGTTCATGTTTCTCATTGTATTTCTATGTTATTACAAAAGATGAAAGAAATTGCAGAATGTGAAAATAAAGATATTACTCAAAAAACAGTTCTTGCTGTTCCTGATAATCTAGATGAAATAGCTTATAAACAATTATATGATGCTTGTATTCTTGCTGGATTTACTAATATTAGTATTGCATCTACTTCAGTCTGTCAAGCTTATAGGTATATTTTTATGATTCATATTTATTATTATTATTATTATTATTATTATTATTATAGTTATGGTATGAAATTAAAAACATTAAATGAATTACCTGAAAATACATCCAAAAATGTTCTTTTTGTTGATCAAGTATATATTTTTTATATTTATATTGAATACGTTGTTTAGTTATTATATTTACTATTTTTAGTTATTATATTTATATCTAAATTTATATATTATAAATATAATAATATTACTATATAGGGTCATAGTTTTACGGATGTATATTTGGTTCATTATACTCCTACTTCTTGTAAGATATTATTATCGGATAGTATTATGGTAGGTGCTAAGAATTATGATATTGCTTTATATAAATATTTTAAACAAGATATTGAAAATAAAAAGAAAGGTATAGTATTATCCTATTTAATATTATTAATATTATATATTTATATATATATATAGTGACAATAAAATCAAAATCAAAACAAAGTTTACGTTTATTAGATAGTTGTAATAAACTAAAAGAAATGCTCAGTGGTGTGTCATCTACAAGAATCACGTGCGGAGGTGTTTGTGGTGATGACGATGTTCTTTTAGAAATCTCCAGAGCTAAAGTATTTTTTTATTTTTATTATAATTTTTTTATAGATTTTTTTATTTTTATTATTTTTTTTTATTTAAGATTTTTTTATTATTTATTAATATTTATTATTTATTATAGTTTGAAGATTTATGTCGTCCTTCCTTCAATCGTGTTGAACAATTATTAAGTTCTTTCCAACAAAAATGTACGGAGAATAATTACACAATTGATACATTAGAAGTTGTTGGTGGTGGTTGTCGTATATATATTATTATTATTATTATTATTATGTTTATTATGTTTATTATTATATATAGGTGTACCTTATATAAAGTCCCTTTTATCTTCTCTCTTCAATACTTCCCTCTCTTATACTGTCGATAGTGCCAGTTGTATTGCTAGAGGAGCTGCCATGCTGGGTGTATACTAGTATATATACTTATTATTATTATTTAATATATCTATTATAATCTTCTCTTTTTTAAGCTAATATATATTTATAAAAACTAAGAATATAAATAATAATAATAATAATATATATCTATATAGTCCTAAGAGTATATATGCTTGTGAAGATAGTTATCTTCTTAATCCTTCTACTTCTTCAACATATATGCCTGTAACATTATATAATCAAATAATCGAAGTCGAAGCTAAACTCAATCAACGTGATCAAAAACAACAACGATTGGCTGCTGCTCGTAACTCTATTGAAAGGTATTATTTTTATTATTTTTTTTATTATTATTTTTATTATTATTTTTATATTTAGTCTTATTGGTGATATGAAATCTGCTCAATATTCTGCTTTAGGAGAAAAATATATTAATCATGTATATATATATATATATATATATATATATATATTAAAACGTTTATTATTATTATTATCTTTAATAATCTATAGGATACGTTAAGTTCTTTATTACAAGAATATGATGATTATTTATTAGATAATATAGATATTCCTGAAGAAAAATTAATAGAAATGAAGAAAGAATTAGAAACAAAATTACATAATACATTTAAAGACTATTTTGAAGTATATTTATATTTTATTTATTATTTATTATTATTATTATTATTATTATTATTATTATTATAGCAAGTTCAAATAGAAAAAGAAAAAGTTGAAAAAGAATTAGAAGCTGCTGCTAAGAAACGAGCTGAAGAAGTATATATATATAACTATATATAAACTATATATAAACTATATATATAAATAGCAAGCCTTAAGTGGTAAAGAAGATCATGATGATCGTAAATTAACGACTGCTGCGCGTCTTCAGAAAGTAGAACGTAATAAAAAGGAGGGAAATGATCTTTTTAAAGATAAAAACTATGCCCATGCCGCCAATCGATATGTATATTTTTATTTTTTTATTGATTTATTTATTTATGATTAAATTTATATTATATTATTTGTTATTAGAGTTATTATTAACATTAAATTTATTTATTGTATTATTAACATGAAATTTTTATATATTATGTATATATAATATATATAGGTTCAAGCTTTAACTCATTGTGGTAAGTTTTTCGATTTGAATGAAGAGGATAAGAAGACAGTTCAGGATTATCGTCTTTCTCTTTATCTTAATCTTGCTCAATGTTATATTAAACTAGAGAAATATGATAAAGCTATTGATAATTGTAATTATGCTATTGCTATTGATGCTAATAATGTTAAAGCATTGTATGTATATTATTATTTATTATTTATTTATTATTATTATTATGATATATTTATTATTATTATGATAATTTATTTATAATAATAATAATTATTATTATTAATCTATAGATATCGACGTGCTCTTTGTTATGATAAGAAGAAACAATATATGGATTGTAAGAAAGATATTACACAACTTCTTAAATTGAATGCAGGTATATATATATATATTATTGATATATCTTATTTCTATATTCTAATTATTATAGAAGATGCTAGTGTCAAGAAATTAGCAGAGAAAAATGCTCTTGATGTAAAAAAAATTGAAATGAAAAGAAAAGAAATGGCTAAAAGAATGTTTGGTAACTAAAAGAATGTTTGGTAACTAAAAGAAATTTCTTAATCTGAATATTTTTTCATCATTTTATTCTCATCTTTTTTATTTATTTTAATTTTAATTTTACTGTTATTCTAACAGTGTAGAATTCATTTCTTATTTTATTCTTCTTTTTTCTCTTTTTCAAATCCTATTATCTATTACTATTTCTAGTTGTTATCTAAATATTTTCTATAACTAGCATTCATCCAATTTATCGAGTTATTTATCATTCTCCTTTATGATTTTTCCGTTTGTTCTTCACTTGTTTTGTTTTCCATTACTTTTATAAACTCAAAGATCTACAAAAAAAATATCAAATAAACAATCTAGACGTGTTTTTCACAAATAAGCATCTTAATATTAGATTGATTCCAATAAAATAAAATTTACAGTAGAAGATGACCTTAATCAGTTTTAAAAACTCAATATAAACGTATTCTACGTAATAAAACGATAATTATAATATAGCATAGACAAAAATAAATAAAATAATAAAAAGATGATTTAAAAGATAATAATCTATCTACAGAAAGATGACTCATAGTTTTTAAAAGGTTCTTTAGAATAAAAATCATGATTATCGAAATAGAACAAGCGAGTAAAACAAAATATTTACGATTTTTCGCACTGTAAGGAAAAAATTATCAAAAATGGAAGCCACAATTTTAAGAATATTTTTTGATCTCTAGAAATAGTATAAGGACTTTTCATAATATTATTTTATAAGAAAGGTTATCTACTTTATACTGTTTATTGAATTCTTCAGAAAAAATAGTAACTCCCTGTTACATCAAAATCTTGTTGACATCTTTTTTTGTCATTTGCTCATAAAAGTAAACAACAAACACTTATTGCGTATAGACTCTTCAAAAACCTATATCAAATCTCACTATGTCTGAAAAAGGTATGTGTATCTTCTTTCTTTGGTCTTAATCCTAGTTATAATAAATTATAATTTTATTTTTAATTTTTTAATTACTTTATATAGAAGATAAAGCTCCTTCTGTACAAGGTGAGAAGGAAAAGAAATTTGATTCACAAAAAAAGGAACAAAAGTAATTATTATTTATTATTTATTATTATTATTTTATTTTTTAATTCTATATTATTTAAATGCATTTTTTAATTAATAATTTCATGTATTTTTAGATATGATAGCTCCAAAACTAACAAAAAGAATTTCCAAACTGTAAGTTTTTCTTAAAGTTATTCTATTCATATATAGACTTCCACTCGTAAGGTGCAATCGAATGTTGCCTATTCAAAGGAATCTAAATCAGTTGTATCTGCTGATAATCGTTCATCAACAAGTACATCAGGTTCAAATCCAAATAATGTTTCTCGTGATCGTAAACCGCGTAATACTAAAACTACGAATACAAGAGTTAATGTAGGTAATATTCCTAATAAATTTAGTCCTAATACAAAGATGAATCCTAATTCAAATAATTATCAAAATAGAAAACAAAATACTAAATTCCCTAATAATAATACTAATAATAATAATAAAGATAATAATAATACAAAGAAACCTCTTAATTCTCCTCATGTTTTCCCTCCCCGTGGGAATGATGCCTCAAAAGTATCTGATACTCCTACTACTCCTCTCTCTCCTACTCCTTCTATTCCTTTAAATGCTAAAGTTATGACACTTGATGATTTTGAATCTACTTTATCGAATACAAATACCGATAATAATAATAAGAATATACCTACTTCTGAACCTATTTCTGTTGATGCAATTGAACAACTTTTAGAATCTTCTAAAGAAGCTAAATCACGTGATACTACAGATACAAAAACTAAAGATAACAGTTTAATTGAATTATTAGAAAGTAGCAGTCACGTGACTGTTAAGAATGACGAACCGATTTCTCTTTTTCCCAATAATAATAATAAAGATAATAATAACAATAATTCTGAGAAACGATATAATAATAAACAAAACAATAAAGAAGAAATCACAGAATTAACACCTCAAGTTATTCATGAACATGATAAAATTGCTTATTTATCCATCTCTGACACGCCTCTTCAAATAACGAATAAAGATGGTTCTATTGTCAATAACAAAATCACTTATATATCCTTTATATATATATTCTTTTTTATTTTTATTTTTTTATTCTCTTTATTCTTTGATTCTTTCTTTTATTAATGTTGTTCTTACATTTTATTAAATATATATATGTATATAATCCTTAATTATATACTCTTTAGAGTGTATTCGCCATATAGTTCAATCTATTCCCTCTACAGAAGTGAGTGCCTTCAACTGGAATTATAAAATAAACCGCTTTAAACGTACTGGAGGCAATACTTATATTAATAATAATAATAACTATAATAATAACTATAATAACAACTCTAGAAATTATTATAATAACAAGAAAACTTATAAGTATATATTATATAAATAGATATATATATAATGGATTTATATTATTTTATATATATAGTCGTGATAATAATAGTAATAATAACCATAATAATAGTAATAATTCTCATTATTCAAATAATCATTATAATAAATATAATTCTATGGTTGAAGAGGAGATTCTCTATGATAATCCAGACGATCTCTGGGATACACCAGAAACAGGAGATACACTCGATCTAGATGTATATAGTTATATTATTATGTTTATTATGTTTATTATGTTTATTATTATTATTATGTTTATTATTATGTTTATTATTATTATTATTATTATGTTTATTATTATATTTATTATTATATTTATTATTATATTTATTATTATATTTATTATTATATTTATTATTATTATTATTAATTATTATTATTATTTTATGATATCTTTATTATTCATAATCTCTTTATATATTTATATCTTTGTTTAGCTTCAAACAGCTGCTTTAGAAAAAGAGCATCAACAGTATCGCCAAGCACTTCAATTAATGAAAGAAGGAAAAGATATAGAGAATGAAGATCTTAAGAATACTGTGAAACAAGTATTAATAAGAGTTGAAGAAGATCAAATACCTAAAGAAGAATATGTAGTAGAGCCTCTTCAAGTTGATGCTGAAGAACCTACGATTGATGCTACTATATTAGAAAATGATAAAGTTACAGAAGAAGAAGAAAACTCTGTTAAAGACCTTCTTCATATGTTAAAATCAGGTAAACCTGTTACTCCTACTACTAGTACTACTACTACTACTAGTACTACTACTAGTACTACTACTACTACTACTTCTCCTCTTTCTTCTATATCAAATAATGGAGATAACAGTATACCAGATCCTGATATACAAATTATTGGTGGAAGCAAACCATTTAAAGAAACTACTATTCCTAATAAAAATAATAATAACAATAATAATAATACTATATTATCTCTTGATGAATTAGAAAAAGACATTGGTATGCGCCCAATTGGACCCTCAGGACCCTCCGTATCTTCAGAACAATCTTTACATCTTCCTTTAGATTCTCTACTGAATACTCCTCGTACTAATGTTTCTCCTATTGCTACTCCTACTCCTTCGTCTATTTCTCCTCTAACTGATACTACATATCCTACTTCTTCTACTATTGTTTCTCCTTCTACATCTTCTATTCCTACACAAATGTCTCCAATTAATACTCTACAACCTACTATTATTGATGAAGCTACAGTTATTCAAAGTCTTACTTCTTCTTCTTCTACTATTCCTTCACAATCTCTATCAAATCCACAAGAAGGAAATCTTAATTTTATGGGACCTCTTAAAGATATTAATACTTCACCTCTTCCTCAAGGACCTATAGATCCACGAGAAGCAGAAATGAGACTTCGATTCCCACGGGAATATCGTAATATGCCTCCAATGAATCTTATGGGAGATCCTCTTAATCGAAATATTCCCATGAATATGCGTATGCCCTTACAACCTATAGATTATAAAGATCGTCCTTTAAATCGTGATATTCCCGTGAATATGCCTCCTGTGAATCGTGGAGATATGATGGGTATACCTCCTCAACGTTATCCTTATTATCCTTATAATGTCCCCAATCGTACTATAGATAGAGATCTATATCCTTCTATGCCAAATGGACAACAATTCCCTCCAAATCATCCAATGGCTTCCCGCCAAATGAATGATATACGTGGTCCTTATCGTGGTCAACCTATGAATATGATGCCAATGGGTCAATCGATGCCACCTCTTGGAGGTATTAATCCTCGTGATATGACACACTCTATGAAGGAATCTATAGATCCTTCTTTCTCTGAACATCCTCTTACAGAACGAGAAGTTATGATGAATATATCACAAGATCATTCTGTACCTGTTCGTAATAGTTTTAATCCTATGAATATAAACAAAGAAGAAGGTATAATAGAGAATAATACTTCTAATGATACTATATCTATATCTTCTCCTACTCCTGCTCCTACTACTAATGCTACTACACCTACTCCTAGTGCTACTACTAATGCTACTACTACTCCTGTTACTAATGTTCCTACTATAGAAACAACTACTCCTAAGATTATCTCTGTAGATGCCTTTGAAGCTTCTTTAGTTAATAATCTACCTATGAATACATCAATAAACCAAGATACTATATCTAAAGATACAATATCAACTACAAATACTCAACAAGGATCTACTCCTTTAGATTCACTTATTAAAGAAAATACTGTATCCTTATCTGTCCCTCAATCTGGGAATACTATTCCAGGTCCTATTCGTGGTAATCCAATAGGATCTTCAGAATCCATGGGAAATATGCTTCCACGTAATATGATGATGCCTAATGGACCTCAAACGATGAACTCCATGAATGGTATTCCCGCGGGAATGGGACCAAATCCTCGTCCCAATATGAATTATCCTCCTTATCCTCAAAATAGAATGCCTTTCCCCGCAGGAATGTATCCTAATGAGTCTTCTCAAGGTAATTATATGCAAGGTAATTATATGAATGGTCCTTCTCGTAACCCTGCGTATATGCCTCCTTATATACAAGGCAATTATCCCTATAATAGAAGACCTAATCAAGGTATATATAGTATTATTATTTTATTATTATTTATTTATTTATTATTTATTTTTATTATTATTATTTATTTATTTATTTTTATTTATTATTTTATTATTATTATTTTATTATTCTTTTTTATAATAGGTTATATTTATTCTATTATATATATATAGAGATGCTTCATGCCCCTGGTTATCCTCCTACTGGTCCTTACGGTCTTCGAGAACGCGATATACCTATGAATATGATGCCAAGAATGAACAATAATAATAATAATAATAATAATAATAATAATAATAATGCTTCATTCCAACAAAATATGTCTATCCCGCCAAATGGACAACCGGGAAATAAAGGTCCTATACCGTCTAGTCGAGTTATTTCCGCGGAAAGTTTCGAAGAATCACTTCTTCATCAAGTAGATATATAATATATATATATATATTTCTATATTATTATTCTACTTATGATATATATTTATTTCTTTCTTTATATTAATATTTATTCTTCTTATACTCCATATATATAAATTATTTATTTATTTTCTATAGGGACCTACTTCTAATGCTCCTATGTATGCCAATCGTCCTGTAGATATTCCCGCGAATATGTCCATGAATCGTCCTCTTCTTCGTCCCTCTCAACCTCAAATGATGAATCAACGACAAAATCCAGTCAATTTACCCAAACAACAAAGTATATAAGTTTATTATTATTATTATTATTATTATTATTATTATTATTATTATTATTATTATTATTATTATTATTATTATTATTATTATTATTATTATTATTATTATTATTATTATTATTTTCTTTTTAATCAAATATATTCTTTTTTTTAATTTAATTGATTTATATTTTTTTGTATTTCTACATATATATATAGTGCAACGTATTATTCCTACTAGTGTTATGATGAAAAAGAAGTCTACAAAGAATTAATTTATTTCTACTCTTTATAATCTTATTATAGACTACTATTATTTGTTCTATATTTATATATTTTAAATCATCATATCTATCATAATTGTTTTTTTTTACATCTTTATTTTTTTTTATCTGCATACAAATTTTCTGATTTGTTCAAAATTTATTTTTATATTTTTATTTATCACACGCTTTATATTAATAACTTCTAAATCTCCTTTTCTTTTTTTAATTTTATATGATATATCTGGATCTACTCTTCGATCATTTTTAACCATTTCCATTTTTAAATTTATTAATTGTTCTTATTTTAACTCTGATCTACCTTTATACTTTTAGATCCTCTATTTTGTTCGAGTGCTCTATTTACATTGTATTTGTTAATTCTAATATATTGTTTTCGTTCATTATTTATATTAATTCGATACAAGAAATCATAAAGTTAATGTTTTTAATTATTAAAATAAAAAAAAATACTGTTCAATACATATTTAATAAATTAGACTCAAAAACGAAATTCTAGAAAAAAAAAACATAGTTTGTTTACTTGCAGTTTTTTGTTTTGGTTATTATCCTGAATATAGTGTCTAAATTAAATAAAAAATTGCATTTTGCATATATATATATTCTTGTATTGTATATATAATAATACCTTTAATATAGAAAGTATAATTCCATAAACATATGTTTTTATTAGTATTATTAAAAAGTATTATTTCTAGAAATACTAACTTGAAAGATTCTATAAATCTTTAAAATGATTTTTACTAATATTATTACAACTTGGTTGAATATGAAATTAAAAACAGTGAATATAAAGAAGTTTATATATAAGGATTATCATTCCCATTCTTTTAGAAATCATATATGATTGAATAAAAGTTTTTATGAATCATCTATGACTTTTCAAATGAATGATTTTCAAACAAAATTGTAATGGAGACGTTGGCATAATATAATAAAATTATTTAGTATATTATTTATTACAAAAAGAATATACTTTATTGATAAAAAGAAAGAAACAATACTTTTCTAGCAATTGTTTTCAAAGGGGAAATCAATGAGATTTTGTCCTCAAATCTCGCATATATATATAGGACTTTAATATAAAAACTAAAAAATACTTTTATAAAAGTAAAAAAACATGATTATCAAGATTTTTTAAAGTGGTTAAAAAGTGTTTTGTATTCTAATAGGGACAGGGGAAAACGGAATACCATTTATAGAAGATATTTGAAACAAAAAATTATTCTATTTCGTTTTTATTCAAAATGAAATATTCAAGTATTGTTTTTGTTTTAGTTCTCATTGTTGAGATTTCTGCTTCAACATATTGTGCTTTCCCATCTTCTTATCGTGTAATTGTGTTTCATTCTGGTTTTATTAATACTATTAGGCGACTACAACTCAAAAATGTGTTGACATACCTAATCTAGCTCATGATTATTTTGACATTGCTGCCATGAAAGGTGAAGACGAACATAGTCAATTGTTAATTGAGCCAGAAACTGGATTTGCTAAGTTAGAATTTAATGATTTATATAAAGCTGATGGTTCTGTTTTTTCATCTAAATTTATGGAATATAAACAAGTATTTTCTTTATCCACTTTTATTTCTGTTATACATATTATTCTACTGTTTTTATATTCAATAAAATGAAAACTATATATATTCACGTATTGTTATCTATGAATTTATATATATATATATATAAAGGTTGGTTTTGTATTTTGTGAATATAATGAGAGAGTACCTTATTCAGGTGGTGGTTGGCTTGCAGATCCTTTATTGGATATTCGCGGGGATAATATACCTTTGTCTAAAGAATATTCTCAAGTATATCTCTTTGTTATTTTTTATTAATATATATTATGTATTATTTGTTTATATATATTATGTATTATTTGTTTATATATATTTAGATATTATTTGTTTATATATATTTAGATATTATTTGTTTATATATATTTAGATATTATTTGTTTATATATATTTAGATATTATTTGTTTATATATATTTTATATTATTTGTTTATATATAGATATTATTTGTTTATATATATTATATATCCTATATTTAGACATTATATGTTTATATTCATGTACCTCGTGAAATCTCTGCAGGTATATATAAAGGAAATGTAACATTAACGATTAATAAGGATGTCCATGCTATTCCTATGACTATCGAAGTATGGGATATTACTGTACCTACAGTTGCAGATGCTGTTATGAGTAGTTCTATGGTTATGGAGTATCTAATAATAATCATAATAATTGAATAATAATTGAATAATAATCATAATCATAATCATAATCATAATCATAATATTTTAAGTTTTTCTTTAATATACTGCTTCTATATTTATTGATCATATATATTATTTTTATATATATTTATATTTATATTAGAACTTCTTCTTTAAATACTCAGTATCCAGGAAAAGGATATGAAATGAAATGGAAATATATGGATATGTCCACTGCTCACAGAATGCCTCCTTCACGTATATATATAGGAACACCTAGAGATTGGGAAGAACTAGAATATGTGTATATTATTAATATATAAGGAATCTATATTGTGTTTATGAATCATTTGAATATAGTTTTAATAAAAACTTTATAATATAATACTCATAATCATAATAGTAGTATTATATTTATTAATAATACTATATATATATAGTACAAAGACTGGTATTCGTCATCGCTCCATTCAACAAGTCAGTAATCTCTGGGGAGTCAGCGATTGTCAGTATACGGATGAATATGTGAAGAAAGTTATTGATTTACTTACTCCTGTAATGAAAAATCTTACTGAGGAAGGTATATATACTTTATATTTCATAATCTATATATATATTTCAATTTCTTGTAATAATCCTATTTAATATATATTATGTATAAATTTTCTTCGTTAATTATATAAACTAAAAAAATAAAATATAGCTTTGTATATATATGGTAATATTCTACTGATTCTATAAATAGGCAGTATTAGTAATCATTATGTTTATGGATTTGATGAAAGAGAACAAAGTGAATGTGAAGAAGGCATTCGTAAATTATATGGAGCTCTTAAAGAAGCTTTCCCGGGTTTAAAAACAATGGCGGTATTAAATTGGGAGTTAATGCCAATTGACTTACCTGTTGATATATGGGTCTTACAATATCAAGTATGTATTATATTCATTTTTTATTATTATATGTTCATTATTATTTTTTATATCTTATATTTATTCTTTATTATTTTATGCTCATTATAATTATATTAATTATATGTTTATTATTATTATTGTTTATATTATTATATTTTATATTTATTTAATTAATCACTGTTCAATATTACAATTTTATATTATCTTCTTTAATATATTTTATCTTCTATATATATACTAGTTATATGAGAAACAAGTAGATAATATTCAAAAGTGGGTGGCTGCAGGAAAAGAGTTCTGGATGTATCATTGTATTGAACCATCTAGAAATGGATATATATCCTTTCTCTATTATATATATATATAATATATATATATATATATATATATATATATATATATATCTTCTTATATTTCCTTCACTATTAACCTCAATGCATTTAATGAGAATTCACTCGCTAATGCTCGTCTTCTCTTCTGGTATCCCATGGATAAACCTGTATATATATATATATATATATATATATATAGTTATATTATATTCATATAATAATTATATATATTTCTATAGGTTACTGGTTGGCTATATTATGCCACTGTGATCTATAATAATTACCCTGGTCGTGGTACTAAGCCTAATACGCATAGAATAGGAGATACCGCCTTTACAGACTTCCCTCCCGCCAATTATATTTGGGATCCTAGAACCGATATCTATGCTAATGGGGATGGGTATATATATAGAATATCATATATATATATTATAAATAATACCATATACATATTTTAAATAATATATATTTATTGAACGACAACTAATTATATTCATTCCTATATTAATTAAATTATTTTATTCGATTATTATAAAATACTTATATTATTACTATTATATATATGTATGTAGTCAATGGATATATCCAGGTGAATCTGGTCCTATTGATTCTCAACGTTTATGTAGTCTTCAAGATGGAATGGAAGATTTCGAATTAATGAAAATGTTAGATCCTGAAGTTGCTAAACCACTTATTCATAAGTTAGTTCGATCGGCTATTGATCATACAGATGATGCTCAATTATTAGAACAAGTTAGAAGAGAAGCAGCGAAACTTATTTTAGAAAAGAAACATTAAGAAATATGGAATTAATATATATCGTTATATTATAGAAAAAACTTTGTTTATTTTTATTGACTGCTATCATAACATTTATAAAAGGAAACATATGGAAGAAATGAGTATATTTTAGTCGACCAAATAAAATATTTAGTAAAGGAAAATTGATAGACACAAGGAATTGAATGATCTCAACATAAATATAAATTATTTCAAAGTCTGAATTCAATAAACAGTGTCATTGAACTCTCTATAAAAATTAGAAACAAAAATCTATAGACATATCCTATTTTTGATAATGAATTAGTAAAATGATTATATAAAAAGACTTCTAGACTATATAGAGTAATTCCAAAATCCATTTCTAATCATAAGCTATACAATTTAATTCAATATAGAAATGTAGAAAACAATTAGTTTTATAATGTAAGAAATATAATATTATAAGATATATTTTAACGACAAAAAACGCATGGTTAATATAGACATATTAATGCAGAATAAAAAAATAATGAAAATAGCTGCAAAATAATGAATTAAAAAAATATATGGAATTATTACATTGATTATGTTATACAATATTCCTCGAATAGCTGACAAATTGTTTTCTTGTAGGTTCCGTGGTAGTATAGTGGCTAGTATCTCCGCCTGTCACGCGGATGACCGGGGTTCAATTCCCCGCCACGGAGTTTTCTTTTTCATTAATAGTTTTTTTAATTTTTTTTTTAAATTTTTAAAATTTTTTTTGATAACATAACAAACCATTAGAATTTTTCTTTATATAATTATAACATACATAAAACAATAAAAACAAATAATCAACAACTATTCATCGTTTTCCAATTCTAGTAATGCGTCAAGATTATCCATATCGATGTTGCCATTATCCTATATATATAACATAAATATAGATCAGGATACGATTATAAGATAAATAAATGATTCTATGATATAGTAAACAAGATAAAACACTTACATAATTTTGTTGTGTTTGTGATTCCGATGAAACAGTAGTTGAATTCTGTGCAATATTTTGATTTACAGATGATTCGCTCGATATTATATTATTCTTCGGTATTTCTGTACTCATATTATTTGATAGGCTGACTTGTGATTGTATATTATCATTATTAGAAGACTGATTTGAAGAAATAGGTATAATTGTATTTGTATTGATATCATTATTGATAGTTTTATTGTTATCTATATCTATATTTGTATTACTAGCATTATCTATATTTTTATTAATATCATTATCTATATCTATATTAATAACATTATCTATATCTATATCTATATTCTTATTAATATCATTATCTATATCATTATCTATATCTATATCTATATTCTTATTAATATCATTATCTATATCTATATCTATATTCTTATTAATATCATTATCTATATCTATGGGATGTTCTATTAATTCGGAAGAGATCGGAATACTGTTATTTGAAGATATAAATACAGAGGGTGCGTCATTAGGGGAACTAATTGATTTAGATAATGATTCAGATAGTGGTCTATACTTATATACATAAATTGAATAAAAAGGAATAAATATTAATAAATAGAATGAATAATAATATATATTAATGAAATTTTAAAAAAATAAATATTAAAAAAATAGAATGAATAATAATATATATTAATGGAATTAAAAAAAAATGTTAAAAGAATAGAATGAATAATAATATATAAATCAAATAAATAAAAATAAAAAAAATGAATACAAATATATATATACTGTTGAGTATTTGTGACATTAGAAGCAGTACTATTATTAAGAGAATCAATATAAGGTTGTTCTTCTTTCTTTCTTAATCCTGCCATATGTTCACGTATTAATTGTTTAGACATCGAGGTCTCTACCTATAAAACATATATATATATATATTACACATTATAAGCTATAAAAAAATAATAATAATTATAAAAAAACATAATTCATATAAAGACTGTAAATAGAAAATAATATGTATATATGTATATACTTGTGAAATAACATCAACAAATGGTTTTCTGGAATATAAATGTAAACACCAATCTTTATATAATGATATAAGTAATTCTGTTTTTTTGGCCTATATAGTATATAGATTCATTACACATGTATCTATACATTATTTATTATAAATATGATACATAATGAAAACATATATACTGTTGATTTATGTTTATGAAATGGAGTTTTGGAAACTTTCTCCACAAGAGCGTCAATACCTTTATTTTCAACAAGTGAAACTACATTAAATGGCTCTGCTTTCTTAGCTAATTTCTTTTTGACATCTGAAGCAATTTTTTTCATAGCTGCATCATCTAATGATGTATTTGTATCAAATGAAGACCCAAACACTAATCAAATAATGAGAAATATATATTTAGATACAGCTTTTTCTTGGTGATTCTTCATTCTGAGATTCCTTATTATCATTCTCATCATTTGAAAAAGAATAATGAAGGTCTTGAGACTCATCATATGTTGAATCTATATAAAAAAAACATTTTTTTGATAAAATAAATAAGGAATTTTACTATATGGTTTATTTTTCAATGGTGACGAGAAACTATAACTCATTTTAATTCGGAATACAACAATAAAAGCAGATAAAACAGAAACAACTTTGAATTGGCGGGAGTTTTTTTAGAAAAGAGGGCAAAATGTAAAATCAAGATTATTTGGCACTTTCTGAATAAAACAATCAATTGTGTCGTCAAGAGCTTTTTCTCATTCGAATAAATATATATCTTATGTATAGAGATGAGTTTAGATATTAATAAAGAGAACAAACCATTAATATCTGACATTTCATTACCCCCAAATGTATTTATTTCCGTTATTATTTGTTTAGATGATATTCTATGATAATATAGGTCCATGGAAAGTTGTCTGGAGAATTTGAGATATCTGTTCTAAGTTATTATCTGGTGGATAAAGAAAATCCTGAAAAATTTCTTGTATCAAAATATAGTTATACTCATAAGTTTTGTTATATCATTTATTCTATAGATAACAAGTCAATTATGGGGAGATCCAAATACGAAATGTCAATTTCGACCTAGTATGGTTTATTCTCAAGACGGTTGTTCAAGTGATCTTCGACGAGTAATTATTCTTTGCTTATTATATTGTTCTCATTTATATAAAATAAGTAGACTGATCAAACAACAATGATTTTCCCAATTAAAACAAATTCTTATTTATTTACTCAATACATAAGTAATTCTTATTTTATTCCTTTTCGAGTAGAGTCTGAACATTCCATGTTGAAATATAAGCCAATAGCTATCAATTCAGATGATATTATTCAAGGTATATAAGGTAGTATTATAAGTGATTCTTATATGTATTTTATGTATTATATATATATATATATATATATGTATAGAAGAGAATGAGAAAGAGAAGAATTCTATTTCGTATAGTAAATGTCTTCCTATATACCGTGATTCTCCTTTCTATAAACAATTGGATAATACTCTTGTGGGATATGTATATATATACATAGAAACTAGATATAAAGAGAACATGAAGTTTATTAAGGTATTCTTATTCTATTATATTTATTATATTTATTATTATATTTATTCTATTTATTGTTATATTGTATTCAGTTTTTTTTTTAAGTTTATTATTAGTATTACACTTATTAATATTATATAGTTATAGATATATTTATATTATTACGTATATATATATATATAGTTAGAGAGTTCTCTTCCTTATATACATAAGAATTGGTCATATTTTCTGGATACTGACTCTTCTGATATGTATATATATATGATTTAATAATTATATATATATACACATTTATATATAGGGAAGATGAAGTCAGCTATTCTACTGGTATATATATATCTTATATACCTATATATATTTATATATACATTTATATATAGATTCATATTCACTTCCTTCAGATACTACAAGTATATATATATATATACCTATATATATATATATATAGGTATTCGTACTATACCTCTCTCTGATCCTCCACTTGGAGCATTTATGTATATATATATATATATATATATATATATATATATATATATATATATATAATATTATACTATTCACAATATATATAATTTTTATTTATATATAATTAAAATATATGTATAGAATGACTGTAACTCTTTCCATCCCTCCTTTTTCTCTTCATTTCCCGCCATCTTCAACATCTATATATACCTGTACTATTTCCTTTAAAAATGATTGCATTCCCACGGAATTACAAAGTATAACCAGTGTTTCTAGGAACTTCTCCCGCGGGAATTACTCGATATCTAGTGTATTTAATAGTATTATCACTGTCGAACCCACGTATATATATATATATATATATATATATTATTATTATTATTATTATTATTATTATTATTATTATTATTATTATTATTATTATTATTATTATTATTATTATTATTATTATTATTATTATATAGAACAGATAAAATAAAGTTTCTCCCCTATCCCATTCGTTTCCCGCTCATTCTCCCGCCAAATCAGACAGTTCCCTATTTCTGTTCTGATGATTTTCGTTTTTACGTATTATTTACTATCACTTCTATTCCTAAAGATAAAATGTATATTTGTTATATATATATATATTGGTTATTATATATATTCTCATTCTTTTATCTGTATATAATATATAGTAACAGTAAATCTTATGAAACTACAAGTAAATAGCTATTATATATATAAATAATCTCTCTCTCTCAACATATATTATATATATATATTATAGAGATTCAAGGTGTATTGAAATTATATAAATATATTTCTTCTTCAACTTCTTCTACGTCTTCATCAACGCGAATTAAACTCTATATGGTGGATAATGAAGTATATATACATATATATAATAAATTATTAATATTACTATCAATATATATATAGTCTGTTATATATTCCTATCAAGAGATGCCTATAGTTATTGATATAAACATGCCTCATACACTTTATTCTCAAGAACAACCCTATATTCAAACTGTATAATATATATATATATATATAATGTTTATTTTAGAAATTTATTATGTTTTTTTATTTTCCATCTTTTTTTCTTTTTATATTACTTATGAAAGAGATCTTTGTGTAATATCCCAGAATGATCATATTATGACATTTCATCTGTTCATCTAAGTGTGTTTCCTTTTTCGATGATAAATTAAAATTTAAAAAAAAAAATTTAATCCACAAATAAGATATTATAAGCAATAAACATGGAAACTTGTTTTAATCAACCAATTATTTGAAATAAAATACTTAGATAATACTCAAAAAGCTTTCAAGTTTGTTGTTAATCGTATTTATATCAAAGATTGCATTTAGCAGCTATAAACAAATGAATTCAAACAAATTATAAGGTATCAACACAACAAAAAGATTGATAATTTTTGAAATATTGTTTATGAAGTTCTAATGTCCCTGAAAATATTAATTACCTTAAAATAATTTTAAGATAGCAAGAGCAATTCAATTAAGAAAACGAAGAAAAATGAAGAATGAAAATATTGAATTTTTCAGTAATCCAATACTCTTTTTCCATGAAGATAACTCGAGGAGTAAAAAATAGTGTTTTCTCTAGATATCTTAATTAAACTGTTATTACGATGATCAAGTATTTTATACTCTTCTCTGTAGTTATTCTTGCATGTATGACTATCTGATATTAATAATAATATGCATATTAAAGGTTATGCTTGTGATCAAGGAGAAATTCCACTCTTAGTTACAAAAGTATATGGTAATAAGGCTTGGCATGAGTCATGCGAGGTATGGGATGGCAATATAGGAACTGGAAAGCTTCTTGGATCCTTTCAAGGAGAGGATGAAAAAGATTGGACTTATGAACAATTTGAAGCTTGTATCCTTCCTGGAAATATCTCTATAGCAATGCACGCAAAGTATCATTTATTATTATATTATTTTAGAATAAAATCTTCTCTTTTAAATTTTTTTTTGACATTTTTCTATATATATATAATTATTATTATTATTTTATTATTAAGATATGGAAATGGTTGGGGAAGTGATAGTTATCAGCCTTATGTAGAGATTATGATAGGCCGTTCAAAGTATTATAAAACATATATGCCTTATCGATTTGATGAGACATACGAGCATGATAATTCTACAACAACAAGTATATTATTCTATTTATTTCTTATATATATATATATATATTTCTAGTAAGCCTAACGGATCCCTTTGGTTCTCTTTGGAAATTGAGTGATATTCCTTATTCATCACCTGTATGGACAAAACCCTCCTTTGACGATTCTGATTGGTCGACATACCCTGGAGGATCCCTCCCCGTGTTAACAGAAGTCACTCGATATTATAGACGCCAAGTTAGTATACAGGATATAGAAAACATATCAACTTTCTATTTCAATTTCTATACTAATGGAGGTGTTATTCTATATATACAAGGTCAAGAAATCTATAGAAAGAACCTCCCTAAGTATGATTTATTATTATTATTTACTTTTCCATTATTATTATTATTATTATGTTTTTTCATTATTAGTATTGTAATTTTTTTTTCTATTATTGTTATTATATGTTTTTTCATAATTATTAAAACTATGGACTTTTTTATTTTCATTATTATTTTTTTTTATTATTATTATTTTCATTATTATTATGAGTATATTTATAATATATATATAGAGGTGAGATCAACCCTTATACGTATGCTGTTGGAATCAAACAACAAAATATCACTTTACAAACGTATTCTATATCTATATATATATATTACGTTACTATAATAATATCATTGTTATATTTCTTTAGTATTGCTATTAGTAAACATTTTTTTCATGCTTCTACATCTATTACTATTGCTCTTGAAATCCATTTATTTGATTTCGAATCATTTATTCCCGTAAATAACTTGGATCCATTCGATGCATTCTTAAGTCCTTTTATTATGAAAAATAGCTGTATGTATATATATATATCACTAATTATATTTATTACTGTATATTTATATTAATTTATATATATATATATATGTCACTAATAATATTTATTATTATGTATTTATATTACTTTATATATAGCCTGTACGAATTCTCTCTTCTATTATGGTACAGGTGACAGTATTCCTGAAGGAGAAAAAGGTCATAAAGTTAATACTGTCTTCCAAGAAATAAGTTCTAGTTATTTTACTACAAATAAAACCCATACTCCTGTTTTCTATTATATACTTCCTAATCATCTTTCAGAAGTGATTACTTCTTATTCTGTCATGTCTTCTCTTGATACTGCGTATAGTGACCCTCTTTCTTGGTCTATTTATGGGTCAGTTGATAATAATACATGGTTTCAAATAGATTATCAAGAAAATGTCCATTTCAAACTTCGACAAGAAAAACATGTTTATTCATTAATAAGCAATTATCACCCTTTCTCTATATATAAACTTGAAATATGTATGTTTTGTTATATATATATATATATATATATATATATATATATATATATATATATATATATATATATATATATATATATATTCTTCTTCTATCTCCTATCTTATTTTAGTGACTGTTACTGAGGGATGGGGATTAGGAATAGGTCATTGGCTAGTGTACACGTGTAACGATAATACAATTAAAGAGGGATTATATTACGACTCGGAAATGTATTATATTCACGATTATGTAGATATAGTATCTATACCTCCAAAGAGTACAGGCTATAAGAACTATTATATCTCTCCTGCTCTTCCTAAAGGACTCTCTATTGACTACGTTACAGGAGTAATCACGGGGAAAACTACTATTGGAACTGTATCTCATGAATCTAATGCATATACTGTTATGGCTACAGATCGAATCACTCAAACTGAAGGAGAATTCACTTTTAATATTACTATCGTTAGTATATATATTGTTGTTTATATTGATTATTCTTTATATATTATTCTTTATATTATTATTTATATATTATTATTATATTATTATTTATATATTATTATTATATTATTATTTATATTATTCTTTATATATTATTATTTATATATTATTATTTATATATTCTTTATATATTATTATTTATATTATTATTTATATATTATTATTTATATATTATTATATATAAAATAATAACAATATAATAAATATATATACTATATCTATAATAATTAGGTTGTTCTTCGGATCTTACTCGTCTTCATATTCATAAAGTAAACAAAGCGTGGGCTCAATCGGAGTCTTTCTCGTTCACAGATATATATACAAATATAACTATATGGTCATCACCTAAATTAACAGATCTAGTTGATTATGATGTTGATTTATGTATTCCTGCTTCTACTTATCATCTTCATCTTGGATCTTCTTTCTATTCTTATTGGTTATCAGGATCACTTCTTGTCCTTCAAATGTATGATACTACACAATATTATACAATAGGTAGATATACTGTTCGTCAAGAAGAACCTATTCATGATTATCTTTTAGATTTCACGTTTATTATTCATTTCCAATCGACTTCCTTCTTATATTCTCAAGATATTGTTTATCCAGGATGGGAAACAGATACCTTTCATCCTTCTATGTTTATGCCTTATATTCCTTCTTCTCCTCCTACTTCTACATCAACACGATGGTTCTTTAGAACACAATTTATACTTCCTTCTCTTGATAATTACGCAGGATTCGTCATTCGTCTATTTTATAAAGCAGGTTGTGCTATTTTTGTTAATGGGAATGAATTATATCGTCGTAATATCCCTAGTGATCCTATTAATAATAATACCGCAGCTACTGCAGGAGATGATTCTTTCTTATATAGAACTATTTCTGGTCCTTTATCTATTCTTAAAGAAGGAAATAATACACTTGCGATTTTCTATGTTCAACAAGTGAATAAGAATCCTAATATAGTGAAATTTGATTGTTCACTACAAATGTTTTATTCCCACGGGACTACAGGTCGAATGTGGGATGTGACTGTAACCGATTCTCCTAATGGGAAAAATCCTAATAATTTAATTGATCGAAATACCTATAGTTATTATATAAATACCCTCCCTCAAGGAGATCATGTGAATTTATTTTTTAAATATGGGAATACTCATGCAGAATATATTAATGAATATTGTATTCGGTCTAGTGATATTGTTCCTGACTGGGATCCATCTGATTGGTCTATTTATGTTTCAAATTCAGATCAGTATTCTACTCTTTTAGGAACTGTTCAGAATACTGTGTTTATGAATAGATTATATGAACGATGTTTTACTCTTCCTTATCACATTAAGGCTTGGCATAACTATAAGATTGTCTTAGAGTATCCACGACAACATACAGCTCAACCTTATCAATATAAAATATGTGAAATAACCATGAGAAATGACAATATTACAAAGAGACTATTACCTCCATTTTCTATGATACCTTCTAATCTTACTGCATATGTACATGCTACTATGCCTTCTTATAAGGCTTCTTCTTCTTTATATTCTCAATATACTTATAAAAGTGAGTCCTATAATATGACGCTAGACACATCTTCAGGACAATTATTTGGTATTATTCCAGAAACTAAAGAAGAAATTCTTCCTCGAACCGAAGAAATCCAAATATCTGCTGTTACACCTCAGGATACTACAGTAACTACTTCTATTCTTGTTCAAAAACAATATTGTAATTTACCTAATGTTTTAATTACTGTATACCTTCATACTCAGAATGCTACAGGAACACTCTCTTTAAGTATAAAAGATAAGAATCAAAAAGTGATTTCAAACTATAAAGGATTTACTGCTCATCAGAATTATACTTATCCTTTCTGTCTCCCACACTCTATATATTATATACTTCTTTCAGATTCAGAAAATAAAGGAATAGGAGAAGGTTATGTAGAAGTTCAATTAGAAAATGGATATACTATTCTTCATGGTTCTATGGGTAATCAAGAATCTTTCCGTGTATTTTATTTAAATCTTAATTATGTTATTACTCCTCTTCATGATATATGGTCTTTCTATAATACCAAGAATACTACTATACAAGATGGATGGAATACTATTTCTTATGATGATTCTGATTGGTTACATGCTATGCCTATTCATTTCTCTTCATCTACATATAATACAGAATCATATAATATTTATTATTTCCGCCATTCCTTCCAAATTACTGATATATCTATAGAAACAGGTATATATGTAAATCTTCAAACAAAATATTGTTTAATTGTATATATAAATGGAGAAGAATTATATCATGATAATCTATTGATACAATTAGATCAAAGTATATTATGTAAAGAGATATTTATATCTCCTTCTGTAAGTGGTTCAAGTATAAGTACCTCAAGTGATTCTATACAAATAGGTATAAATATTATAGCTGTAGAACTTTATGTTCCTAATGATGGTATTGTTGATCTTGATGGATCTGTATTATTATTAAATGAAGATACTCCATTATTATCTCAATGGACAGTAGAAGGAGATCAAGAAGGAGATTTATCGATACCTTATGTTTATGATAATAATATAGGAACAATTACTTTAAGTGGTCCTCGATGTATAGGAGCAACACTTCTATTTACTTATAATTCTGAAAGAAAAGAAGTATTTAATCGATATAGTGTTATTACGGGTAGTACATGTAATGCAAGAAATCCAAGTGATTGGATATTAGAAGGAAGTAATGATAATGGAGAAACATGGACATTACTTCATATAGCACATAATATTACTTACCCACTTTATGAATATGAAGAAACATTTGATTTTTATAATGATCTTCCTTATCATTCTATTCGATATACTGTAACAGGATGTAATAATGTACATATATATCCTGAAGATTCTGATGAAGAAAAGTATTGTAAACGTGATTCTAAGAAATATGGATTCCAATTAGCTGAAATTGCCTTCTTTGAAAAGACATTAAATGTAAGTTGTGAGGAAATATATGGATATGGGAAAGCTGTTGAAGGACAATTAAAAGAAAAGAATTGTCTTGTATATTATGAAGGAAAACAACTAGGTATGTGTACTGATGGTATTTATATAGATGTGTATAACAATTGTACATTACTTCCTCCTAATTATATGGAATATCCATCAATACTTATTCATCAATATGAGACTATATCTATAGCTCCTACAATGGTATGTGGAGCAGAATATACTTGTTCTATTACTCCTTCTCTTCCTGATTCACTTCTATTCTCTTCATTAGGAATTATATCGGGAACATTATTCAATGAGCCATCAATTCTTAATTATACAGTTGTATGTGCAAATATTAAGGGTTTTACATCTACAAATATCACTATAGAATACTATGAATATCAAGAACCAAAGAATGTTCTCACTTGGGAATATTGTCTTCTTTTAGCATCTATCTTATTGCTATTAATCACTGGATTAATACTAATTTATATCAAATGCAGACAACCACAAATATCAAAGATTAATGAAGAACAAAATGCACCTGCTTTAAATGATAAGAATCATATATATGAAAAACTAATTGAACCATAAAGTGTTATATATATTGTTTATACTTTTTTTTTAATGGAAAATTATATAAGAATTAAAAGTGTTTTTTTCAATTTATATTATTTAGTTTTTTAAATGTGACATTATTATTTTAATAATTCAACTCATGATGAATAGTTACATATTTTAAATAATCAAAATTTAATATAAAATAGTTTTTTTTGTTCAAAAATTCAATTGGGATACTCCATTTTTTCTTCGTTTTTATTCTTCTTTTGCTTTTAGAATCACAATTAAAGACATTTTGCTGCTTAATGCTTAGTTAACATATCTATCATTATTTATTAAATATGTCAGGAATAATCTTAAGATACTTTGCACAAAGAGGAAGAGCTGATTCAATCTGGTAAAAAAAACTCTTTAATAGTTTTTTAATTGTTTTATGTTCAAATATATAATTATAGTTTAGCTCTAGAGTTAGCTGGATTAAAATATAAAGATATAAGGTATGTTTTGATAAATTAGCCATTATTGATTGTTACAGATTTTCTCATCAGCAATGGCCAGAAATTAAAGCTCATGGACGAATAGATGGTTCTATACCATTTGGTCAAGTACCTCTGTTAGAAATTGACGGATTAAACCTTGTTCAATCAGGAGCAATTTTACGTTTTATTGCAAGAAAGTATGTTATTTCAATTGATATAAAACACTATATATATAGATGTGATCTATATGGATCTAATATATATGAGAATGCTCTTGTAGATATGGTTATAGAGGGATTTCAAGATGTTTTTAACAAATTAACACTAACTTGTCAAGAACCAAATACTGAAGAAGCTTTAGAAAATTATGAGAGTATGTTGTATATATTCGTTAACATATTTATATATATATAACATATATATAGAACAATATCTACATAATATTCTAAATGAAATGAATGAATTAAAGCCAAAATATGGAGTATTTCATTAATTATTTCTATTAATTATATTTAATATATATAATAAATATTCAATTGATTATGTTAATATACATTTCTAAAATTGTTTTAAGTCATTAGTGTTTATTTTCTTATAGGATAAATGGTTTGTTGGTTCAACTCCAACAATAGCAGATTGTATGGCATACTCAGTACTTCAACGTAACTATTATATATTTCCAAAATGTTTGGAAAACCAAAAACATTTAAATTCATTTTTAGTATATAAACAGTTGATTTACTTTGTCATAAAATCATCATAAATGATAGTGAACTATCATCTAAATATATATAGAAAGACTTTGGTGAGTTACCAGCGATTGAGAACTATATAATTTCAGGAAGAAGATGGCCTCCCCAGACAAAACATGATATTCTATTAAAAAAACAATAATTTAGTTGTTCTCAATAATCGTAAAAACAAACATATTTATATATATATTAATTTATCACGAAATTTATGTCATTTCATTGTTTTGATAAGTTATAATCAATTCTCTTGTTTGTCATATTCTTAAACATAAATACTTCAAACAGTATTCTTTCTTATCAATTCATAATAAATCCTTTTTAGAATGAATAACTCAAAACTGAACAAATAAAATCAATGAACATATTTCCTCCGTTTCTTTAGATACTCATCTATTTGATAACTATAGATAAATAACTTTAAATAAAACAAATCTTCTGAAAACAGACTAAATAAACAATAAAATAAACCCTTTCATTCATGGTTTTCCTCAGGAAAACAGTTCTATTTTTTAAAAAACGATTCATAACAATAAAATTATTCTATGAGTGATTTCTGTTGATTTTCTATAATGATATTTATGGATATTAGAATTATTCTGTTTTTCATATATCTGTGTATGAGTCTAATTCATAAATTATTCTAATTTGTCGTTAGGTTATTCAAAATTATCATGTATTAAGCCACAACAATTAATTCAAATTGAAAGATATTCAAATTTCTCTACATATGGTGAGAACGTAACTATTTACGAAGGTTCTCGATATAGTGGAAGACAACTTTTGGTCATCGAAGGTAAAAATGAAATTGTCAAGACTCAAACGTTTGATTTATGTCTTGATCCGATAGTTCATGGTGTATATGCAGAATCATTGTATGTTTAGAACTATTTTTTTATTAATGATTTAGGAAATATTATGGTTGGGAAGGTGGATCTCTTCTCATTATTCATATTGGAGACAATTTATTATTAAGAAAGCATCTAGATTTTCGTTATGAAGAAGATTGGCTATTTTATCGTATTTTTTAAATTATTATATATATATATTATATATTATTTTTATTTTATTATTTTTTATTAAATTTTTTTAACTAATTTATATTTTTTATTGCATATCTTTTTCGCAATTTTATAAATAATTTATATATATATATAGCGAGTTTGCTTTTAAACGATGATACATATTGGAAATATAAATCGGATGAAACTGTTCCTTCCAATTGGTTTTCTCCATTTTATGTCCCTTATTTATGGAATTGGTATAATACTGGGTATTTTCCTGGTCAATATAATAATACGCGATATTATATATACCATCTCTCTAGATCTCTTATAGATGGTCGATTGTTTCTATTTGATATAGGCATTACTACTATTGATGGGTTTGTATTATATATAAATGGTAAAGAAGTTACTCGTTATTATATTCCTGAAGGACCTATTTATTTCAATACAACATCTATTTCTCCTAATATTACTCCTCACGATTATCATATCACAGGTAATATAAACTATTATAATGATACTTCAACAGAATTAGTATTTGCTATAGAAGTCCATACCAGTTCTCTTTCTTCTACTCATTCTTTAATAGATCCTTTTAAAGTCGTTCTTCTCATGATTCCAGAATCTTATTCTATTCGAACATTCAATATAAATGCTAATTATATTGTCAACACTGAACTTGATACTTCTTCAAATTCTTTAGATAATTTATTTAATAATGATATCAATTCTAATTGGATGTGTGTTAATTGTCATACAGCAAGTATATATATTCAATATCAACAAGAGAGACGAGAATGGATTAATAAGATTAAATTAGTTGGTTCTCCTACAAATATTGATCTATCTCCTTCATGTATTGAGATCTATGCAAGTAATAACGATGGAAGTACATGGATTACACTCCTTCTAGTCAAAAATATCGAATATACTAAACTTCTTCAATCACATATATATACATTACCCTCAAATATAAAAGCATATAATCAATATCGTATTGATATTCTATCTACATTTAATAGTACAGCAGATATTAATATTTCTGAATTAGATTTTTATGCTACTAGTGAAGTAGAGATTATTCCTTCATTTCAGTATTATTTTAGTACATACAAGGCATTTGTCAATATAACCATGAAAATGATGTCACCACTCTCTTCGGGTTATTCTAATTTCCATTATATTGTAGATACACCTCTTCCTGAAGGAATCTCCTTTAGTACATATTCTGGAGAGTTTCAAGGAATTCCTACAGGGATCTATGAAGGAAATATTAAAGTATATGCTTATAATTCATTAACTAAACAAGAAGAATTCTGTATATTATTCCTTAGTGTAGATATATGTGATTCCAAACAATTCTTTCAACTCCGTTTTGTAAAACATTCTGGATCATTCGAATCCTCTCATGAAATATATCAATTAAGAAATAGTAATAACCAACTTTTATTTTCAGGAGAAAGTATTGATTCAAAAGTAGTTTATAATGATTTATGTATATCAAGAGATACATATACTGTCATTCTTTTAAATGATAAATCGAATTATTGGTCTACATCTTCCTATTTAGATATTTCCCTTGTATATCCAACAGGTATTTTTATTATTTTCCGTGGAACAATCAATGCAGGATATCGTTCATCTTCTCATCTTAATTTACAGCATGGTATTCCATTCTTTAGTAATGAAACATTATACTTCTCTACACATCAAAAAGAACTACATATATATAATAATAATACTTCTACACATCCATTATCTAGTTCTTCATTACTTTCTAGTCCTCCTTCTAATTGGTATACTTCAACTTATATTGAAGATTCACATTGGATTTATTATAATAATCTTGGGGATTACCCTCTAACTGATGAATATCAACATTATTACCGTAATACTTTCTATTTAAGTTCGATCACTGACTATCATGGAATTGGAATTGGTGTTGTAGCTCCTTCTATTCTTGATATATATATTAATGATCAACTTATTCATAGAACTATATATAATACAGTTTATACTACTTCCTATACTAACAAATATGATACATCTTCATTTCGTTCTATTGATCCTTCTCTTACTATTATGAATAATACATATTCTATTATGCATTCCTATGCACTTACATTTCCTATCTCCTTTCTACATATAGGGAACAATACAATTGCATTCTATATACAATATCCAAAGTCCTTATCTATTCCCTTTGCTAATTTATTTGGATTCTATTTACGTCCTTTGATAAGTCATACAGTAGATAGTCGAAACTGGGAAATGAATGTTCAAGATAATCATGGGAATGATGTTTCAGTTGTTACGAATTTCAATTATTTTGATGGTTATTCATATACATCTTCTACTCCTTTCTTACCTTATGTCTTAACCTTCACATATAAATCTGCTTATAGATATGAATATGTCAATAAAATATGTTTAATTAATAATGATAACAATGATGATAGTACTGTTACTAATATTACTTTATATGGTTGTAATTCAAGTCTTCATCTTTCTTCTATGAGTAATACTGATGATTGTCAACTATTATATAATAATCCCTCTATAATATGGTCTTCTCAAAGACAACGACTTTGTGCATTAACAAAAAGACATACAGAATCCTATTCTAAGTATATGTTATCTATAAATAATGTTCGAGGTGGTTTATCTTCTTCTACACTTTCTCTCAATGAAGTTGAATTTATGTCTGAAACTATCATTTCTCCTAGTGTTACTCCTCTACAATATATATCACAAACAATTAAAGGATATATATATATACCTTTTCCTTCATTCTTTCCTATTACTCCTTATTATAATTATTCAATCATCAAAGGCACACTTCCTGAAGGTTTAAGTCTAGATAAGAATGATGGTACTATATCTGGTACTCCACAACAACGAATTTCTTATCAATTTATTACTATTCAAGCATATACATATAATAATGAAGAGAGTACAACTACTATTACTATTATTATAGATTCATGTTTAGCTCCTAAATTATTACTCTCTCTTCAAATGAATAATAAAGAGAATTTCCGTGATTCTATCAAAGAATTCACTTTATATGATCCATCTACATTAGAAAATATAGGTCATCAATCTATATTTTTAGAATACAAAGAATCTCTTTATTATTATTGTGTATCAGAAGGTGTATATACACTTATTCTCTCGGAAACAAATAATGAAGGATGGAATGGAGCATCTATATCTGTATATCAAAATATTAATACACTTATTAATACATATACTCTATATATACATGAATCTCCACTCTCTATATTCCTTCATCTGTATTCATCAGATTTCCCTTCTCTTCCTACATATATATTCCTTAATAATGCAATTACTACTTCTGTACCTTCTAAATGGACTCTATTTACTTCTTCTTCTTATCCTCCTTCATGGTCTATAGGTACACCTCTTAGTTTTCCAGATCCTGTAGGAATAACACAATACTATATTACTTCTTATATTCCTCATGATATCACTTTATTTATAGGTCTTTCTGCTACTATAAGTGTCATTGGTGGATGTGTCATGTATCTTAATGGAAAAGAATTCTTCCGTTATAATCTACCGAATAATATAACTATAACTAACACAACTCTTGCTACTCATGAATATCCTACTCCTTTTCAAACTGGAGGTAGTGTTTCATTTCTCAATTATCCGAATTCTCTAAGTGATAATATATTTATTGTAGCTCTTGAATTACATAGAGGTATTACTCCTTATACTAACAAATATTTCGATGTTACTTTATCTTTACTTCATGATGGATCTTCTAATATGAATCATGGATATCCTTATTCTCCCTTCCAATCCGATTCTTCTTATCCTATTACAAATGTGTTTGATGGAAATTATCGAACAAAATGGGAATATGACGGTTTATGTGAAGGAGTATGGATTCAATATAAATATAATGAAAGTCGAAGAGAATATATTAATTATTATGAAATTCGAATGACTCAGAACTGTAATAATCATCATCCTAGTGGTTGGGATCTAGAAGCTTCTAATGATGGTATCCATTGGGATTTATTACATTCCATAAAGAATCAATTATTTACTACTTTCTATGAACGTCGATTATATGGTTTTTATCCAACGAAATCCTATAATACTTATCGATTTACTTTCACTCAATGTAATAATATACTATTTTCTCAATCGGATATCGATTATTGTGTAGCAACTCCGCGTATTCATATTAGTAGTATATTATTATTAATGAAGAATACAACATCTTTCTGTGAAGTACGGTCAGAATCTGGAGTACTAAGTTTAATACCTGATGGAGAAATCTATACTACTGTTTGTGGTCCTCATTATAAGGGTACAAAGACTCAAGAATGTATTAATGAGCATTTCTATGATATAGATATCAGTCATTGTAAAGTAAATGGTTTAACAAGTTTCTCTTATCCTTCTAAAGCTTATATATATCATAAAGAAATAAAAGATATCGCATTATATCCTCAAGTAGATTCCTTATATTTATATTTTGAAGCATTATCCCCTCTCCCTGAAGGTTTAGCTATTGATAATAAGACAGGAGCTATATATGGAGATCCAGTAAATACATCTCCTTTAACTACATATTCTATTATGGCTAAAGACGGAACAACTTATCTTGAAACAACTATATCTATTGTTATTACTGATGAAAACTATACATATATATGTCCTATGGATGAAGAATGGCCTGAAACTATACAAGGAGAACAAGTCAGTCTACCTTGTTTGAATGGCTTCCAAGGAGAAAGAACTCGATATTGTATAGAAAGTTCAAGGCCATATTGGTCTTCTATTACTTCAAATTGTACTAATAACACTAATATTAGTGTATTTACATATTTATATGATTCCTATATACTTCCTATAAAAGCAGAAATCTCTATATGTCCAGATATATCGGGTAATATATCTTCTTTTGTTATTATACCTCCCTTAGATATTGTAGAATGTACATTTAATTCTACTTCTGGATGTATATATGGTACTCCTCTCTATTCTTTTCCTCTTACTTCTTATACTATTACTTCAACTACTTCTAATGATTCACAATCAGTTACTTTATCATTAACAGTTACAGATATATATTGTAAAGAAGATAATGATTGGCCATTCACTGCTGCAAATACTACTCGTATACTAGTATGTAGTAATCAATTAATGGAAGGTCATCGATATCGATTCTGTACAAATAGTTCTGAATGGGAAAATGAATATTCTACTTGTCACTTCCCTCAACCACATGTAACTTATCCTCAATCAACTAATTTATTCTATGTTAATCATACTTATGTCAATATATATCCTACTATTCAAGGATATGTTACTTCATTCTCTATATATCCTAATTTACCTAAAGGTATATATTTCAATTCATTAAATGGATCAATCACAGGTATTGCTGAAGAATATATATCAGCTACTCCTTTTCTTATTACTATACAAAATCCTTCTTCTTATTCAATATATTCTATTGTATTTACATTCATTCAGAATAGTTGTCGATCGATTGATATTTGGCCATCAATAGAATCAGGAGAAAGTGCCGTTAAAGACTGTTTAGATCCCTCACAAGAAGGGGGTCGAATACGATATTGTTTAGAAACAGAACCTCCTACATGGTCTCCTATATATAATAATTGTACTTATAAGGCACCTATAGTATATTATCCTTCTTCTAGTTTTGTCTTCTATTATGGTGAATATTTATCAATCACACCTATTCGAATGAATTTCATTACTTATTGGAATATCTCTCCATCAATTCCCGCGGGACTCAGTTTCGATTCTCTCACTGGTATTCTTCATGGTACACCTTCTAATGCATCTCATTTAACAGAGTATACAATTACCGCGGGAAATCCTAACAAAAGTACGAATATTACTATATATATAACAGTAATCACATTATATTGTGATAAAGATGAGAAATGGTTGGCAACTCCTATCAATCAAATTGCTTTCCTTCCTTGTCTCAATGATATATATAATATTCAATTTCGTGAATGTATTCATGTGATTGAAGGAGAAAATGATACGAAAGTAAATATATTTAAACCCCCATTATATAATGAGCATTTCTCTACATCTTCTCATTCCTTTGAAAGAGATGATAATATAGAAATCAAAGAGTATGGACAATGGAAACAGGAAAATACAAATATGTGTCGATCTTTAGATGAAATAGGATATCCACCAGAGAACTATGTATATTTATATGTTCCTATAGAATTAATGAATTATCCTGATTATGCATTTGGTTCTATGTATATCTATGAATTTATGCTTATTATGGGAAGAGCAGTAGATTTGAATCATCCTCAATCTATTCCTATACATATCACAAAAATAGAACATACACTCAGTACTTATGTACCTTGTTTGAAAGTTACTGTTCAATTTGTATTGACAAATAATAACTATACTATTGTTAGTAATAATATAATTACTTATATTCAACAGAATTTAAGAGCAGAATTATATATTATTAATTCAACTGCATTTAATAATGTTATTGTTCATATTCCAAATGATAATATTGTTATGTTATTATCTCATACATTTCCATATCTTACAGTCATATTAACAATTGTTGGTATTTTATTCTTTATCTTCTTATTTATGTATATCTCCAGAGTCCTTCGAGTCTATATGAAGGAATCCAAGAAGATCAAGAAAGTTCAACATACAGCAATAATTCGAAGTGAAAAGAAATATTATTCCCTTCAATAACTCATATACTTTTAAATCAAATAAAGTCATATGTTTCTTCAGTTTATGTTAATGTAAGAATAGACAAGATAAATAGGTACATATATTCTTTTCTTTTTTTTGCAAGTTTTTCATTTTAAATGTTTATTTGTTTATTTGTTTATTTGTTTATTTGTTTATTTGTTTATTTGTTATTTGTTTTTATTCTCTTTTTTAAAGTTAATTAATTATTACATTTTTTTATGTATATTCATCATAATTCATGTATTTGCTTTCTCGTTCTTTCATTCACAAAGATAATTAGATATGTATATAAAATAGAGATCTATTATATAGTTGTTCTTTTTTTTTCTTTTTCATGTTATATCGCATTTTTTTTGTAATGTTGTTTTTTATTCCTTTTGTTTTCAAAGACTTGTTTATTTTGTTTTTCTTATTGATTATATATATTATTTAGATAGTTTTTAAACATTCATTATTTATTATCATTTATATACAGTAAGAATATATGTATCATAATACTATTATATATCTTGTAATATCATTTTATATCTATTCTATACATTTACATATTCTTTTGTTTCTATTCTTTTTTTCTTCTACATTCTTATATATATATATATATTATTGTTTCCTTTACCTATATTTCATTATTTATTAATAATAATACGATTCTCTCTTCTTTATTTTTTTTAATTCAATCCATTAATAAAGTGTTCCCTTTATTTGTGACATATATTTTATGTTCTTTTATTACAAGAAAAATATTTATTTTTATTTTATCATCTTTTTATGTAAATAATGTATTTTATTTTGTGCTTTAGTCACATCAATATTTATATTTATAGGCAGTTATAGTATTCATTCTTGAAACAAATTTATATAATAGATAATTTTATTTTTTGATTTCATGACGATAGATAACTGATAAAATGTATACATTATTATTATATTATATTATTTATTGTTTAGTTATATCAATTATTTAAAGGAAAAACAGGACAAATTTAATGAAAAATGTTATGAAGAAAAGAAATAAATGGAATAATTTAAAAATAAATAGAGAAATACTAGAAAAATTGGAATAACAATATATGTTTAAACACAACCACTTCTTGAATCCACATTCGAATATACATCATGAAACAAATCGTCTAGAGGCCTGCTGGTCTAGTGGTATGATTCTCGCTTAGGGTGCGAGAGGTCCCGGGTTCGATTCCCGGGTAGGCCCAATTTTTAATTTTTTCACTTCTCAAAAAAACTAAATTCTTTTATACAGCTATTCTAAAAATTTAAGTATATTTTTGAAAAATTCGGTTCACAAAAGAAAAAATTAAATGTTTTTTTTGAAAAATTCGGTGTTTTTTATAAAAAAATCAAGATTCAGATAATACTAAATTTGAATAAATATGACCCAAAATATGAGACTTTTGTGTATTTATTTGAAACATGCTATTTTCGTAATAGTACATAGTTTTTTTATAAAACCCGAACTGGGTACCTTTCTACCTTATGCTGACTTGGGTAAACGACTTTGTTTTTTAAATAGTGCAATTACGAAATTTGTAAGGTCGGAGTTTTGTAGTTTTAGTGTGTTGTACCTATTTGACTCTTAGTTTGGTCAACATATCAAAGATAGAAAGTCAGTTTTTAACTTTGAGTTTTATATATCAGTCATTTTAGCTCATTTGCCTTTAAAATAGTATTATTTAATAACATGTCAATTAGAATAAATAATTAAATACAAATTTAATGTAATTATAATAAAATAAAATTAAAAAAAATTAAAAAAAGAAAAGAAATTTTTTGAGTCTGAAAAAAACTGAAATTAAATTTTCAGAAAGAATATAGTTTTAATAATTCAATATTTTCATTATCACTGGTGGGCAGCTTTTTAAAATCGTGAAAATTCTGGTATGCACCCTAGCTGTTTTTTGGTATAAAAAAAGTGTTTTTCTGGTATATACAGGACTTTTCCTGGTATAAACTTATGGTGGGTTTTGTATTCCTATAGTTACGGGGGATGTATCTTTTTATGACTACGACTTATTTTTAATGTTTTTTTTTTGGTATTCCATAATGACAGTGGTTGTATTTACTGTTGATATATATAAGATAAAAATGTCCATAACAACATCTATTTTACAGTTTAGACTTTCATTAGTGCTATTTTAGACTGTTTTAAACACATTATTTCTTTGTCTTCTTTTAATACATATTTTAGTTGTTTAAGCATAAAAAACAATAAATATAACAAAATACAAAAAAATTAAAGAATAAACAATTAAATAAAGTAAAATATAAAAAGATAATTTTTTATTTTGACCGAGGGACTTTGTTTTTTACTCATATAAGGAACCTATAAAAATATAATTATAGAAATGTAATAAATAAAAGGATAAATAAATACATACAGTTTAAGAGCTCATGGAGAATCGCATTTCCTTGAAGCAGAACAACAAGAGAGGTTACCTTTGAAATCAAGTTATTTCTGATCAGCTGATCGTTATAGAAGAAGCTATATCTATAGAGGATAGTTTAAAGAGAAAAATGAAACATACTTAGAATCGCCAAGAGAATCTGTGCTTATTTTTGAATAATTTGAGTTATATATACAAGCTATAGAATAATAGATATAAAAGGAATGAAAAAAATACCATTTTAAAGAAAACAACCAACTTTATAAATATTAATAAATATAAAGATATTTGTAAGAATTTTCTTGAAAAAAGAATAAGCATGGCCCTGAATATGAATTTGTATGAAATTTTTTTATATATAAGAAAAGTACTAAAATCCAGGGGTTATTTCGACTCTGTAATATTTTTAGTAAAACTTCACTTTGAAGTTAAGAAAAATGTATATATTGATGATTATGTAATATGGTTGTTTAAGAATATATAAATTGTACTCTGACAATGGTTTTAAGGTTACTGATGTAAAAAACTTCCATTCTTGAAGGCAATTACTTTCATATTTGTTTTACTTATGAGCTCTATTGACGTTATAGTGTTGATTGATTGTCAGTGAGTCGTTTTGAGTCAAAATATATACAAATAATGAACTTTTATCAAACTGATTAACAAATACTGAGATAAAATATTTTATTATATTTATGTTTTCTTTTAATAGCAATACACTTGTAGAGATGAATAAGTGCAAAATTAGCTTTTAAAAAGCTTAATTGAATGGTTTTAAGGTTATTTTCAATTAATAAAATTATTTTCTAAAAATATTATAAATATATATATATAAGCTTTATTTTTAATTATTTTCATTTAAAAAAGATAATAAAAATTAAAAGATTATGAACTACTATAGATTATACAAAGAGAATTAAGTAAAATAATTTATTAATATTATAATAATAAAAAAAAATATATATATAATAATAAAAAGTAAATATATATATAAGAATGAGATAATAAATGATTATGGATTATTTTTTGTTCAGAATAGATATATTTAGCTATAGAAACATATATAAATATAAATACAAATATAAATATATACACAGGTATTCTTCCGTTCTTCGAACTGCAGAAGGGGGTATGCAAACCCCGCATAGAGTCTGCGCGACGCGCGCAGCCATAAGCGGGGAAGACATCCCCCCTTTTTGTTCTCGACGGAAGAATTATTAACATTTCTGAAGTAAAATAACCATGGGAGTGTAGGGTAGTGTGTGTGTGTATTTATTTTTTCCCATGTTTATTTATTTTTAATTTATTTGTGTTCCGATTCCAACGTGAAACGTAAAGTGATCAAGGAGAAACTCATAGTAATCATAAAAGAAATAAAATACACACTCACACCCTCCCCTTTACAGGGAATATTCATGGGAAATGGCTCCATCGTTGGTAAAGTGAGTAAAATAATCACGGGAATACAGAAAGAAATACGAAAAGAAGCACAGAATGTGCTAAATAAACACACACCCCGACCCTCCCTTTATATAGAGAAAAGATGAAATGGATGGTTCTATCTAAAAAGAAATAATAGAAATAATCACGGGAATATATAAAAATAAAAATGTATGTATAGTGATCAATAAATAATATAAAAAGTCATGATAATCATAAAAAAAATTATATAAAAAGAGTAAAGTGATCAAGGTATGTATTTATAGTGGGTGAAAGAAAAGCTGGTGGTGGTGTGGTCTTGTAAAAAGATGTACCCACCACCACGATTATAACGAGAGACTTTTGGAAACAAGGGTGACCGTTATGGAAATAGGATGCGTCATCGTGAATTGTCCAATCAAATTGCTTAAAAATGTAAAAATGAGGGATTTTGGAACACAAAAACATAATTATATTGGGGAAACTGGGGAAACTAATTGTGTTCCAGTGGTTTTAGGTGGCGGGGTGTATATCAATTTTCTAGAATATTCTAGAACATTCTCGAAACTTCTAGAATAATAAATTGTATTATGCATTTTTTTTTCTATTTTTATACTATTTATTATGGATTCTCCAAAGCAATTTGCTCCATATTATAAAGAAGGTACTTGGAAACCTTATGGAAATTTTGAAGTTGATGAATTAAGTGATAGTGATTCTGAAGTGGATACTATTCAAACTGAAAGTGAAGATGATTATGAAGATTATATAAAAAATTTTATTGATTTTTAAATTAATTTTTATAAATAACAAAACAAATTGTTTAGTTTTTAAAAATAATAATAAATAAAACAAAATAAAATTAACTAATGTTTTCTACGTTTATTTCTTAATTTTTTATTTTTTGAAATACGTCTTTTTCTACGTAATCCATTACCTTCTTCGAGATCATAAAATACCTCACCATCATCTTCATCAAATGATTGAAATTCATCATCTTCTTTTTTATTTCTTTTATTATTATTTTCAAGAGTGACATTTTCTACTGGATTAGGAATCGGGGCTACAGGTGTAATATTTGGAGTGAATTTATTCGTTATTGCTTGAGACATTGGAACAATATCAGGTAAAGGAACAGTAGGATCATTCATAAGAGGAATTAAATTTGGAGGATTTGAATCTTCAATAGTAATATTATGAATATTTTCTTGTGTTAGATTATCAGGAGTAGATGAAGAAGTTGGTATAACATTATTATTTGTTTCTATTGAATTTTCTGTTTGTGGTATTTCGTCCTCTGGGTTTTTACCATAGTAATATCCAGAAAAGGTATTAAATAAATTCTTTACACCACTAACAACAGAGTTTGCAACTTTTTTAACACCATTAACAATTGGTGTTCCTACATTTGTTGCAGTATTAACAACTTTATTAACAAATGTAGGGTTTTCTGCATAGGGAATATAATTTTTATGAAATGTTTTTGCTTGATCTTCTAAAGATTTAGTTTTGTTAAGTCTTTGTTCTTTAGTATCATTACCTGACATATGAGCAAATCTAAAATAGTTATCAGCTAATAATTTATTCTTTTTCTTAGCTTCATTATCATCAGTTAATTTCCAATTATCATATAAATTATTTCTATCACTTACAAGTTTTCCTTTAATATCATTGAATCCTTCTTTTGGATCAACATTAATATCTCTCCACCAATTCTTGAGATCTTTAAATTTATTTGCACCATAATCAACAGCATTACTTATTCCATGAGTGATATTATTAATACCTCCAGTTAATTTATCAGACACATTGTATACATCACTTACAGTGTGATAAATATTAGAAAATAAATTACCACCTCTAGAATATAAATAACCATCACGATCTCTTTTAGTAAAATCAATTGCACTATCAATTGTACGAGGATTTAATAATCTTGAATATTTAGCATAATCAGACATATGATTTTGTTTCATATAAGGTAAGACATAATCATGAGCATAAATGAGTTTTCTTGTAAAGTTCTTAGGAATTCTACCATCAGGTAATAACCCAGATCCTTCATCTATTGGTTCACTTTCTTCTGATTCTTCTAAGGAACTTTGTATAATATCTTGTCTGGTTTCTGATAAATAGGAGAAAAATGGATTGGATGTTGCTCTATTGACCATATTACTTTCAATTTTCTTAACAGCATATAATGAATTTGGAGCAATAGAATAATTAATTGGATAACGTTCTTCTCCATCAGGAATAGATCCTGGAACAATATAATTTCGATATTCATGACCAGTAGCACGATGATTTACGCCTACTAATCCTTTATTTGAAACATTTAAACGAGCACTTTGTATCATTTTAAATTAATAAAATAATTATGAATTTTAAAACAAAACAAAAAAAAAAGAAATTATTTATATTATATAGTTAGTATATTAATAGTATCATTAATTATTATGAGTATTTTTTAAATAATCGTCAATATTCATTGATTTATCATTAGCTTCAACAAATAATGTTTTATTTTTGTAGAATATATTATTATTTCCAAAAACATCACTATTGGTGCATTCAATAGGTCCATCAGTATACCATTTGAATTTATACTTTCCATAAGTGGCGTTATAATATGTTTTTTCGTCGGTATCTTGTTGTAAATTCATATCGAATTCAAATTTCTTTGGAGTATTATCATCTTCTTTATCTGGTTTCTTTTCAGTTTCAGGTTTAGTTTCAGGTTCTTTAGCTGGTTTCTTTTCGTGTTCAGGTTTCTTTTCAGGTTCTGGTTTGGGTTGTTCTTCAGTGAAATTAGAATTCATGGATTCTGGTTGTGGTTTCACTGTATAGTCTTCATTAGGATTTCTTACAGTATGAATAAGTTTTTCATATTGATAGTTATTAGGATTACTAGCATCATACCATATCTTACTTGTAGTAGGAATACCATAATTCGTTTGCCATTGAGATAACATTGATGTATATCTATTTGTATCACCATTAGCTTTAGCTGAATTCATAGTAGCTATAAACATATCTTCAGGTGATTGACCATGATTTCTTAATGCTTGAACTGCCATTGAACTATACATAGATCCTTGTGCATTAGGATCATGTGCTAATGGTTGTACAGGTTGTTCATCTTGACAAATATATGAATTGGGTAACCATGGATCCCAAGATTGTTTTTTCTGATTTCTTGATAAAATATCATAGAGAGTTACACTATCTCCTAAATTACTTTGCATTATTTATTGTATTAATTTAAAAATAATTATATAACAAAACAAATAATTAATTATGAAATAATAAAAGTTAAAATAATTAATTTAAATGGAATTTTTTTAAGAAGAATTGAACAAGATTAATAATTAAATTAGTAGTAGTATCAAAGGATGTAGAGTTGACAAGAGCACCACCACAACGTTCAGCATTCTCTTTTGTAACACCACTTCCACTAGGATTTTTAAAATAGTTATCAGCAGTTTCTTTACGTTTCTTATCATCATCAGTAGTAATCATATTATAAGCGAAATCAATAGGGATACCAAGAGAAGGATAATAGTATTTTAATGCATTCACTACAATAGGAACAATAGTTTTAATAGTTTTAATAGCAGTATTCGCAATAATAGAATGCTTTTGTTTTGGATCCATAGGATATTCTTTATCGATAACGACATTAACAATATCACGTACAGACACATGCTCATCATTTTTAGGTAATCGTTCTTTAATATCTTGTAATTTCTTTCTATTAGACTTTACATTACTAGAACGAATAGCCTTCTTAGCAATAATTCTTATTTGAGGAGTTACAAATTTACTTGTTTTCTTTTCTTTTTCTCGGTGACTCCCATGTTCTTTACGATGTTTCTGATGCCTTCTATGTATACCTTGACCAAATATATCATCATAATTTTCATCTTCAAGATTTGCATTATTATAATCTTTATCATCATCAGCCATCATTTTTCTTGTTATTCTCTTTGGTTGATAAGTATCATCATCGTTATATAATTCATCATCTCTATTAGCATCTTCAATATGTTCTTCAAATTGTCTTTTCTTTTCTTCTTTTGCTTTTTCTTGACGTTTTTGTTCTTTACGTTTCTGATAATAATTATATCCAGCAAATGCTCCTAATGTACCTAAAATAGGTAATGCAGTATAGACACCATTTTTAAAATCAGCCCAATCAGCATCTCTAGTTTGTTGTCTAACAATTTCTTCAAAGCCTGTTCCTCCATATCTTACATAACGTTTATGATAAAGATCACGTCTATTTGATTTTGGTGGTGATCCTCCAAATAATCGTGGATCACAATTTTGTTTTAAATATCTTTTTGTAATTGAACTCATAACAAAACAATAAAATAATTATGGTTTATATGACAAATTAAAATATAAAAAAATTAATGAAAAGATGGATAACCAGAATAATGTTTTTTATTTAAATAAGGATTGAAAATGCGTCGTTGACTATCTTGTATGATTTGATCTTGTATGATTTGTAAGATGGATTCTTTAGGTTTATCTTTTTCATCTCGTTCAATACCTTTCAATGAGACTTCTTCTTCAACAGGTAAAAACTTCTTCATTTTCTTTTCATATGTAGATACATGTTCATTAGGACGTTTAATACCACTACCTGATACTTCACCTTGTTCTTCTCGTTTCTCTTTTTCACTATCTTCTTCTGTCCATTTCCTTTTCTTTACCATCTTATAGACATTCTGTTTACTACCACAATCAGGATTTGTCCATATCGTTAAATCATCACTACCTTGTTTTAACATAAAGAATTGATGTGGATCATTCATTAATTCTTCATCTGTAAGAATTTCATTTAGATTTGATGGCATAATCTTTAATTTATCTGGTAAGAATCCAGGATCACGTTTTAAGATTTGACTATTAATAAAGAAATGAGATACTTGACTTAATATAGATTGATTGGTAACATCTGTATGACTTTGAAGACATATAATAGCATTCTGTTTATAATGACGACCTTTAGATAATATAGATACAATCAATTGTTTGGTTTGTCTAGATAATGGATAGATATCATCCAATACAATAAAATTATGTTCTGGTAATTTATATGTATTGACTAATTCATCAACAGTTTTAATCTTTTTAAATTTATCATCTACAGAATCATACCATTTATAATCAATTCCAGCATGCTCACAAATATCTTGAAAGGATGTATAACATTCATTCTTATTGGATGCATCAGGACAAATTACTGTGACTTGTTTATATTTATTTTTAAGATCCATAGAACATAAGAGGTTCACAGTTAAGAAAGATTTACCTGAGAATGTTCTTGCAATAATCAATATGAATTTTGATTCATATGTTTTATGATGGGATTTTCCATATTTAAATTCTAAGACTCCACATCCTTTACGTGTTTCTTTTAATGGATTTATTTTATTCACCATTTTTATATGATTTTAATCAACAAAACAAAAATAATTAATGATAAGTTAAAGATAAATAAATGATTTTATTAAGATGCAGTAAAGTATATATAAAGATTTGTATTTGATAAATCAATTGGATTATTTAATTGATCATATATTTCCCATTGGATATCTGTATATTTACCATCAATACATGGAATAGATAAATCACTTAAAGCAAATGTATTATCAAATCCTTGTTTAGCATATAAAGGAATAGAAATTAAATCATTATCTTTATTAATAATATCACAATACACACGTAACATATAGATCTTATACCATGAAATATTATTGGATATATATTCATCAGTAAATACGATTGTATCACCCGGACTAAAGTATGGTGATTTAATGCCTAAGTATTTAAATAGTCCAGAACTAAGACCACATTCAAACCAATGATTTGATTTAAAAGTTTTAGTTTCTTTATTATAGCTGAAACCATAAGGTTCTCCTTCAACATAGGATTTCATTTTTTTTCCAATTTCATATAATTGATCTAAAAAATCTTCTAAAGTATAATTTCCAGCTGGAAATGTATATCTACCAGCATTATCATAAAACTGAATATTGAATTCAGGAATATTAATGATATCACTTGTATTCACTAATGTATTGATATGAGTTATATTTTTACCTACTAAATCCAAAGTATAATTGAATTGTTCATGACAGATTTGACTTGTAATTTTACTTAGATGAGATATTGATGTCATTTTTTATTAAATAAATTAATTATGTATTGATAAACAAAACAATATTTTTAAGATTAATATAAAGTTGATACAAATAAGAAAATATTATATAATTAAATTAATTGGTTGCACCATCTCTAACAAATTTAACAAATATAAAATGAGCATATAAAGTATAAGTACCACTAGTAATATTTGCACCATTATATTCAGTTAATAAGGAGATATTAACTTCACAACCACTACGAGTATTGACATCAACAACACTTGAAATAGGGAATATATAAATAGGTTGTTCATACCACTTTTCACCATTCAAAGGAGATTGAGGATGACTATTACATCTCCAAGTATTATAAAGCATAGCATTAGGAATAATTTGTGATGGATTCGTTGTTTTATATGTAGTAGGGAAATCCGTCTTAGGTAAGATATTTTGACCACCAATTTGGAATTGACACATCTTCAATAATTCAGTCTTAATAGGAATCATACTCTTCTCTTGAGTTGTAAAATATAGCATACAGTAATCAGGTACGAAAACAACACTTCTATTGGATAAGAATTGTTGTGGAGTTGGTTTACCTGCTGTTGTGAATGTTTCTGAATAAACAGGTGTAGTAAATGCAGATATTTGACAATTATTAGGAATACATTTAATTAAAGCACGTGGATCATTACCAAAATTAATATCATAAATTTGTTGAAGATGAATATAAACACGATCAAAAGTTAATGCAGTGATTTTAGTCGTACCTGTAAATAGATTCTTTAAATAATTTGTAACGAATTGCATCTTCAAAGATTTTACTTTAATAGCACAATCAAATGTACCAAGACCAGTAATAAGAGATAAAGGAATAATAACTTGAGCTTTAGTAGAACTTTGCATTCCAGAAATACTACTTAATGTTGTATTATATAAGCATTCTGTCATACTATACATAGATTTATCAATTTCATCTTTACTTAATTCTTTAATAGTAACAAATTTTCTTGCTTTACTGGATTCAATAGAAGATTCAGAATAATTAATAAGAATATCTTGACCCGTAGGAGATACAAACGTAAGATCTGTAGTAATTTTATCAATAATACTATAGATATTAGAATGTTGTACAACAGAACTAGTTGTAGCTGCATTTGTTGTAATATTGAAATTCAGTTCTAAGAATGAATTACTGAAATCAATAAAAGGACTATCCACTGAATTATATAAGAATTCAAATGGATAAGGTTGATTTAATAAATCTTGACTTGTAGAAACTAGAATAGGAATTTGTACAGGTTTAATAGTTTGATTTGCCTTTGAAGGTAAGAATTGTCTTGGGAATCCTTCCATTTTAATAATTATTGTTTATGTATTTTTTAAATAAAAAATAAAATAATAATGATATTTTATAATTATAAAATTATTTGAAATTCATAACAAAACAAATGATTGGAATATAGAATAGAATAGAATTAATTAAACAAGTTAACGTTAAGAATAGTAAGTAAGAAATATTAAATTTAAATATCACGTACACTACGTACAGCAATCATATGTAATGTATAAGGATGCTTCTCATTTAGTTCAGTATTAATATGTTTATAAATACCAGCATGAGAAGCAACGGCATAAGAAGCACCAGTGTCAGGTGTCCATATTTTAGTAGTTTCATTATATGTACATGTATATCCATCAGGAACAGTGGATGAATCAGCATGACCATATTCAATATCATGGACATCTAGATTACAATCAAAATTCATTTCTATACCACTATCTGATTGGATATTCATTAATGCTTTAGTTGGAATAATATAAATAGGATGTTTAATCCATTCATCATATTTAAGAATAGTTTCAGGATTTGAATTATCAGCCCATAAACAATATAGATTTTTATTAGGACAAGATAAACTAGCAGTTTCTTCATTATTGAAGACATGACCTTTAGTAGTAAGATTATGATAATACATTTGAGTAGGGAATTCAGTTTGAGGGAACATTTGAACATCACCAATCAAACAACTTTGATATTTAGGCCATACAGATGGACTAGCTACATTACTAATAGTTGTTGAACTATACCCATTTGTAAACCAGTATAATATATATTCAGGTATAAATGGTAAAGCTCTATTGATATTGAAATGATCACTAGTTATTCTTGTATTTTGATAATCGACTTGAATACATGTAGGTATAGTTTTATATAATTCATTCGTTTGGAATTGAATATCTTTATAAGTCATTAAATTCATAGTAGCTGATTCCAATTCAAATGTCTTAAACCATTTTTCATCAGTTAGATGTAACCATTGTGTTGATAATTTAGCACCACCATTCTTGAAATAAATACTCATATTATTATCAATTAAGGATTCAATTGTACTCGTTCTAAATAACATATTGAAATGTTTAGTTAATATTAATGAATCTCCATCAACACCTAAACCACTAATGAGATATAAAGGAATAGCAATATGAATAGATTCATTTGGATGTGCACGTATATAACGAATAGAATTCAATTCATAAGTATCTGCAGATAAATCTTCACCATACATAGATTTTTCTAAATCATTCTTACTGATATCTTTTAATAAAATCATTTTACGACCACGTGAAGCATGTGTACAGTTTTCTTCATATTTCAAAGCACGATCAGATCCATCAGGTAAAGTATAAACCATTTCAACATCAGTGGAATCAATAATAGAATAAATATTAGCTTTTTGAACTAATTGATCCAAGAAATATTGACATAATTGATCATAGGTGAAACTAACAGAAGTACCTGTTTCATCTAAATAAACAGAAACTGGTCCAGCTTTATCTGTGACAGTTGCCTTGACAGTAAGATCCAAATAGGATTGATTGAAATTGATATAAGTGTTATCCACATTAGTCCAATGATATTGAAAGATATAAGGACTTGATAGAATATCAGTATCACTTTGAATAGGAATATTATCTTTAATTCTTAAGATTCTCATTTTTTTTAAATAAAAAAATATTAATAAATAAAATAAAATTAATATAAATTATTATTTAATAAATTAGAAAAATATGGAACTTGATGATGATAATTATGAAGAACAGACTTCATTAGAAGAGAAGGATACTCGTATTAAAACACATGTAGTCCCTATTGATGTTCGTTGTATTGATAATCAATTCAATATACATTTATCGAATTCTATTGATATCACTAAAAATATCATTTCTTATATTGATCTTAATTTAATTGGTAGTGAAAGTGTGCCTCTATTTGATACTTTCACAAAAACACAAATATTCAAATATATAAATACTCGTGTCAATGGTAATGAACAAATTCAAACAATTACTTTAGATCAGAAAAATTATTCTATTCCTCAATTATTAGAACTATGTCATTTTGATATATGTGATAGACCAGTAATAAAAGATTCTCCTGATATTGATCCCACTGTCAAAATTAATGAATCCCCTACAATAACCATTGATAGAGATGATTGGTATTGTGAAATTACAATTTATAATAAAAGACGTGGTTTTTACTTTCCAAAAGGTACTTATACGGATATAGAGTTTTGGTGGATAGCTGTATGTTGTGTATCAGCTAAATGGGGTGATAAATTTAATCGTTTAATGATGAAATATGATGATGATACTATAACCATATATCGACCTCAATTAGCTTCTTATAATGTTCCTGTTACATCAACAGGAATCTATGAATTGAATGAATTCTTTACTGATGGTGTGAGTGATCATTCAAGTTATATTGTTCCAACACAAGGTTCTAATGGAATTATGAAATGTGTATTAGCTGATGAACATAAATTTTATTTCCAATGGTCAAGTAATAATATACTCAGTTTAGAAAAACAATTATTCACTGGCTTATTTGAAGATTCAGAAACATTGACATATACTTCACTTCAAGAGGAAATTACATTAAATAGAATTAAAAGAACAGTCTTTGTGGAAGATGGATATAATACAATGATTGTTCGACAATTGAGTGGTTATGATGGTGTTCATGAAACTACATTCACTGTTCCTCCTGGAAATTACACAGAAAACAAATTCTATGAATTATTAGAAAGTTCAATCAATAATACAATTTATACGGATTATTTAAGTATATCCAAAGATGCTCAGACTATGGACAATAAGGATGGATATATAATATATTTATCTTGTAAAGGTACTGATTCTACGTCATTCACATTTACAGCTACAGATATAGAACATTCATTATTTAAGTATCGTGGTGCTCTACATAATATACGTCCTGATCTGGTTTATGATGAACAAGGATGTTTTGCTTGGTATACTTCTTATGGTAAACAATTATTACCAGATACACCTGTTGATTTGAATACATTAGATTTAGATGGTAATTATAAGTGTTATACTGATAGTTATCATATAGATTTCTCTCAAGCTCAAGAATTAGGTGAAATCTTAGGTTATAATAAATTAGGTCATGATGAAATTATTAATTATGGTGTTCATAATATTGATAGTAGTCGTCCAAAAGGAATGTTAATAGCTCAATCGAATATAGTAGATAATAGTCAGAATTCTTTATATTCATTTAATGTGAATAATTATAAAGGCAATAATGAATTTCATGATATTATGAATATTAATGTGTCTCCTTATTTGAATACAATACAAGATATTACAATACGATATACTGATAAAAATAAACAATATGTGAATTTCAATAATAATTGTATTTTAAGAGGATTTTTAGAATTCTCAGATACAGTCGATACGATTCAACCTAGTGAAACCATTAAGAAATTATGTTTGAATTGTTTAACAGCAGACACACAATTCTATGCTGAATATCCTACATTGAATATCCAGAATAAGATCTTAAAAGATATTATTATTCAGAATGATACTGATACGATCCAAACAAATGCATCTAAATTATGTACTGGATATATAAATGGATCATATTATCCTACATTTAGTTTTCCTTTATCTGATAAATATGTTACTTATAGTAATATAAATTCTCCAATCACAATTGATCATCATATAGATTTAAGATTTGATGAATTATTCAAAGGAAATATCATTTGTAATATATGTGAACCGAATGGTAGTGATATACGTTTCAAAGCTTATGATGAAGTATATTGTGATTTTAGTACAAGTAAGAATTTAATTTATGAATTGAAGAAAACCAATGTCTATGGATATCAATATTTAACGAATATACAAATTACTAGGGTCACGCCGCAGGTCCGGGGCCTAACGGCACCGGACCGCGGCTGCAATGAATAATAAGTGTTTTGTTTTTATTCACTTTCTTTCCTTATTATCTACTATATATTATATAATATATATTATTTATTAAATATTATCTATAATATGTTACTTATTATCTATAATATGTTACTTATTATATATTATATATATTATTTTATTAACACTTCTTATACTCTATATGGAGAGTTACAATCATATATTGATTGTAATCAGGTTCAATTCCTGATATAAGAATTAAAATTTACTTTTGAATAGTATCTGAAAAACTAAAAACAATACTATAAAAAAAATAAGAAATCGTTTTTGAATCATTATATTTGTTATTTATTATTTTAAAAATATATTTTGTATTTATAAATAGTTGAGTTACTGCTTTAATTATTATGGAGTTTCTAAAGCTAATAAATTTAGAAATGGGTCACAATGTTAAGTATTGAAAGTCATTATTATGTAAAATCATTTTAAATAGATTATAATAAGGTAGTTTACACTTTCTTTAACCATTTCATAAAACTAAAACGAATCTAACACAACAAAGTCAACATTCATTTTCACTTTAACGACTTAAACACATAGTTTTAGAATTAATATTAATAAAGTCACTCTAAAAAGCATTTCTATACATAAAAGTGTCAACAATATCGCTTGTAAAGAGACTTCACCATTTTGATATCCAGTGTATCAAAATAGTTTTAGACATAACTTTCACATAGTATAGATCTCATTATTTCATATATTACTTATAGTTGAATGTCTTGAATCTCTGACCTAAAGACCCTTTTTTATACATTTTGAAAAGTTAACACACTTATAGTTAATTTAAAAAGCTTATATTTTAACACTATGCTCAACATAACTCTATCAATACATTAGCTACCATTTTGACACTCTTTATAAACATTTTTCATTTGGTCATACACTTTGTCAAGAGTATTTTTGTCCCTCCTTTTAATATAATTCAGACTATAAATAATAGTTTGATAAATAAAATGTTTTATATTGAATCTCGTCCTTTGGATAATTCATTTCTACATTTTAAAAAAATAATCCCTTTAAACTTGTTTTTAAAAGTCAAAATTTTCATAGTATAACAAAAACACAATTTTAAAAGAATAGACTTACTCTTTAAAATTTCTGAACAACTCAAACGCATTCTTAATTCACTTGTCAAAAATGAAATTCTCTTATTTTTTAATATGTTGTAGAGTACATGTTGTTCTATATTAAACAATTTCTATAATTTTAAATCTCTTAATTTAATAACCTATTTTTTCACATTTCTTATTGCTTAAAATTTTACACATAATTAAATATATAAATGAAAGTGGAGAATACAAAACTTAATAATAACTCAATCATTGATGTAATTATATCGCTAGTCTATATCAGATTAGGTGATAAATGAATGTTATTATAAATTAAAACAATATTAAGGACCACATACTAATAACATTAACTAATTTCAAAATTATCTTAATAGTAAGCACAATAAAAATTATAAAAAACGAACAAAACAAAAATAAATAAATAATACTAAGAAAACAGATAATAGAAAGATATTATCTGTGAAAAAAAAAAATAATAATAATAAACAAAGCAAAACAAAACAAAACAAAAATAAAATAATATGTTAAGTATGCCAACCAAATTAGAAGAACCTATAGAAATAAAAGATAAATATATATATATATACCTTCAGCATTAAAGAACTATTTACACCATCACTATATAGATAAAATATATAGATATATATATTAAAAGAAATATAAATATTTGTTATATATATATATATATATATATACCTTTAGATATATTTTTATTATTAAAATAAAAGCCAACATTAGGGTGATAAGATCCCCTATTAGAAAAGACACCTATATATAATAAATAATAAAAAATATATAAACAATAAAAATATATATACCTTCTAAAGAAGGAACAGAAAAATAAGTATCATATCATAACTGACTTGAAGAACCTATATATAATGATAAGATAATTAATAAATTAAAAAAAAAAAGAAAGGAAGAAATAAGTATATACCTTTCATTACCTATAATAGAAGACTCGATCAGAATAGAAGGACCTATATATAAATAATAAATAAAAATAAACTAAAATAAATTAAAAAAATAGACATACCTTAATTATTAACACCTTCAGCAACCACACACACAACAATAAAAGAACCTATAAAGAAACAGTAATAGACAAATAATAAATAAAAAAATAATAATAATAAATGAATGACAATATATATATATACCTTTAATACCATAGGAACAGTCTATCTGATCACCAACAACATCAACAGCAGTATTGAAAGCATCAGAAGAACCTAAATATATATAAAAGTAAAAAAAGAAAAATAAATGAATGACAACATACCTTCAACACCACACAGACATCTATCATCAACACCACTGTCAACATGCACAGCAACTGAAGAACCTATATATATATATAGAAATAATAAAAAAATAATAATAAAATATAAAAATAAATTAAATGATTGGCAACATACCTTCAATACAATAAGAAGAACCTACAATCACATCATTAGAACCATTAGCATCATTTAAAACAACAGAAGAACCTATAAATAAATAAAATTAAAAAAATAAAAACAAATCATTGACAACATACCTTCACAGTTAGCATAGCAGGCAACACCACAGCCTCCGTATGATACAAATAACATAGAAGAACCTAAAATAATATAATAAATAATTTAAAAAAAAAAGAAATGGAAAATATATACCTTTAAGACCATCAGAGCAAGTAATACCAAGACCAAGAACATACACAACTGGATCCTATTGAGTAGAAGAACCTGAAAGTTTTTGAGAAATGTATATTTTTCCATCTACACACTTCGATCTTGACAGCATCATGCCTTCTGAGGCATCTTAGATAATATTTTAATTATAAAAAATAAGTGTTTTCTCTTAATATAAAAATTGTGTTTATATTTCCACTTTTAAAGAATAGGGTCTATTTTAAAAATATGCTTCTTAAAAATTAATAGAAATTAAAAAACCCTTGAATTTTCATTGATTTATTTACAAAAGTAATAATTGGGTCATTTTCTATTAAAAATATTTAGGGTACCCAAAAAACATAGTTTTTTACATTTTTTAAATATTTTATTATATTGATTGACTGAGTATGTTTTATTTATTTATTTGATATTGTTTAGTTATTATTATTATATTTATTTGTATATATTGATTTATTCATTTAAAATATTTCATTTTCTATAGGATTGTTTTGTATTTGTCTTCGTTATAGTGGTGAAGTGTTCTTGAAGTGGTCTTGGCTGTGTAAAATGGTTTATTTATGATCAGGTATATAAATATATTATTTATTTCTTAAGATCTGTTTTTCTTTTTGTTAATTCGTTTTTATTATTTATTATTTTTATTATCAATATTATTTATTTAGTCTTTACATATAATTTATTCTATATATTATTAATAATTTTTATTCTATAGGAAAGAAACTTCAATGGATGTGTTGTGGTCTTCGTTGCTAAATATTTTCCTTCTTTAATCTGTCGTTCAAGGTTATTTTAAAGGTATATATTTATATTTTATTTATTATTTTTATTATTTATTGTTTACATTTTTTTTTATTATTTATTTATTTATTTATTATTTATTTATTCATTTTTTTTATATGTTTATTTATTTATTAATTATATATATATATATATATTTATATATATATTTATTGTTTATTATTTATTTATTTATTTATTTATTTATTATGTTTATTTATTATATATAGGTTTAATATTCTTCTTAGTTTTTTTTTTCTTCTTTCTATCTTCGTTCTTCTTCCTTCTTACTTCTTCCTTCTTCCTCATCCTTCCTACTTACTTCATTCTTCCTTCCTTCTTCTTCCTTCTTCCTTCTTCATTCTTCCTTCTTCTTTCTGCCTTCTTTCTTTTCATTCTTTACTTCTTCCTCCTTCTTCCTTCTTCTTCCTTCTTCCTTCATTCTTCGTACTTACTTCTTACTTCTCCCTTCTTCTTCACCTTGGTTCTTCATTCTTCTTCCTCCTTCCTTCTTCCTTCTTTCTTCTTTCTTCTTCCCCATCCTTGATTCTTCCTACTTCCTTCTTCCTCATCCTTCTTTCTTCCTTCTTCTTCATCCTTCCTTCTTACTTCTTCATCCTTCCTTCTTAAACTTCCTCCTTCCTTCTTCCTTCTTCCTTCCTACTTCCTACTTCCTACTTCCTCCTTATTATATATATATATATATATATATATATATATATATATATATATATATATATATATATATATATATATTATTATTATTATTATTTATAAACTCCCTTTATGCTCTAGAAGGAGAGAAACAATCATTATAGATTGTTTTCAGGTTCAATTCCTGACATGAAGTCTTATTTTTCTTTTTCTTTAATATTTTTTACATATTATATATATATATATATTTTCTCTTTTTTTAAACTTATTTTTATCTCTTTTAGATTATACCTTTTAAATTTTGACATTATATACATATATCTAACTGTTTATAGTTTTTTTAGACTTCCTCTTCTCAACAACAGTCACAATGAGAACAAATCCATTTTAACTCAAACAACTAAGTCATCTCAAAACTGTTTGAATCAATTAATATAGACGTCTATGACATAATTTATCAATTTAAACTGATTTTCAACTCTCAAAAGTAAGCAAACCAAACACACATGTTGACTTTAAAACGTTAAACTCAGTATTAAAAGATAGTTTTTATAGAGTGGACATAAAACATTGATTTAAACAAAAAGGAATGGAAACAATTCACTCTTGATACAACTTTACCATTTGACAAAACACTCATCCACAATATTTTCCAAAGTTCTTTTAGTAAAGTGTTTATATAGACATATTATGTATAAAATGAAAGTCAACTTCTTGAATCTCTTTGTTTAAGACAGTGTTTAAAACATTTTGACAAATTGACAACCTTTAACTTGCTATTTAAAGTTAATATTTAAAGAATAGACTTGATTCAGACATATAAACACAACTGTCATCACCATAACACTTTTAAAGACACTTTACCATTTGCTCATACACTTTGATCAAAATATTTTCGTCCCTTCTTTTGACATAATATAGGTCATACACTCTAGTTTAATGAATAAACACTCTTATTTTGAATCTCGTCCTCTAAGTCACTCATTTTTACATTTATTTAAATTTAAGACCCTTAGAGTTGACGTTTTAAATCAATTTTTCTACAGTGCACGAAATTCACGATTTTGATCAAACTGAAGTAAAAATAAATTTTAAATAATAGTCACAACCCTTCACACATCCACTCTTTAAAAATTATTTTAACTGTACTTTTGATATGTTGTAGGGCTACTATAGCTGTACACTAATTAATATCTCTAGATTTTTTATTCATAGTCTAAGACTATGTTTTACACATTCTTTTGAATTTGACAACCTTAAACTATTTATTTAAAGCTCTTATTCATAGAATAAACTTGACTTAACATTCTATACACATATGCAAACCCTTTTTCTTTTTAAGACACATTTTGTCATTTGGTCATACACTTTGACCTTCATAATTTTGACTCTTCTTTTAACATAGTATAGAGTATTATCTCTAGTTTATTAAATAAAAGTCATTATATTGAATCTCTCACTCTAAGACCACTTAATTCACATTTTTCAAAATTGTCATACTTAAACTCATTATTTTAAGACTCTGTTTCTACTATAGTAGTTTGATGACCTATTGATTACTATGATACAATATTAGTCGATTATAAGAAGATCGAAGAAAATATCGATCACTCAAAAATCGTCTTCAGGAGCTCAAAATCGCTACACCTAGGTTTTCTGACCTCCTGAATCAGAATATGATGTCAAATTAAGAATCTAAATTTGACCGTTAAGGCCTCACGTGTTCAATATGAAAAAGTATTAAAAAATAGATAAATATAAAGAATAAACACGGATAACGTATATTGTGGGATTGAGAAAAAATCAAGTTTACCCCATGTTTATTTTCCAATTATCTGGTCAACAATTTTTATCGGGGTCATCCCAAAGAGCCAATCAAAAACGACTCAAAAATCATGTTTTCTGCTCTTTTATTAATAACTTTTTAGTTATAAATAATATCGCTTAACTAAATATACGGTGCACAACTACACGTTATATCGTATTGAACTGTGTTTCACTCAAAAGTTAACTCCCCGTAAGTTTAGAGGAGTTGCGGCGACAAACTATAGTATATAGTAGCCAATCAAATGCATTCTCCAAAAACTGACCAATGGGAATTTTTTTGCCTATTCTCATATATATAGTAATGATATCAGTGTATGGTCAATCCACTGATTACTTATATCCTATTTCATTAAGATGTTTTACTAATGAATATGAGAATAATATTCATGTTATTGATACTACAAATCTACCTTATTACTATTCGAATGGTATTAAATATGAAGGTATATCAAATAAGATCAATAAGAATGTCTATTATTGTAATCGTAAATTATTAAAGTTATTACCTCATGATAATATGTTCTTTATTACTTGTGATTATCCTTGTGTTGTTTTATTAACTATCTCTTATATATAAATATTTTAATTCATTTCATTTAAATTAAAAAATGTTTTGTTATATTATTCATTTAAAAATTATTAAAAAATGGAGCCTAAATCTGTATCTGAATCCTTACATTCTTTATCAAGTACAAGTTCAACAAGTTCAGATAGTTCAACAACAACCACATTATCCGAAGAAGAAATAGAAAAGAAAAATACTTTATTAGAATTTATTATAAAAGCTATAAAATGTTTATTTGAGAAATCAACTGAATTCTTTCAATTAATTGTTAAAAATATAGATATTCATTGTAATTGTTGTAATCCACAAACAAAGAAAGTCTATTATAAGACAATGAAAATACAACAAACTATTATTGAAGAAGAAGTCAAACATATATCAGAAGTCTTGAATGAATTAGAAGAAATTGATTCTAATCAAAATGAATCAATACAAGAATTAGCTGTTCAATTAATGAAATTAAATATAAGTGTTGATTCTATTGTTCAATCTCTTCATTTATAATTCTATGAAATGTTATAAAATATTAATAATAAATTTGTTTTGTTTATAAATAATTTAATTTTTAATAATGCAATCAACAGGTTATTCAGATAAAGATTGTGAAGAATTCTTTACAAATTGTATAGATCAATTATTACATTGGAAGAAAATACAATTATCAACAAGTATAAATTGGAAGAAATGGATAAAGACAATATGTAAGAAATTTCGTAATGAAGAACGAATTCAAATAGATGATATGGAAGAACCATTCTTTTGTGTAGAAGTCTTAACAGATCCATTTCAATTTCAAAATGTTATGCAACATACACAAACAGAAGCTCCTGGACAACAAGGTGGATTATCCAATACTACTGTAGCTAATTATATGCAAATGATTACTTATATAATGAAGAATATATCTATTTGTACAGATGATGAAGATATCATTAATTATAAAGCATTTACTCCACAAAATATAAAGAAATGGGAACATTTATGGGGTTCTTTACAAATAGATGCTACTTATTCAAGACATTATGAAATTACTCAGAAAATTATTAATTGTGAAGCTGATTGGGGAGAAATCATTAATATCACCAAAAAGAATTATTTAGAAAATCCTAATGATTTATATTATGTGAATAGTTATTTATTAGTTTTAACTTATGATACATTATGTGCTCGTAATGATTATAATGATTGTGTAATCTATACTCGTGGTCAACAAATTCCTTTATCGTTAAGAAGAACAACCAATTATATTGATTTAAATACTTTGACTATTCATGTGAATGATACAAAGAATCGATTTGAAATTGGTAAGAATGAATATCCTACTTATCAGTATTTATCAGAAGAATATCTAAATGTCTTAGCTAGATCCTTACGTTTATTTCCAAGACATTATTTATTTGTTACTGAGAATGGTGGGAAAGTACGTGATTTGAAATTTGGTGATGAATATATAAAACCTCATTTAGGATGGATTTATAAAACACAACAGAATAATTCTTTAATTAATGGTTGTGATATTATAAGACATTTATTTGCTCAATATTATTATAGATTATCAAGAGAAGCACAATTCCAACATAATGATTCAGAACATGAATCTAAAGGTGTAGAACTCTTTGAAAACTCTATTATGAAGATGTTACATAGTCAATCAACACATATGGAAAATTATATATCTCCTTATTTATCTTCTCATTCAACTAAATTACAAGATTTAGATAATAAAACAAGAACATTTCATATTGATATGAATAATATTACTTATACAAGAGAAATTAATCAATTAAATAAATTATTATTTTTATGTAAACGATTTAATGATCGTATAGAACAATATGATGAAGATTATGAAGATGTATTTGGTAAAGAGAATTTCAATATGAAATCAGAATCGATATTATCTACATTAGAACAATATTCATCAGATAATGATACTATAATGATTACAGTAAGATATTATAAAGATCTATTAAAGCATAAGTATCCTGATAAAAACGATTTAGAAAATGAATTACCTGTAGGATGTTCATTAGAATCTGAAGAAGTTCCAGAGAATTCTAGAGATCGTTATAATCGTTTTATACGTAATAAACAATTATTACCTGATCATTTACATAATAATACAACAGATTCAGAATTAACGAATACTCAAGCATCTCTTATGCAACAGAATACCCAAGATGAAAACTCTACACCTATAGTTATGAATAATTCAGATACTTATGCATTACGTAGTCTTTCTACTATGCCTCCTTTAGAACCTATTCATCGTGGTCATGGTTTATTGAAAAAACATAAAAGTAATGCATTCTTTAAAGTCAAAGTCCCTAAAAAACATTTTCATGGAATTCAATTTAAATTTTATTAATTTTAAAACAAAACAACTTTTTATAATAAAAAATAAATATATATTTAATTTGGTATAGCATATAAAGTATTATCTATTAAAATTCGTTTTGTTGATGACGTATTATGATATTGATCTTCACTATAAACAATTTCTTCTTTCTTAGATAAACAATTGGATAAACAGAATAAATCTGTATCCACACATTCATTATAAGTATTATCAATCATTAAACCACAAATACCAATAGCATTCCCCCCCTTATAGAAATTTGAAGTATGTTTTCTATGAATATTCACAATATCTATAGAATTAAATGTATCTTTACTACTTAAACAACCAAATAAAGCATTTGTAAATTTATCTAAATCTTTCTTAATCGTAAATTGATTATTATTATTCACTTTCTTATAACTATTAAAAATATCTTCAATAGTAACTACATTCAAATAATAAGGATCTATAGTAATATGGTTATCAACAAAAGATTTCAAATCATATCCTTCTGTACTACGATCAAAGAATCGTTTCTTACATTCACTTATATGATATTCATTATCTAATTCATGCATATCTAATTGCATACTAGAATAGAAATAATTACTTACTAGATAACTAAAGATAATAGAACGATTCTGATAGAATTTATCGGATAGAGTATAATCCATTTCATAATGATTAGGTTTCAATCTCTTTTCTACTGTCTGTTTACGTTTAGGTAAATTATGATCTACATAATCTTCATATAAATTAGCATTACCAGGAGGGAAATAACGACAACATGATGGTAAGAAACAAACTCTTCTTTCAATAGGACCAGCATTCACAGCAGTAGGTTGGATATTACTTGTCATAAATAAAGTACCCGTGAAATGAACTTTTGTAAATATATTACTGAATAATTTACGAGCACTAGCACCTTCTTTCTTTTCTGCTATTTCTTTAAAGACTTTAGAAGAGAATGGATTGAATGTTTTCTTTCTACCAGTAACATCTTCTTCTATTAATTCATTCATATAATACATTGTTTTATTAGACATATCTACAATCTTAGGAGCTATAGATGTTTCTTCTAAATTATCTGGATTTACTATAATACATTGATTACTACCTACAATACGAGAAATTAAATCAGTTGTTATTGTTTTACCATTACTACCTGTACTACCATATAATATATAAGAAACTGTTTTCTGAGTATTGACATAGAAAGCAGTGGTTAAGATACGTAACATAATACTTTCATATTTTTTATCGAATTCACAATATCTTGCAATATGTTGTTCAAATAATTGGATAATATCTTTCTGTTCATTATTTATATTCCAACTTACATTAAATTCAGTATCAATTAATAAATCTTCAAACACCATATCTTCTTTATGATATGGTTGGATATAATATTGTCTAGGATCTTCTTCTGTAGATTCTTTTGGATATAAATAACCAAGTTGTGTATAGATAACACGTTCTTTATGAACCATATACGTATCTAAATATTCTTTATAAGATTTACCATAAGTCTTCAAATAACGATTCAACCATTCTTTATAATGATATTCATTAGTAACAGAAGCAGACATTATTTTATCAACTATTTTTTGATGTTGTTCATTCTCTTTGGAATATAATCTTGATAATTTGAATTTCTCTACAATCGATTTCATAAATGTAGTTATTTTGGTTTCAAAGAAATTAATATCATAATTATTCTTACAACGTCTTAAGATATTATATTCATCAAATGTATATAAGATAAAATTATCTTTATCTAATATAATAGATACAATTTCATTAAATTCTAATAATTGAAATAACATAACTAATGTTTGTGAATCTACAAGATTAAAGGATTGAATACATTCTAAAATAGACATAAATATGAAATCATTATCATCATCTTTATTAAATAATTTATTATCCATTAATATCTTCAAAATATAATTATTCGATAAATGAGTAGGATCAACTTGTATATGATTCCATGTAGATTCAATTACATCATCACTTCGATCATGACCATAACGCAATGAATAATTTTTAAATAATTCTAATCCTCTTGTTGTATTACAAATCTGTTTTGCTGCACAACATAATTTATACCAAGTATTATGGGATTCAAAATAATTCATATCTTCAATAGAACCAATCAATAATAAATATCGTTCTAATAAAGCTTCTTTAGATGCTGTAGTATCCAATATAGTATCTGTATAAATCAACATAGGAATATCTTTAATATCTTGTATAGAACATAATATAGTACGTGAACAATTATTTAATCTTGTATAATAACGTTTATAACGTGAATATTGTTTTAATTTATAAAAAATAATAGGATTAATAATATCACTTATAATATCATCTTCATTCTTATAATTCAATAATGTTTTGAAATAATAATGTTCATCGATTTCATCATCTATTTTCTTCCATGTTTTATTGGTATATTCTTCATATAATTTATAAGTAGATGGAGAATTATCTTTACTACAACCAAGAAACATACAACCATTATTCTTTCTGGGTTTACCAATAACATTATAATCAATGAATTCTTTTATATCTAAATTATTCATTTTACATAAATCAACCAATTTGGTATTCAGAATCATACTATTATATAAGAAAAATAAATAATCACCATTTACAAACCAATTTGTATATATATGAATTCCCCATGAATAATGTATTTCATTATGAACTGTCTTCTTATTCACTTCTTTCTTTGTATACACAAGCGAAATAAATTCTTGATTATAATAATGAATACAATGATTACACATTTCTTCTATAAATTCATGAATAAAAGAATCTGTTAGAAAAGAAAAATCATTTGATATTTGGTGATAATCTAAATCAAACCATAATCTTCTATAATTAGTTGATGTATTACAAGGAGTACAATCAATATAATGTAATAATTCTTTTGGATTTTGGTAATTAGTAAATAGACTTTTATAAAATGGGAATGGATTTGGTATAATAATTTCACTATGATTATCTTTTGAATTATCATGATTAAAGGAACCAAAAGTATAAACAAAATGAATTTGTGAATTTTCCATGATTATTTGACTTATAAATAATGAAAATAAATATGGTATAAAATTCAAAACAAATAATATATTAAAGATTCTAGAAGTCAGTTTTGGAAGCTTCTAGAACATTCAAGAACATTCTAGAACATTCTAGAACATTCTATAATAGTAAATATTACTTTATATTTTTAAATGTTCTAGAACCTTCTAGAACCTTCTAGAACCTTCTAGAACATCCTTTTTATACTTTAGTGTTTTAAATGTATATACAATAAACAAAACAATTTTCAATGATTTTTTACAAGTTTATAAGTAAAAATAGAAAAATAAACAAGAAAAATAATTAAATTTCAATTGGTTCTTGACTATTAATATATGTACATGAATGAGGCCATCCATTTTTATCATATAAAATACCATCCCAGAAATACATTTGTTTTGAAGGATCTCTTTTAATCTTGTTAATACTCTTAGCATGAACAACTTCATAAGTATAAACTTTACCTTTTTCATCATAAAGAAATCCATCTTCCATATGGAATTTCATAATATCAAAATCATCATCTTTAGAATTCGAATGTTCTTTAGAATCTTCAGAACATAAAATAGTAGTTCTATCACTTTCTAAAAGATCTTCAGTATTGATAATATCTTGAATATCTTGTTCTTCATTAAGTTGTTGAGTATAAATATCAGCAGCGAATTCTTCATAATCTTCAAGACCTTTAATAACCGCGTTTATACGTTTTAAAGCTGATCTATAGTTTTCGACTTCGAAAGAAGCAAGACGTTCTTTAGATTTTGCAATACCCAATAGATTCTTTTCTCTATTCAATTGAGACTGATGTAAATCAATATCACGAAGAACATTCTTATGAACTTCAACAGCCTTCTTAGAATTCTTAAGAAGTTCCATACGAACAGTTTGAAGACATTTACGGGAATCAGCAGAAAGATTAAATTGCATTATAATCGCGAATATCGTTACAGAGAGAAAATTTATATTTATCAAAATGAAATAAATAATACATTTAAATGGAATATTAAATATTCTAGGAGACAGTGTAGAATCTCTATGGAATGTTCTAGAAGGTTCATTTGATTGGCTAATTTTGTCGACTTAGCATTTTTTATTTGTGTTTCAATGACGAGTATAGTTGGCATCTGTAATCTGATTGGATAAAAAAATTAGTAAAACACAATTAGACGATGACGACGATGTGTCATACGAAATAAGTTATTTTATTGGCTTATTTTCCAGCTGGAAGCAATAGGCTTTTGTTAGCAACTGAAATGAAGAACTGTACACTAAAAATAGTATATTTAATATATTGTATAAAAATACTTTTGAAGGTTTAAATAATCATGGAAATTCCTGATAGTCTTTCTGCCAGTTTATCCCCTTTCGGTCAAGCCATGATATCCCCCTTGTTGAATCCATTTGAAAATAGTGTTTCTGCAAATCCTATGGCTTTACCCAATGATAATGATTTCTGTTTTAATTCGCGTGACGAAATCATGTTTGAAGATCCACCTCAAGAAATTCATCCAATCAATGATGTTTACGTATCTAAAAATCCAGATAGATATCATTCGGTTAACAATCAACCAATACAATTTCAAGATCAAGTAAATACAAATCCTGATAAGCAAGCATTATTATTTACAAATGAGGAGTTAACAAATATATCCAGTCAATTCGAATCTTTATTTCAAACTATTGAAACAGCTGATAATATATTAAATGGTATTTATTGTACTGTTGATCATTTAAAAACAAAGATTGAAAGTCAGAAACAAGATTTGAAACAGATTCATGATGATTCTAAAGAAATTGTTTCATTATTATCCGAATATTCTATTCCTTCTATGTCTGAAATATTTGATCATTAATTATTTTTATTTAATTAATTATTTTGTTTTGTTTATTTTTTTTTTAAATTAATTACACAAAGTTTAAATGGAGAATAGAATAGTTTCAAATAGAATTCTTGAATGGTCTAATGGATCTATTAAAGAAATATGTAACCACAGTATCATGGTTCGATTCCGTTAAAATGTTTCCATTAGATTATTCAAGTGTTCTTTTTTTCTAGAACCTTCTCGAACCTTCTAGAACCTTCTAGAACCTTCTCGAAAATTGATTCATTTGAAAAGAATATCGTAAAATATTAGTATTAAAATACTTATATTTTTACTAAATACTTAACTAAAAATGTCTACAACTGAATTTAAAAAACCTACTATTCTTGATACTTCTAACTTTAATTTACAATGGGATGACACCAAAGAAAATGCTGTTCTTTTAAATAATAATCATCGTGTATGTATTTCTACTGATGCTACACCATGTTTATTTGGTTATATTGTTACACGTGATAAATGGACTTTATTAACAATTGAAGATGATAATCAAGTATTCTTAACTGCTTATAAAGAACTTTATCGTAAATTATGTGAATTATGTCCTGATGGTGATATTGTTAATTTTGTACGTATGGATAATGGTAAATATAAGATTACAATTAAAGTACCTATTAATGCATCGAAGAATATTACTATTGATATCACTGATAAAAGAGATAAGAAGATTAATATCGGTAAAGATCCTAAGTTAACTTACGAAGAAATACGTGAAAAGTATATTCCACCAAATACGTTATGTAAAGTATTATTTACAATACATGGTATTCATCGTTATAATAACAAGTATTATATTGGTTTATATGCTCGTTCTATTAAAGTCATCGATAAATCTACGAAGAATACTAATAGTAATGATACTATTATTGATTTAACCAATTTATAAATTTTTAATGTTAAATTTATTTTTTATTAATATATTTGTTTTGTTTATAAATAATTTTATAATTGAAATAAAAAAATGCAAAGTTGTATATTAGGAATGCCAAGTCCTGGTACTTTTGGTATGAATTTAATTTCAACTGGAAAAGAATATAGGCGATATAATACACAACCATTACATAAAATGGATCAATATAATCCAATATTTCATGAAATAGGTCCAAATTCATCTATGCCTGTGTCTACTTTAGAAAGTAAAGAAATACATGATGGTAAAGAAGATGATTATGTAGATCGTTCTAAAACATTTGGTAAAGATGCTGTTCCACAAGGAAATGGTGCTTTAATTCGTGCTAGAGCAGCAGGTAAAGGTGTAATGAAAGCAGCTGGTCCAGAAGAAGATAAAATAGATGGTGAAGATCGTCAATATAAAGTATTAAATCCATGTAAACCAAGACGTAAATCTGGTAGAGGTATTATTCCAAATAAATCAGAAATCAATAAATTAGAGAATAATCAAGGTTCTGGTATTGGTGATGCAATTAAAAATAAAGTAAAAGATATGTATCAACGAAATGTATTAGATATAAGAGATGCTATTGTAGATAAAAAAGCTAATAGAAAAGCTCGTGATGCATTAGCTATTTTAGCTCAATATGTTGGTGACGGTCATCATGATCTTGATGATGAATTCAAAAGATTCTATGAACATAAAATTAAACGTGGTGGAAAGATTCCTATATCTGTTGCTTCAGCAATTATGAATGCAATTAAAAATAAGAAAATGATTAATAATCCAAAATTAAGAAGAATGTTAAGACCCTCTATTATACCAAAATATATAGATTTAGATTCAGCTCAAAGTGGTGATGGTATATTAAGAGTTAAAAGAGGTGGTGGATTCTGGAGTGGAGTTATGAACTATGCACCAGCTCTTTTAGGTGTAGTTGATAAGGGTATGGATTCTTTTGCTAAAGGTAGAAAAGCTTATTATGATACACATTTGGCACAACAATCAAGTGAATTAAATGATATGGAATTTGAAATGGAAAAATTAAAACGTCAACAAGCATTAAATGAAATGAAAAAACAAATAGGTTCAGGAAATACAATAAATAAAATGTTTGAAGGATATTATGATGTAGCTGATGAAATGCAAGATGCTCTTGATGAAGATGATAGACTACATCCACAACCCGTTGTTCAACCTCCACCACCTCCACAACAACAAGTTGATCGACCTCCTCAATCTCAACCTCCTCAACCTTATAAACCCATGTCTCGTGATGAACAAAGTTATTATTATAAGATTTATGGTTTCCCTCAAAATGATAAAGAGAAAGTCGATAGAAAATGGAAAGAAGATGAAAGGGATAAACGAATAGCTGCAAGAAGAGCTAAACGTAGAGGTTATGGTGGTCGAGTTAAATTAAGTAAAGCAGAATTCTTAGAACGAATGAGAAGAGGAAAAGAAGCTAAAAAGAAAAGAGGTGGTGATTTGAATCCATTAGTATCATTTTATACAGATTTTATAATACCTGCAGGAGTGGCACGAAAAAAACGTAAAATACAAGAGGCTGATTTAAAACAATTACAAATTATAAAACAGAAAATAGATAATAATGAAACATTAAATACAGGTGACGAATTGTTCTGGAAAAAAAAGAAGTATATGTTATCAAAAAACTCAGGGGAGGGGATCTGGTAAAGAGTAAAGATGAAAAACTTATTCAAAATTCAATGAATTGCGATAATCCTATTATATCTGATAAAACTCGTCATGTTACTCCTAGATCCCCTGATAATTTCAAACAAACTCTATCTCAATATTGTAATATACCAAATTCTTTAATATCTCAATTATATAATTATGCTTATTTAAATAAACCTACCTCTTCTGTTGCTTGTGATCGTGCTGAAAATGTTATGAAACAATTAAATAAAACGAATTCTCAATCTTATAATTATTATAATAGTTATGATGATTTTGAACAAAATATAGATCAAGATCAAACTAAATTTAATATGATCTTTCATGAAAGTCCTAGTGATCCTTATAATGGTCATTTTGAAGCTGTTATTTATAATGGTAATAAAAACATAGAACACTATTCATCATTAGGAAATGAACCTACTTTTTCAAAATCATTTATTCAAAATCATAATATTCAATATAATCCTATTCAACACCAAAAAACTACAAGTAATGCAAATGGTTGCTTTTATTATTCTTTACTTTATTTACTTTCTAATGGAAATCTTATGCCTTGTTAAAACCTTCTAGAATATTCTAGAATCTTTAATTTATTATATTAATATTTTGTATAATTAATTTGTTTTGTTTAATATTTAATACTATTATGACAAAGAAACGATTTGGCAATTACTACTTAGATCGTAGTGCAGAAACTTTAGAGAATGTAAATGAAATACTGTCAGTTATTGAAATTGTTCTTATTATTATATATATTTTACTTTACTTTTATATGTCCAAGAAACGTTCTAGAACATTCTAGAACATTCATTTTGAACTGGCTCTATTTGTAGAATCTTTAATTTATTATATTAGTGTTTTATATAATTAATTTGTTTTGTTTAATCATTGGTTAATTTTAATAATGAACAAGAAATATCTTAGTTATTCTTATTTTTGTCGTGTGATGAAGAATCTAAAAGAAGAAGGAATTAAATCCAAAAAGAATGAAATAGCGAATCTATTAGAACAATTTTTAAATAATAATAACAACAAAAATCTTAGTGATTTGCAATTGAGTTATTGTAGAAATATGTTACTTTATATAGATGATCCTGTGATTCATCAACGTCTTGAAATGTTATTGGATAAACAATATATGAAGAATGAGAATCAATATCAAGATGATAAGAATCTTATTCAACCCAATAATATGTTTATGCCAACTATGAAAAGTAATCAACAACAAAATCAATATCAAAATAATAATAATAATCTATCTTTCTTACCTTTTAATTAATTTTTATATCCTTTTATTACTAGTTGTTTAGTTATATTCAAAATTAAAGCAAAACAAACATGAAAACATAAAATTATTCAATTAATTTTTTAAATAAATTATTATTTTCTAAAGATACATAAGAATTAATATGTGTATAATCATTATGACATAAAGCAGAAGCAGAATTTTCTATATCTTGGAATGTATTGGTTGTAGTTGTAGCATATAATTTTCTTAATGCATTAATGGTTAATTTTGGATGGATTTGTTTTAAATGCTTATTCACAAACCAATCAAATGCTTTAGTAGTAAATCCAGTTCTTACAGAAGATTCAAATATAAATTTACGATTTGGATTTCTTTTTAAGAGTAATTCTAGATCTTCAATCAATTCTTTTGGTGCATCTAATTGAATTGTAGAGTATTTACCAGCAGTTTTATAATCATTTAATAGAATAGAACCAGTATGTTTCTCTTTATCATAAACAATATAATTCTTATGAATAGCTGGATCAATAGTATCTTCTGGTGATAGAATGAATAATTGAGCATAATCAGCACGAGCAGGAGGAAGATAGGAGTAAAAATCTAATATTAATCGTAATGGATTATAATTTTCTAATTTATCGTGATATTCATGTAAATATGGAGTCGTAATACCATCTTTAATAAGATCTTGAATTAAAGTACGTTTCTTATTATCCAGATATTTTTCATACATTGAATTGATAATCACATAAAATTCACACCATTTATTTAAAATACCTTCTTTATTTAATGAAGAAACATTACGTATAATAAATAAAATCAATTCACATAACGATTTCATTGGACTAATTTTGATTTTACGTTCATTTACCATATAATCCATGAATGAATAAGGATTCTTTAAGAATTCTGAGAACTTTTTAAATGGTAATGGGAAAATATATAAATTGAAATAATTGGTTAAACGTTTTTTCCAAATATCAGAATAATTTGAATTCTGTATAACCAAAAGATACTTGTCATAATTTGTATTTTTCATTGATTTTCTCAAGTAGAATCTCTAAAACTTCTATTTTCAAAAGAATAATACATAAGAAAATCAAAATAAAATATCTAAGATTCTCATGTTCTCGAATGTTCTAGAAGTTTCGAGAATGTTCTAGAATATTCTAGAAAATTGATATACATGCCGCCACCTAAAACCACTGGAACACAATTAGTTTTCCCAGTTTCCCCAATATAATTATGTTTTTGTGTTCCAAAATCCCTCATTTTTACATTTTTAAGCAATCTGATTGGACAATTCACGATGACGCATCCTATTTCCATAACGGTCACCCTTGTTTCCAAAAGTCTCTCGTTATAATCGTGGTGGTGGGTACATCTTTTTACAAGACCACACCACCACCAGCTTTTCTTTCACCCACTATAAATACATACCTTGATCACTTTACTCTTTTTATATAATTTTTTTTATGATTATCATGACTTTTTATATTATTTATTGATCACTATACATACATTTTTATTTTTATATATTCCCGTGATTATTTCTATTATTTCTTTTTAGATAGAACCATCCATTTCATCTTTTCTCTATATAAAGGGAGGGTCGGGGTGTGTGTTTATTTAGCACATTCTGTGCTTCTTTTCGTATTTCTTTCTGTATTCCCGTGATTATTTTACTCACTTTACCAACGATGGAGCCATTTCCCATGAATATTCCCTGTAAAGGGGAGGGTGTGAGTGTGTATTTTATTTCTTTTATGATTACTATGAGTTTCTCCTTGATCACTTTACGTTTCACGTTGGAATCGGAACACAAATAAATTAAAAATAAATAAACATGGGAAAAAATAAATACACACACACACTACCCTACACTCCCATGGTTATTTTACTTCAGAAATGTTAATAATTCTTCCGTCGAGAACAAAAAGGGGGGATGTCTTCCCCGCTTATGGCTGCGCGCGTCGCGCAGACTCTATGCGGGGTTTGCATACCCCCCTTCTGCAGTTCGAAGAACGGAAGAATTAATAAAATTTAAATATATATAAATAAATGAACATAAACAATTTTATATATACATAAATAAGTATATATATATATACTGAAACATTAATATATTTCTCTATATCACTAAAACTTCTTTCTTTTTCTCCTTCTTCATTTCTATTTCTTCTTTATTTTATCTATATATATATATATATCAGTTAGTTTAAAATAAAATAAATTAGTAATTAATAATTTCCAAGACCTTTATATACCTAATTATATACATTAATTCTTAATATAAAAATATAAAGAAAATTCACGGGAATAAGATCTATATATAAATAGATATATTATTTTAAATATTTTGTTAAAAAAAAACATATATATATATATATATATAAATTTCTCTACTAATAAAAAATTATGATATAATAAGAATAACATTATATACTATAGAACAAATAGTAGTACCAGAAAGTATACAATATAAGTTATCTTGAGTATTTAAAAAGGAATAATAGATTCTAACACTATATATACTTATATAAAAATAAATATAGACAAATATATATACATATATATAGAATAGTAGCTAAATAATAATAATAATAATTATATATATATACATATCTTTACTTGTTTTATAGACATAATATACACTTATTGTAAACTTCATTTTTCTTTTAAAAAAGAATAAATAAATTTAACTATATATATATTATAATAAAAATCAATAAAGATATATTAATTATGATATATATACTTATATGTATAATTTTGAGTTTTTATTTTTTTCATATCATAACTTATTTAATACTCAATAAATGTATATAATATTTCTTTGATACATTCATAAAATATAGCTATAGATAGAGAGAGATATAATAATAATTTTATTGTATATAGTAATATAAAATGTTATATATAAAGAATAATAATAGTAATATTTCTTTTAATAATATACATAATAGTATCTTAAATCATATAAAAATAATTAACTAGAAGAAGAAGATGTTTTTGTTTGCTCATTATAACTTATTTATCATCTTCTTTTAATGATATTCAGCTAATTATAATAGCTATATATAATAATATAAATATTTAAAAATATTATAAATAAAAATATACGTTTATAATAATGTAATTACTCTATATAATTCCCAAATAAATTCATATCTTTATAAACAATAAAAATATATAAATAAACACAATCTTATTATAATTGATACACGTCTATCTATATCTATATTTCTATCTATCTATATAATACAAATAGTAATAATAAAAATAAATAAATAGAATAAAAGTATTACTAGTAATAAATACATATATACTTTTCTATTAGTATCTATGCCTTACTATTCTATATAAAAACTTCAATCTATAATGCAGTACATATCCATATAGTGTATCTAAAGGAATAAGAAAAGATGATATCAATCTATGTCAAATAAAGAAGAAAGATATTCACCAAAATCCATCATTATATCATCATAACAATAACATCTTTTTCATCATTTTTAAAAGATAAAGATAATAGGATACCTATATATGATATTCCTAGTAACTGATAATAAACTATTTTTTTATATAAATACAGAGAATCTAACACTTAAACAACTCGATTCTTATTATATTCATCAGGAAGAGAAACAATAAGAAAAAATACAGGTTTGACCAAGAGAGAGACTTAAGAACCAATTGAAGATCTATATAAACTATCTATTAATAGAAATATATTAATCATACCTTATAAACCAAGAAATTGAAAACCTTATATACTCTCTCAACTTCTATTACATACTATTTAAAACTATATATATATAATAGTTTATTATACAATAATATGATTTAAATGTATATAAGTATTATATATATATACAAAAAAAGATTAATTCATATAAAGATATTTACTAATAAATTTATTCTCCAAATCGTTATTATTATTAGGAATAAAAACATTTATATCTTTACTGATGAGAATAACATAAAATTATCTACTTCTTATTATCCTGAAGAACTATATATAGATAATATAGATTAATATATAATAATATATAGAATAATAATAAACAATATAATAATAATATATATGTATAAAATATATATATATAATAATATATTTAATAATAGATATACACATAATTATATATATATATATCACGAAGATTCTAATAATCAACATAATAATAGACTTCTTCATTAATTATCATTTATTATATCCTTCTATAGATATAGATATATAATAAATATATTATAGTATACTATATTATTTCTATTAAATTATATATATATATATATATACCATATTATAACGGAAACAAGTAGTAATAACCTCTATTCTATATTCATAAGGATTAAGTCTCAATATTCTAATAGAATTCAATGCCTATATATATAATTTGATTTTTTTTACATATTTTTAAAATAAATATATAAAATATATATATATATTAAAAAAGAATAAAAATAATAATAAAATATATATATACTAGGGTCACGCCGCAGGTCCGGGGCCTAACGGCACCGGACCGCGGCTGCAAAGAATAATAACAGTTTGGCTTTTATTTTCTTTTTTTTCATTATTATCTATTATATATAATATATAATATATATTATATACTATATATTATATATTATATATATTATTTTATTAACACTTCTTATACTCTATATGGAGAGTAATAATCATTTGTTGATTATAATCAGGTTCAATTCCTGATATAATTATTAAATTGATCATTTGAATAGTATCTGAAAAACTAAAAACAATACTTAAAAAAATGAGAAACCCTTTTTGAATCATTATATTTGTTATTTATTATTTTAAAAATATATATTGTATTTATAAATAGTTAAGTTACTATTTTAATTATTATGGAGTTTCTAAAGCTAATAAATTTAGAAATGGCTCACAATGTTAAGTATTGAAAGTCATTATTATGTAAAATCATTTTAAATAGATTATAATAAGGTAGTTTACACTTTCTTTAATCATTTCATAAAACCAAAACCCATTTAACACAACAAAGTCAACATTCATTTTCACTTTAACGACTTAAACACATAGTTTTAGAATTAATATTAATAAAGTCACTTTAAATAGCATTTCTATACATAAAGGTGTCAACAATATCGGTTTTAGAGAGACTTCACCATTTTGATATCCAGTGTATCAAAATAGTTTTAAACATAACTTTCACACAATATAGATCTCATTGTGTTATATATTAATTAAAATTTGATGTCTTGAATCTCTGATATAGAGACCCTTTTTTATACATTTTGAAAAGTTGACACACTTAAAGTTAATTTAAAAAGCTAACATTTACACACTATACTCAGCATAACTCTATAAACACGTTAATAACGATTTTAACACTCTTTATAAGCCTTTTACATTTGGTCATACACTTTGTCAAGTGTATTTCTGTCCCTCGTTTTGATATAGTTTAAAACATAAATTATAGTTTGATAAATAAAATGTTTCGTATTGAATCGCATCCTCCTAAAACTTATTATTATATTTTTTTTAAATAAAACCCTTTAAACTTGTTTTTAAAAGTCAGTACTTTCATATTATAACAAAAACACAGTTTTAAACAAACAGACAAACTCTTTTAAATTTTTAGACAACTCAAACACATTTTTAATTCACTTGTGAAAAATAAAATTATTTTAATTTTTTACATGTTGTAGAGTGCATGCTATTTTATATTAAACAATTTTTAGAATTTTTAATCTCTTAGTTGAAGAGCCTATTTTTTAACATTTATTAATTTTTACAATTTTACATATAATAAACTATATAAAAAAAGTATGTGGAGGATTCAAAACTTAATAATAAGTCAATTATTGATATGATTACATTGGTGAGTCTATATAGAATTAGATGAGATCAATAAATGTTTTAATTAAATTAAATACAAAGATTAAAATGATCCATACTATTAATATTAACTAATTTAACAATTGTTTTAATAGTCAACAATTAAAATTAAAAAACAAAGCAAAAAAACAAAAACAAAAACAAAAACAAAACAAAACAAAACAAAGTATTATATTAAATAAGTAAATATAGATTAGCTAAAGCTAAACAAAGTAAATAAATAGATATATAAAGAAAGAAAATATAAATAAAAAATAATAAGCAAAAGAAAAAGAAAATTAAAAAAATAAAAACATTCTAAGTATACCCATCATATTAGAAAAGCCTAAAAAATAAAAGACATATATATATATATATATATAAGAGATATAATAATAAATATATGATATATATATATACCTTTAAGTATTAGAGACCTATCCACACTATCACCTATATAGATAAAGATATATATATAAAAGATACATTATAATAAATATATGTAATATATATATATACCTTTAGATATATTTCTATTTATAAGAATAAACATTATCATCATGATGATAGTATTCCAAATTAGATGGTACACCTATATATAATAAATGATTGAGATAATAATAATAATATACATGAATAAACAATAAATATATATATATATATACCTTCTAAAGAAGGAACAGAAGAATAACCATGATATCATAACTGAGTTGAACAACCTATATATGAACAAATTAGTATTAATAAAATAAAAAGAAATTAAAAAATAAAGAAATATGAATATACCTGTATCATTACCTATAATAGAAGACTCGATCAGAATAGAAGGACCTATATATAAATAATAAATAAAAATAAACTAAATTAAATTTAAAAAATAGACATACCTTAATTATTAACACCTTCAGCAACCACACACACAACAATAAAAGAACCTATAAAGAAACAGTAATAGACAAATAATAAATAAAAAAATAATAATAATAAATGAATGACAATATATATATATACCTTTAATACCATAGGAACAGTCTACCTGATCACCAACAACATCAGCAGCAGTATTGAAAACATCAGAAGAACCTTCAACACTACACAGATATCTTCATCTACACCACTGTTTACATGCACAACAACTGAAGAACCTTCAATACCATAAGAGGAACCTATATCTACGTAAACAGAACCATTAGCATCATTTAAAGCAACAGAAGAACCTTCACAGTTAGCATAACAGGCAACACCACAGCCTCCGTATGATACAAATAACATAGAAGAACCTTTAAGACCATCAGAGCAAGTAATACCAAGACCAAGAACATACACAACTGGATCCTATTGAGTAGAAGAACCTGAAAGTTTTTGAGAAATGTATATTTTTCCATCTACACACTTCGATCTTGACAGCATCATGCCTTCTGAGGCATCTTAGATAATATTTTAATTATAAAAAATAAGTGTTTTCTCTTAATATAAAAATTGTGTTTATATTTCTACTTTTAAAGAAAAGGGTCTTTTATAAAAATATGCTTCTTAAAATCTAATAGAAATCAAAAATACCCTTGAGTTTTCATTGATTTATTTACAAAAGTAATAATTGGGTCATTTTCTATTAAAAACATTTATGGTACCCAAAAAACATAGTTTTTTACATTTTTTAAATATTTGATTATATTATTTGATTCTGTATATTTTATTTATTTATTTGATATTGTTTTATATTGCATTATATCTATCTATCTATATAGTTATTTATTTATTCAAAATAATACACTTTTTTATAGGATTCTCTTGTATTTGTCTTGGTTGTTGTAGTAAAGAGTTCTTGAAGTGGTCACGGCTATGTGAATTGGATTACTTTGTGTCAGGTATATAATATATATTTATTTTTATAGTATTTGTTTTTTAATTCTCTCATTACTTTGTTTTATTTTATATTTTTGTTATCTATATTATTTATTTTGTCTTTTTATATCATTTATTAAATAGTTTTTAATTATTTTTATTCTATAGGAAAGAAAATGTTGTTGATGTGTTGTCGTCTTCGTTTTTTCATGTCATTCTTCTTTAGTCTGTGGTTTCAGATTAATCTATTAGGTATATATTTATATTTTATTTATTATTTTCATTTTTATTATTTATTATTTATGTTTTTTATTTATTTATTTATGTTTTTTATTTATTTATTTATTATATTTATTTATTTATTTATTATATTTATTTATTATATTTATTATATTTATTTATTATATTTATTTATTTATTATATTTATTTATTTATTTATTTATTATATTTATTTATTTATTATTTATTTATTATTTATTTATTTTTATATGTTTTCTATTATATATAGGTTTTATAGTCTTCTTGTTCTTTTTTCTTCTTTCTTCCTTCTTTCTTCTTCATTTTACTTCTTCCTTCTTCCTTATCCTTCCTACTTCTTTCTTCCTTCTTTCTTCCTTCTTTCTTCTTCCGTCTTTCTTATCCTTCCTACTTCTTTCTTCCTTCCTTCCTCATCCGTCATTCTTCCTTCCTTATTCTTCCTTCTTCCTCATCCTACTTACTTCTTCCTTCTTTCTCATCCTTCTTTCTCATCCTTCTTCCGTCTTCCTTATTCTTCCTACTTCCTTCTTCCTCATCTGGCATTCTTCCTACTTCTTCCTACTTCTTCCTACTTCTTCCTGCTTCATCATTCATCATTTCCTTCTTCCTGCTTCCTTCTTTCTTCTTTCCCATCCTTGATTCTTCCTTCTTCCTTCTTCCTCATCCTTCATCCTTGTTTTTTCCTTCTTCTTCCTCATTCTTCCTTCTTCCTCATCATTCCTACTTTTACATCCTTCCTCATTCTTCCTTCTTCCTCATCCTTCCTCATCCTTCCTACTTCATTCTTCCTCATTCTTCATTCTTTCTTCTTTCTTCCTACTTCCTACTTCTTTCTTCCTACTTCCTTCATTCCTATATATATATATATATATATATATATATATATATATTTAATTATTATTATTATTTATAAACTCCCTTTATGCTCTAGAAGGAGAGAAGCAATCATTATAGATTGTTTTCAGGTTCAATTCCTGACATGAAGTGTTATTTTTCTCCTGTTTTTTAATATTTTTTTTTACATATTATTATTATATATATATATTCTCTTTTTTAAATTCATTTTAATCCATTTTACTTTATACTTTTCAATTTTGACATTGCATACATATATCTAACTTTTTATAGTTTTTTTTAGACTTCCTCTTCTCAACAACAGTCAGAATGAGAACAAAATCCATTTTAACTCGAGCAACTAAGTCATCTCAAAACTGTTTGAATCAATCAATATAGACGTGTATGTCATAATTTATCATTTTAAACTGATTTTCAACTCTCAAAAGTAAACAAACCAAACACACATGTTGACTTTTAAACGTTAAACTCAGTATTAAAAGGTTATTTTTATAGAGTAGACATAAAACATTGATTTAAACAAAAATGAATGGAAACAATCAACTCTTGATACAACTTTGCCATTTGACAAAACACTCATCCACAATATTTTCCAAAGTTCTTTTAGTAAAGTGTTTATATATACATGTTATGTATAAAATGAAAGTCAACTTCTTGAATCTCTTTGTTTAAGACACGCTTTAAAACATTTTGACAAATTGACAACCTTTAACTGGTTATTTAAAGTTGATATTTTAAGAGTAAACTTGATTTAGACCCTTAAACACAACTGGCATCACCATAACACTTTTAAAGACACTTTACCATTTGGTCATACACTTTGATCAAAACATTTTCGTCCCTTCTTTTAATATAATATAGATCATACACTCTAGTTTAATGAATAAACACTCAAATATTGAATCTCGTCCTCTAAGTTACTCATTTTTACATTTTTTTAAATTAAGACCCTTAGAGTTGATTTTTTGACTCAATTTTTCTACAGTGCACGAAATTCACGATTTTGCTCAAACTGAAGTAAAAATAAATTTTAAATAATAGTCACAACCCTTCACACATCCACTCTCTAAAAATTATTTTCTTTGTACTTTTGATATGTTGTAGAGCTACTACAGCTGTACACTAATTAATATCTCTAAATTTTTTATTCATAGTTTAAGACTATGTTTTACACATTCTTTTGAATTTGACAACCTTAAACTATTTATTTAAAGCTCTTATTCATAGAATTGACTTGACTTAACATTTGAAACACATATAGACACCCTTTTACTTTTTAAGACACATTTTGTCATTTGGTGATACACTTTGACCATCATAATTTTGACTTTCCTTTTAACATAGTATAGAGTATTATCTCTAGTTTACTAAACAAAAGTCATTATATTGAATCTTATCCTCTAAGACCACTTAATTCACATTTTTCAGAATTGTGACACTCAAACTCATTATTTTAAGACTCTGTTTTAACTATAGTAGTTTGAGGACCTATTGATTACAATACTGTAATATTAGTCGATTATAAGAAGATCAAAGAAAATATCGATCACTCAAAAATCGTCCTCAGGAGCTCAAAATTGGTACACCTAGGTTTTTTGACCTCCTGAATCAGAATATGATGTCAAATTAAGAATCTAAATTTGACCGTTAAGGCCTCACGTGTTCAATATGAAAAAGTATTAAAAAATAGATAAATATAAAGAATAAACACGGATAACGTATATTGTGGGATTGAGAAAAAATCAAGTTTACCCCATGTTTATTTTCCAATTGTCTGGTCAACAATTTTTATCGGGACGATCCCAAAGAGCCAATCAAAAACGACTCAAAAATCATGTTTTCTGTTCTTTTATTAATAACTTTTTAATTATAAACAATATCGCTTAACCAAATATATGGTGCACAACTACATGTTATATCCTATTGAACTGTGTTTCAACCAAAAGTTAACTCCCCGTAAGTTTAGAGGAGTTGTGGGTACAAACTATAGTATACCTTAACCAATCAAATGCATTTTCCAAAAACTGACCAATGGGAATTTTTTTGCCTATTCTCATATATATAGTAATGATATACAATAAATTTTTATAATAAACTTTGAGATATTTGTTTAACGAATCAACTAATACTATATAAACAATAAATAGAATGAATATATAAAATATAAAAAAAACTATAAGAATAAATATATATTTCTACTAATAAATACTATAAGACCTATATATACAAAACTATAGATAAAAGTAAATAATTAAATTAAAAATAAATAATTATATAAAACAATACTATTTAATATATATCTGAATTAAATATATCAAATAAATTAAATAAAATAACATAAAAATAATAATAATAAAAATATTTATATATACCTAAAAAATGAAAAGGAAGAATTTTCTTTTTTAATTAAACCACTTTTTCAAGATTCGGTAACTACCCTAGAGTAATATAGATAGTGAATAAAGTAAAATAAATAAAAGAATAAATAAAAATAAATATATACAGAAATGAATGTCTCCCATTCTCTCACTTTTGTTTTGATTTGAATTTATTTTGATTTAAAATCGTCAACCATTAGTACATAAGTGATTTGAAGAATCTCATTCAATTACAACCTAAATAAATAAAATAGAAATTAGACAAAATTATTATATTTTATATTTATATACTTTTGAAGAGACCTGTGTGACTAAAGTGAAGGCTTGAAACTGTTAGTGACACCTATAAGTTCTAAAAATAAATAAACGATAACATAATTACTGATTAAGTATTTGTATATAAAATAATTATAAAATAATAATTCTTCCGTTCTTCGAACTGCAGAAGGGGGTATGCAAACCCCGCATAGAGTCTGCGCGACGCGCGCAGCCATAAGCGGGGAAGTCATCCCCCCTTTTTGTTCTCGACGGAAGAATTAATAACATTTCTGAAGTAAAATAACCATGGGAGTGTAGGGTAGTGTGTGTGTGTATTTATTTTTTCCCATGTTTATTTATTTTTAATTTATTTGTGTTCCGATTCCAACGTGAAACGTAAAGTGATCAAGGAGAAACTCATAGTAATCATAAAAGAAATAAAATACACAGTCCAACCCTCCCCTTTACAGGGAATATTCATGGAAAATGACTCCATCGTTGGTAAAGTGAGTAAAATAATCACGGGAATACAGAAAGAAATACGAAAAGAAGCACAGAATGTGCTAAATAAACACACACCCCGACCCTCCCTTTATATAGAGAAAAGATGAAATGGATGGTTCTATCTAAAAAGAAATAATAAAAATAATCACGGGAATATATAAAAATAAAAATGTATGTATAGTGATCAATAAATAATATAAAAAGTCATGATAATCATAAAAAAATTATATAAAAAGAGTAAAGTGATCAAGGTATGTATTTATAGTGGGTGAAAGAAAAGCTGGTGGTGGTGTGGTCTTGTAAAAAGATGTACCCACCACCACGATTATAACGAGAGACTTTTGGAAACAAGGGTGACCGATATGGAAAAATATAAATTTTCTAGAATATTCTAGAACATTCTCGAAACTTCTAGAACATTCGAGAACATGAGAATCTTAGATATTTTATTTTGATTTTCTTATGTATTATTCTTTTGAAAATAGAAGTTTTAGAGATTCTACTTGAGAAAATCAATGAAAAATACAAATTATGACAAGTATCTTTTGGTTATACAGAATTCAAATTATTCTGATATTTGGAAAAAACGTTTAACCAATTATTTCAATTTATATATTTTCCCATTACCATTTAAAAAGTTCTCAGAATTCTTAAAGAATCCTTATTCATTCATGGATTATATGGTAAATGAACGTAAAATCAAAATTAGTCCAATGAAATCGTTATGTGAATTGATTTTATTTATTATACGTAATGTTTCTTCATTAAATAAAGAAGGTATTTTAAATAAATGGTGTGAATTTTATGTGATTATCAATTCTATGTATGAAAAATATCTGGATAATAAGAAACGTACTTTAATTCAAGATCTTATTAAAGATGGTATTACGACTCCATATTTACATGAATATCACGATAAATTAGAAAATTATAATCCATTACGATTAATATTAGATTTTTACTCCTATCTTCCTCCTGCTCGTGCTGATTATGCTCAATTATTCATTCTATCACCAGAAGATACTATTGATCCAGCTATTCATAAGAATTATATTGTTTATGATAAAGAGAAACATACTGGTTCTATTCTATTAAATGATTATAAAACTGCTGGTAAATACTCTACAATTCAATTAGATGCACCAAAAGAATTGATTGAAGATCTAGAATTACTCTTAAAAAGAAATCCAAATCGTAAATTTATATTTGAATCTTCTGTAAGAACTGGATTTACTACTAAAGCATTTGATTGGTTTGTGAATAAGCATTTAAAACAAATCCATCCAAAATTGACCATTAATGCATTAAGAAAATTATATGCTACAACTACAACCAATACATTCCAAGATATAGAAAATTCTGCTTCTGCTTTATGTCATAATGATTATACGCATATTAATTCTTATGTATCTTTAGAAAATAATAATTTATTTAAAAAATTAATTGAATAATTTTATGTTTTCATGTTTGTTTTGCTTTAATTTTGAATATAACTAAACAACTAGTAATAAAAGGATATAAAAATTAATTAAAAGGTAAGAAAGATAGATTATTATTATTATTTTGATATTGATTTTGTTGTTGATTACTTTTCATAGTTGGCATAAACATATTATTGGGTTGAATAAGATTCTTATCATCTTGATATTGATTCTCATTCTTCATATATTGTTTATCCAATAGCATTTCAAGACGTTGATGAATCACAGGATCATCTATATAAAGTAACATGTTTCTACAGTAACTCAATTGCAAATCACTAAGATTCTTGTTGTTATTATTATTTAAAAATTGTTCTAATAGATTTGCTATTTCATTCTTTTTGGATTTAATTCCTTCTTCTTTTAGATTCTTCATCACACGACAAAAATAAGAATAACTAAGATATTTCTTGTTCATTATTAAAATTAACCAATGATTAAACAAAACAAATTAATTATATAAAATACTAATATAATAAATTAAAGATTCTACAAATAGAGCCAGTTCAAAATGAATGTTCTAGAATGTTCTAGAACGTTTCTTGGACATATAAAAGAAAAGTAATATATATATAATAATCAGAACAATTTCAATAACTGACAGTATTTCATTTACATTCTCTAAAGTTGCTGCACTACGATCTAAGTAGTAATTGCCAAATCGTTTCTTTGTCATTATAGTATTAAATAATAAACAAAACAAATTAATTATACAAAATATTAATATAATAAATTAAAGATTCTAGAATGTTCTAGAAGGTTTTAACAAGGCATAAGATTTCCATTAGAAATTAAATAAAGTAAAGAATAATAAAAGCAACCATTTGCATTACTTGTAGTTTTTTGGTGTTGAATAGGATTATATTGAATATTATGATTTTGAATAAATGATTTTGAAAAAGTAGGTTTATTTCCTAATGATGAATAGTGTTCTATGTTTTTATTACCATTATAAATAACAGCTTCAAAATGACCATTATAAGGATCACTAGGACTTTCATGAAAGATCATATTAAATTTAGTTTGATCTTGATCTATATTTTGTTCAAAATCATCATAACTATTATAATAATTATAAGATTGAGAATTCGTTTTATTTAATTGTTTCATAACATTTTCAGCACGATCACAAGCAACAGAAGAGGTAGGTTTATTTAAATAAGCATAATTATATAATTGAGATATTAAAGAATTTGGTATATTACAATATTGAGATAGAGTTTGTTTGAAATTATCAGGGGATCTAGGAGTAACATGACGAGTTTTATCAGATATAATAGGATTATCACAATTCATTGAATTTTGAATTAATTTCTCATCTTTACTCTTTACCAGATCCCCTCCCCTGAGTTTTTTGATAACATATATTTCTTTTTTTTCCAAAACAATTCGTCACCTGCATTTAATGTTTCATTATTATCTCTTTTCTGTTTTATAATTTGTAATTGTTTTAAATCAGCCTCTTGGATTTTACGTTTTTTTCGTGCCACTCCTGCAGGTATTATAAAATCTGTATAAAATGATACTAATGGATTCAAATCACCACCTCTTTTCTTTTTAGCTTCTTTTCCTCTTCTCATTCGTTCTAAGAATTCTGCTTTACTTAATTTAACTCGACCACCATAACCTCTACGTTTAGCTCTTCTTGCAGCTATTCGTTTATCCCTTTCATCTTCTTTCCATTTTCTATCGACTTTCTCTTTATCATTTTGAGGGAAACCATAAATCTTATAAGGATAACTTTGTTTATCACGAGGCATAGGTTTATAAGGTTGAGGAGGTTGCGAATGTTGAGGAGGTCGAGGTTGAGTAGGTCGATCAACTTGTTGTTGTGGAGGTGGTGGAGGTTGAACAACGGGTTGTGGATGTAGTCTATCATCTTCATCAAGAGCATCTTGCATTTCATCAGCTACATCATAATATCCTTCAAACATTTTATTTATAGTATTTCCAGAACCTATTTGCTTTTTCATTTCATTTAATGCTTGTTGACGTTTTAATTTTTCCATTTCAAATTCCATATCATTTAATTCACTTGATTGTTGTGCCAAATGTGTATCATAATAAGCTTTTCTACCTTTAGCAAAAGAATCCATACCTTTATCAACTACACCTAATAGAGCTGGTGCATAATCCATTAATCCGCTCCAGAATCCACCACCTCTTTTTACTCTTAATATACCATCACCACTTTGAGCTGAATCTAAATCTATATATTTTGGTATAATTGAAGGTCTTAACATTCTTCTTAATTTTGGATTCTTAATCATTTTCTTATTTTTAATTGCATTCATAATTGCTGAAGCAACAGATATAGGAATCTTTCCACCACGTTTTATTTTATGTTCATAGAATCTTTTGAATTCATCATCAAGATCATGATGACCATCACCAACATATTGAGCTAAAATAGCTAATGCATCACGAGCTTTTCTATTAGCTTTTTTATCTACAATAGCATCTCTTATATCTAATACATTTCGTTGATACATATCTTTTACTTTATTTTTAATTGCATCACCAATACCAGAACCTTGATTATTCTCTAATTTATTGATTTCTGATTTATTTGGAATAATTCCTCTACCAGATTTACGTCTTGGTTTACATGGATTTAATACTTTATATTGACGATCTTCACCATCTATTTTATCTTCTTCTGGACCAGCTGCTTTCATTACACCTTTACCTGCTGCTCTAGCACGAATTAAAGCACCATTTCCTTGTGGAACAGCATCTTTACCAAATGTTTTAGAACGATCTACATAATCATCTTCTTTACCATCATGTATTTCTTTACTTTCTAAAGTAGACACAGGCATAGATGAATTTGGACCTATTTCATGAAATATTGGATTATATTGATCCATTTTATGTAATGGTTGTGTATTATATCGCCTATATTCTTTTCCAGTTGAAATTAAATTCATACCAAAAGTACCAGGACTTGGCATTCCTAATATACAACTTTGCATTTTTTTATTTCAATTATAAAATTATTTATAAACAAAACAAATATATTAATAAAAAATAAATTTAACATTAAAAATTTATAAATTAGTTAAATCAATAATAGTATCATTACTATTAGTATTCTTCGTAGATTTATCGATGACTTTAATAGAACGAGCATATAAACCAATATAATACTTGTTATTATAACGATGAATACCATGTATTGTAAATAATACTTTACATAACGTATTTGGTGGAATATACTTTTCACGTATTTCTTCGTAAGTTAACTTAGGATCTTTACCGATATTAATCTTCTTATCTCTTTTATCAGTAATATCAATAGTAACATTCTTCGATGCATTAATAGGTACTTTAATTGTAATCTTATACTTACCATTATCCATACGTACAAAATTAACAATATCACCATCAGGACATAATTCACATAATTTACGATAAAGTTCTTTATAAGCAGTTAAGAATACTTGATTATCATCTTCAATTGTTAATAAAGTCCATTTATCACGTGTAACAATATAACCAAATAAACATGGTGTAGCATCAGTAGAAATACATACACGATGATTATTATTTAAAAGAACAGCATTTTCTTTGGTGTCATCCCATTGTAAATTAAAGTTAGAAGTATCAAGAATAGTAGGTTTTTTAAATTCAGTTGTAGACATTTTTAGTTAAGTATTTAGTAAAAATATAAGTATTTTAATACTAATATATTACGATATTCTTTTCAAATGAATCAATTTTCCAGAAGGTTCTAGAAGGTTCTAGAAGGTTCGAGAAGGTTCTAGAAAAAAAGAACACTTGAATAATCTAATGGAAACATTTTAACGGAATCGAACCATGATACTGTGGTTACATATTTCTTTAATAGATCCATTAGACCATTCAAGAATTCTATTTGAAACTATTCTATTCTCCATTTAAACTTTGTGTAATTAATTTAAAAAAAAAATAAACAAAACAAAATAATTAATTAAATAAAAATAATTAATGATCAAATATTTCAGACATAGAAGGAATAGAATATTCGGATAATAATGAAACAATTTCTTTAGAATCATCATGAATCTGTTTCAAATCTTGTTTCTGACTTTCAATCTTTGTTTTTAAATGATCAACAGTACAATAAATACCATTTAATATATTATCAGCTGTTTCAATAGTTTGAAATAAAGATTCGAATTGACTGGATATATTTGTTAACTCCTCATTTGTAAATAATAATGCTTGCTTATCAGGATTTGTATTTACTTGATCTTGAAATTGTATTGGTTGATTGTTAACCGAATGATATCTATCTGGATTTTTAGATACGTAAACATCATTGATTGGATGAATTTCTTGAGGTGGATCTTCAAACATGATTTCGTCACGCGAATTAAAACAGAAATCATTATCATTGGGTAAAGCCATAGGATTTGCAGAAACACTATTTTCAAATGGATTCAACAAGGGGGATATCATGGCTTGACCGAAAGGGGATAAACTGGCAGAAAGACTATCAGGAATTTCCATGATTATTTAAACCTTCAAAAGTATTTTTATACAATATATTAAATATACTATTTTTAGTGTACAGTTCTTCATTTCAGTTGCTAACAAAAGCCTATTGCTTCCAGCTGGAAAATAAGCCAATAAAATAACTTATTTCGTATGACACATCGTCGTCATCGTCTAATTGTGTTTTACTAATTTTTTTATCCAATCAGATTACAGATGCCAACTATACTCGTCATTGAAACACAAATAAAAAATGCTAAGTCGACAAAATTAGCCAATCAAATGAACCTTCTAGAACATTCCATAGAGATTCTACACTGTCTCCTAGAATATTTAATATTCCATTTAAATGTATTATTTATTTCATTTTGATAAATATAAATTTTCTCTCTGTAACGATATTCGCGATTATAATGCAATTTAATCTTTCTGCTGATTCCCGTAAATGTCTTCAAACTGTTCGTATGGAACTTCTTAAGAATTCTAAGAAGGCTGTTGAAGTTCATAAGAATGTTCTTCGTGATATTGATTTACATCAGTCTCAATTGAATAGAGAAAAGAATCTATTGGGTATTGCAAAATCTAAAGAACGTCTTGCTTCTTTCGAAGTCGAAAACTATAGATCAGCTTTAAAACGTATAAACGCGGTTATTAAAGGTCTTGAAGATTATGAAGAATTCGCTGCTGATATTTATACTCAACAACTTAATGAAGAACAAGATATTCAAGATATTATCAATACTGAAGATCTTTTAGAAAGTGATAGAACTACTATTTTATGTTCTGAAGATTCTAAAGAACATTCGAATTCTAAAGATGATGATTTTGATATTATGAAATTCCATATGGAAGATGGATTTCTTTATGATGAAAAAGGTAAAGTTTATACTTATGAAGTTGTTCATGCTAAGAGTATTAACAAGATTAAAAGAGATCCTTCAAAACAAATGTATTTCTGGGATGGTATTTTATATGATAAAAATGGATGGCCTCATTCATGTACATATATTAATAGTCAAGAACCAATTGAAATTTAATTATTTTTCTTGTTTATTTTTCTATTTTTACTTATAAACTTGTAAAAAATCATTGAAAATTGTTTTGTTTATTGTATATACATTTAAAACACTAAAGTATAAAAAGGATGTTCTAGAAGGTTCTAGAAGGTTCTAGAAGGTTCTAGAACATTTAAAAATATAAAGTAATATTTACTATTATAGAATGTTCTAGAATGTTCTAGAATGTTCTTGAATGTTCTAGAAGCTTCCAAAACTGACTTCTAGAATCTTTAATATATTATTTGTTTTGAATTTTATACCATATTTATTTTCATTATTTATAAGTCAAATAATCATGGAAAATTCACAAATTCATTTTGTTTATACTTTTGGTTCCTTTAATCATGATAATTCAAAAGATAATCATAGTGAAATTATTATACCAAATCCATTCCCATTTTATAAAAGTCTATTTACTAATTACCAAAATCCAAAAGAATTATTACATTATATTGATTGTACTCCTTGTAATACATCAACTAATTATAGAAGATTATGGTTTGATTTAGATTATCACCAAATATCAAATGATTTTTCTTTTCTAACAGATTCTTTTATTCATGAATTTATAGAAGAAATGTGTAATCATTGTATTCATTATTATAATCAAGAATTTATTTCGCTTGTGTATACAAAGAAAGAAGTGAATAAGAAGACAGTTCATAATGAAATACATTATTCATGGGGAATTCATATATATACAAATTGGTTTGTAAATGGTGATTATTTATTTTTCTTATATAATAGTATGATTCTGAATACCAAATTGGTTGATTTATGTAAAATGAATAATTTAGATATAAAAGAATTCATTGATTATAATGTTATTGGTAAACCCAGAAAGAATAATGGTTGTATGTTTCTTGGTTGTAGTAAAGATAATTCTCCATCTACTTATAAATTATATGAAGAATATACCAATAAAACATGGAAGAAAATAGATGATGAAATCGATGAACATTATTATTTCAAAACATTATTGAATTATAAGAATGAAGATGATATTATAAGTGATATTATTAATCCTATTATTTTTTATAAATTAAAACAATATTCACGTTATAAACGTTATTATGCAAGATTAAATAATTGTTCACGTACTATATTATGTTCTATACAAGATATTAAAGATATTCCTATGTTGATTTCTACAGATACTATATTGGATACTACAGCATCTAAAGAAGCTTTATTAGAACGATATTTATTATTGATTGGTTCTATTGAAGATATGAATTATTTTGAATCTCATAATACTTGGTATAAATTATGTTGTGCAGCAAAACAGATTTGTAATACAACAAGAGGATTAGAATTATTTAAAAATTATTCATTACGTTATGGTCATGATCGAAGTGATGATGTAATTGAATCTACATGGAATCATATACAAGTTGATCCTACTCATTTATCGAATAATTATATTTTAAAGATATTAATGGATAATAAATTATTTAATAAAGATGATGATAATGATTTCATATTTATGTCTATTTTAGAATGTATTCAATCCTTTAATCTTGTAGATTCACAAACATTAGTTATGTTATTTCAATTATTAGAATTTAATGAAATTGTTTCCATTATATTAGATAAAGATAATTTTATCTTATATACATTTGATGAATATAATATCTTAAGACGTTGTAAGAATAATTATGATATTAATTTCTTTGAAACCAAAATAACTACATTTATGAAATCGATTGTAGAGAAATTCAAACTATCAAGATTATATTCCAAAGAGAATGAACAACATCAAAAAATAGTTGATAAAATAATGTCTGCTTCTGTTACTAATGAATATCATTATAAAGAATGGTTGAATCGTTATTTGAAGACTTATGGTAAATCTTATAAAGAATATTTAGATACGTATATGGTTCATAAAGAACGTGTTATCTATACACAACTTGGTTATTTATATCCAAAAGAATCTACAGAAGAAGATCCTAGACAATATTATATCCAACCATATCATAAAGAAGATATGGTGTTTGAAGATTTATTAATTGATACTGAATTTAATGTAAGTTGGAATATAAATAATGAACAGAAAGATATTATCCAATTATTTGAACAACATATTGCAAGATATTGTGAATTCGATAAGAAATATGAAAGTATTATGTTACGTATCCTAACCACTGCTTTCTATGTCAATACTCAGAAAACAGTTTCTTATATATTATATGGTAGTACAGGTAGTAATGGTAAAACAATAACAACTGATTTAATTTCTCGTATTGTAGGTAGTAATCAATGTATTATAGTAAATCCAGATAATTTAGAAGAAACATCTATAGCTCCTAAGATTGTAGATATGTCTAATAAAACAATGTATTATATGAATGAATTAATAGAAGAAGATGTTACTGGTAGAAAGAAAACATTTAATCCATTCTCTTCTAAAGTCTTTAAAGAAATAGCAGAAAAGAAAGAAGGTGCTAGTGCTCGTAAATTATTCAGTAATATATTTACAAAAGTTCATTTCACGGGTACTTTATTTATGACAAGTAATATCCAACCTACTGCTGTGAATGCTGGTCCTATTGAAAGAAGAGTTTGTTTCTTACCATCATGTTGTCGTTATTTCCCTCCTGGTAATGCTAATTTATATGAAGATTATGTAGATCATAATTTACCTAAACGTAAACAGACAGTAGAAAAGAGATTGAAACCTAATCATTATGAAATGGATTATACTCTATCCGATAAATTCTATCAGAATCGTTCAATTATCTTTAGTTATCTAGTAAGTAATTATTTCTATTCTAGTATGCAATTAGATATGCATGAATTAGATAATGAATATCATATAAGTGAATGTAAGAAACGATTCTTTGATCGTAGTACAGAAGGATATGATTTGAAATCTTTTGTTGATAACCATATTACTATAGATCCTTATTATTTGAATGTAGTTACTATTGAAGATATTTTTAATAGTTATAAGAAAGTGAATAATAATAATCAATTTACGATTAAGAAAGATTTAGATAAATTTACAAATGCTTTATTTGGTTGTTTAAGTAGTAAAGATACATTTAATTCTATAGATATTGTGAATATTCATAGAAAACATACTTCAAATTTCTATAAGGGAGGGAATGCTATTGGTATTTGTGGTTTAATGATTGATAATACTTATAATGAATGTGTGGATACAGATTTATTCTGTTTATCCAATTGTTTATCTAAGAAAGAAGAAATTGTTTATAGTGAAGATCAATATCATAATACGTCATCAACAAAACGAATTTTAATAGATAATACTTTATATGCTATACCAAATTAAATATATATTTATTTTTTATTATAAAAAGTTGTTTTGTTTTAAAATTAATAAAATTTAAATTGAATTCCATGAAAATGCTTTTTAGGGACTTTGACTTTAAAGAATGCATTACCTTTATGTTTTTTCAATAAACCATGACCCCGATGAATAGGCTCTAAAGGAGGCATAGTAGAAAGACTACGTAATGCATAAGTATCTGAATTATTCATAACTATAGGTGTAGAGTTTTCATCTTGGGTATTCTGTTGCATAAGAGATGCTTGAGTATTCGTTAATTCTGAATCTGTTGTATTATTATGTAAATGATCAGGTAATAATTGTTTATTACGTATAAAACGATTATAACGATCTCTAGAATTCTCTGGAACTTCTTCAGATTCTAATGTACATCCTACAGGTAATTCATTTTCTAAATCTGTTTTATCTGGATAATGATGCTTTAATAGATCTTTATAATATCTTAATGTAATCATTATAGTATCATTATCTGATGAATATTGTTCTAATGTAGATAATATCGATTCTGATTTCATATTGAAATTCTCTTTACCAAATACATCTTCATAGTCTTCTTCATATTGTTCTATACGATCATTAAATCGTTTACATAAAAATAATAATTTATTTAATTGATTAATTTCTCTTGTATAAGTAATATTATTCATATCAATATGAAATGTTCTTGTTTTATTATCTAAATCTTGCAATTTAGTTGAATGAGAAGATAAATAAGGAGATATATAATTTTCCATATGTGTTGATTGACTATGTAACATCTTCATAATCGAATTTTCAAAGAGTTCTACACCTTTAGATTCGTGTTCTGAATCATTATGTTGGAATTGTGCTTCTCTTGATAATCTATAATAATATTGAGCAAATAAATGTCTTATAATATCACAACCATTAATTAAAGAATTATTCTGTTGTGTTTTATAAATCCAGCCTAAATGAGGTTTTATATATTCATCACCAAATTTCAAATCACGTACTTTACCACCATTCTCAGTAACAAATAAATAATGTCTTGGAAATAAACGTAAGGATCTAGCTAAGACATTTAGATATTCTTCTGATAAATATTGATAAGTAGGATATTCATTCTTACCAATTTCAAATCGATTCTTTGTATCATTCACATGAATAGTCAAAGTATTTAAATCAATATAATTGGTTGTTCTTCTTAAGGATAAAGGAATTTGTTGACCACGAGTATAGATTACACAATCATTATAATCATTACGAGCACATAATGTATCATAAGTTAAAACTAATAAATAACTATTCACATAATATAAATCATTAGGATTCTCTAAATAATTCTTTTTGGTGATATTAATGATTTCTCCCCAATCAGCTTCACAATTAATAATTTTCTGAGTGATTTCATAATGTCTTGAATAAGTAGCATCAATTTGTAAAGAACCCCATAAATGTTCCCATTTCTTTATATTTTGTGGAGTAAATGCTTTATAATTAATGATATCTTCATCATCTGTACAAATAGATATATTCTTCATTATATAAGTAATCATTTGCATATAATTAGCTACAGTAGTATTGGATAATCCACCTTGTTGTCCAGGAGCTTCTGTTTGTGTATGTTGCATAACATTTTGAAATTGAAATGGATCTGTTAAGACTTCTACACAAAAGAATGGTTCTTCCATATCATCTATTTGAATTCGTTCTTCATTACGAAATTTCTTACATATTGTCTTTATCCATTTCTTCCAATTTATACTTGTTGATAATTGTATTTTCTTCCAATGTAATAATTGATCTATACAATTTGTAAAGAATTCTTCACAATCTTTATCTGAATAACCTGTTGATTGCATTATTAAAAATTAAATTATTTATAAACAAAACAAATTTATTATTTAGATTTTATAACATTTCATAGAATTATAAATGAAGAGATTGCACAATAGAATCAACACTTATATTTAATTTCATTAATTGAACAGCTAATTCTTGTATTGATTCATTTTGATTCGAATCAATTTCTTCTAATTCATTCAAGACTTCTGATATATGTTTGACTTCTTCTTCTATAATAGTTTGTTGTATTTTCATTGTCTTATAATAGACTTTCTTTGTTTGTGGATTACAACAATTACAATGAATATCTATATTTTTAACAATTAATTGAAAGAATTCAGTTGATTTCTCAAATAAACATTTTATAGCTTTTATAATAAATTCTAATAAAGTATTTTTCTTTTCTATTTCTTCTTCGGATAATGTGGTTGTTGTTGAACTATCTGAACTTGTTGAACTTGTACTTGATAAAGAATGTAAGGATTCAGATACAGATTTAGGCTCCATTTTTTAATAATTTTTAAATGAATAATATAACAAAACATTTTTTTTAAATTTAAATATATCATTAAAATATTTATATATAAGAGATAGTTAATAAAACAACACAAGGATAATCACATGTTATAAAGAACATATTATCATGAGGTAATAACTTTAATAATTTACGATTACAATAATAAACATTCTTATTAATCTTATTTGATATACCTTCATATTTAATACCATTCGAATAGTAATAAGGTAGATTTGTAGTATCTATAACATGAATATTATTCTCATATTCATTAGTAAAACATCTTAATGAAATAGGATATAAGTAATCAGTGGATTGACCATACACTGATATAATTTGTATATTCGTTAAGTATTGATATCCATAGACATTGGTTTTCTTCAATTCATAAATTAAATTCTTACTAGTACTAAAATCACAATACACTTCATCATAAGCTTTGAAACGTATATCACTACCATTCGGTTCACATATATTACAAATGATATTTCCTTTGAATAATTCATCAAATCTTAAATCTATATTATGATCAATTGTGATTGGAGAATTTATATTACTATAAGTAACATATTTATCAGATAAAGGAAAACTAAATGTAGGATAATAAGATCCATTTATATATCCAGTACATAATTTAGATGCATTTGTTTGGATCGTATCAGTATCATTCTGAATAATAATATCTTTTAAAATCTTATTCTGGATATTCAATGTAGGATATTCAGCATAGAATTGTGTGTCTGCTGTTAAACAATTCAAACATAATTTCTTAATGGTTTCACTAGGTTGAATCGTATCGACTGTATCAGAGAATTCTAAGAATCCTCTTAAGATACAATTATTATTGAAATTCACATATTGTTTATTCTTATCAGTATATCGTATTGTAATATCTTGAATAGTATTTAAATAAGGAGACACATTAATATTCATAATATCATGAAATTCATTATTTCCTTTATAATTATTCACATTGAATGAATATAAAGAATTCTGACTATTATCTACTATATTCGATTGAGCTATTAACATTCCCTTTGGACGACTACTATCAATATTATGAACACCATAATTAATAATTTCATCATGACCTAATTTATTATAACCTAAGATTTCACCTAATTCTTGAGCTTGAGAGAAATCTATATGATAACTATCAGTATAACACTTATAATTACCATCTAAATCAAGTGTTTTCAAATCAACTATTTTGTCTGGTATTAATTGTTTACCATAAGATACATACCAAGCAAAACATCCTTGTTCATCATAAACTAAATCAGGACGTATATTATGTAGAGCACCACGATACTTAAATAAGGAGTGCTCTATATCTGTAGCTGTAAATGTGAATGACGTAGAATCAGTACCTTTACAAGATAAATATATTATATATCCATCCTTATTGTCCATAGTCTGAGCATCTTTGGATATACTTAAATAATCCGTATAAATTGTATTATTGATTGAACTTTCTAATAATTCATAGAATTCGTTTTCTGTGTAATTTCCAGGAGGAACAGTGAATGTAGTTTCATGAACACCATCATAACCACTCAATTGTCGAACAATCATTGTATTATATCCATCTTCCACTGTAACTGTTCTTTTAATTCTATTTAATGTAATTTCATCTTGAAGTGAAGTATATGTCAATGTTTCTGAATCTTCAAATAAGCCAGTGAATAATTGATTTTCTAAACTGAGTATATTATTACTTGACCATTGGAAATAAAATTTATGTTCATTAGCTAATACACATTTCATAATTCCATTAGAACCTTGTGTTGGAACAATATAACTTGAATGATCACTCACACCATCAGTAAAGAATTCATTCAATTCATAGATTCCTGTTGATGTAACAGGAACATTATAAGAAGTTAATTGAGGTCGATATATGGTTATAGTATCATCATCATATCTCATCATTAAACGATTAAATTTATCACCCCATTTAGCTGATACACAACATACAGCTATCCACCAAAACTCTATATCCGTATAAGTACCTTTTGGAAAGCAAAAACCACGTCTTTTATTATAAATTGTAATTTCACAATACCAATCATCTCTATCAATGGTTATTGTTGGGGCTTCATTAATTTTGACAGTGGGATCAATATCAGGAGAATCTTTTATTACTGGTCTATCACATACATCAAAATGACATAGTTCTAATAATTGTGGAATTGAATAATTTTTCTGATCTAAAGTGATTGTGTATACGTTATTATTTCCATTAACACGAGTATTTATATATTTGAAAATTTGTGTTTTTGTGAATGTATCAAATAGAGGCACACTTTCACTACCAATTAAATTAAGATCAATATAAGAAATGATATTTTTAGTGATATCAATAGAATTCGATAAATGTATATTGAATTGATTATCAATACAACGAACATCAATAGGGACTACATGTGTTTTAATACGAGTATCCTTCTCTTCTAATGAAGTCTGTTCTTCTTGATTATCTTCATCAAGTTCCATATTTTTTTATTAAATTATAATTTATATTTATTTATAAAAATTATTTAATTTTATTTATTTATTAATATTTTCTTAAAATAAAAATAAATATGAGAATCTTAAGAATTAAAGATAATATTCCTATTCAAAGCAATACTGATATTCTATCTAGTCCTTATATCTTTCAATATCATTGGACTAATGTGGATAATACTTATATCAATTTCAATCAATCCTATTTGGATCTTACTGTCAAGGCAACTGTCACAGATAAAGCTGGACCAGTTTCTGTTTATTTAGATGAAACAGGTACTTCTGCTAGTTTCACCTATGATCAATTATGTCAATATTTCTTGGATCAATTAGTTCAGAAAGCTAATATTTATTCTATTATTGATACTACTGATGTTGAAATGGTTTATACATTACCTGATGGATCTGATCGTGCTTTAAAATATGAAGAAAATTGTACACATGCTTCACGTGGTCGTAAGATGATTTTATTAAAAGATATCAGTAAGAATGATTTAGAAAAATCTATGTATGGTGAAGATTTATCTGCAGATACTTATGAATTGAATTCTATTCGTTATATACGTGCACATCCAAATGAATCTATTCATATTGCTATTCCTTTATATCTCATTAGTGGTTTAGGTGTTGATGGAGATTCTTTAATATTAACTAAACATTTCAATATGTTATTTAGAACTAGTACTATTGAATCATTAATTGATAATAAAATGAGTATTTATTTCAAGAATGGTACTGCTACCAAAACTACCGAATGGTTACATTTAGATGATGAAAAATGGTTTAGTACATTTAAGATTGAATCAGCTACTATGAATTTAATGACTTATAAAGATATTCAGTTCCAATCGAATGAATTATATAAAACTATACCTACATGTATTCAAGTTGATTATCAAAATACAAGATTAACTACTAATCATTTCAATATCAATAGAGCTTTACCATTTATACCTGAATATATATTATTTTGGTTTACAAATGGTTATAGTTCAACAACTATTAGTAATATAGCTAGTCCAAATGTATGGCCAACATATCAAAGTTGTTTGATTGGTGATGTTCAAATGTTCCCTCAAACTGAATTCCCTACTCAAATGTATTATCATAATCTTACTACAAAAGGTCATGTCTTCAATAATGCAGAAACTACTAGTTTATCTTGTCCTAATAAGAATTTATATTGTTTATGGGCTGATAATTCAAATCCTGAAACTATTCTTAAATATGATGAATGGATTAAACATCCTATTTATATTATTCCAACAAAATCATTAATGAATATCCAATCAGATAGTGGTATTGAATTGAATTTCGATTGTAATGTTGATGTTCATGATGTTAAATATGAACATATTGATTCATCCACTGTTCCTGATGGACAAACGTGTCAATGGAAAAGTTACGTTGATCCAACAGATAAAAAGACAAAATATCATTGGGAAGCTGATACTGCCTCTTATAAGGTAGCTTCTCATGCTGGTATTTATAAACATACTACTACTGATCTAAGTGATAGTTCTCCTTATACCTTACATATGATTGCTGTACGTAGTGTACGTGATATTTAAATTTAATATTTCTTACTTACTATTCTTAACGTTAACTTGTTTAATTAATTCTATTCTATTCTATAATACAATCATTTGTTTTGTTATAAAAATTAAAATTAATTAATAATTATAAAATATTATTATTTTTTTTATTTTTTATTTTGTTAAAAAGAAATATATAAACAATAATTATTAACATGGAAGGATTCCCAAGACAATTCTTACCTTCAAAGGCAAATCAAACTATTAAACCTGTACAAATTCCTATTCTAGTTTCTACAAGTCAGGATTTATTAAATCAACCTTATCCATTTGAATTCTTATATAATTCAGTGGATAGCCCTTATATTGATTTCAGTAATTCATTCTTAGAACTGAATTTCAATATTACTGGTACTAGAGACAAAAATTCAACATCTTCAGTTGTACAACATTCTAATATCTATAGTATTATTGATAAGATTACTACAGATCTTACATTTGTATCTCCGACGGGTCAAGATATTCTTATTAATTATTCTGAATCTTCTATTGAATCCAGTAAAGCAAGAAAATTTGTTACTATTAAAGAATTAAGTAAAGATGAAATTGATAAATCTATGTATAGTATGACAGAATGCTTATATAATAACACGTTGAGTAGTATTGCTGGAATGGAAATGAAAGAAAAAGCTCAAGTTATTATTCCTTTATCTCTTATTACTGGTCTTGGTACATTTGATTGTGCTATTAAAGTAAAATCTTTGAAGATGCAATTCGTTACAAATTATTTAAAGAATCTATTTACCGGTACCACTGTAATCACTGCATTGAAATTTGATCGTGTTTATATTCATCTTCAACAAATCTATGATATTAATTTTGGTAATGATCCACGTGCTTTGATTAAATGTATTCCTAATAATTGTCAGATATCTGCATTCACTACACCTGTTTATTCACAAGCATCAGTATCAGGTACACCAACTCCACAACAATTCTTATCCAATAGAAGTGTTGTTTTCGTTCCTGATTATTGTATGTTATACTTCACAAATCAAGAGAAGAGCATGATTCCTATTAAAACTGAATTATTAAAATCATGTCAATTCCAAATTGGTGGTCAAAATATCTTACCAAAGACGGATTTCCCTACTACGTATAAAACAACGAATCCATCACAAATTATTCCTAATGCTATGCTTTATAATACTTGGAGATGTAATAGTCATCCTCAATCTCCTTTAAACGGTGAAAAGTGGTATGAACAACCTATTTATATATTCCCTATTTCAAGTGTTGTTGATGTCAATACGCGTAGTGGTTGTGAAGTTAATATCTCATTATTAACTGAATATACTGGTGGAACTGTTACTGGTTCTTATACTTTATATGCTCATTTTATATTTGTTAAATTTGTTAGAGATGGTGCTACCAATTAATTTATTTATTTGATATTTTTATTATTTGTATCAACTTTATATTATTCTAAAAAAAAATATTGTTTTGTTTATAATTTCATAATTAATTCATTTAATAAAAATGACATCAATATCTCATCTAAGTAAAATTACAAGTCAAATCTGTCATGAACAATTCAATTATACACTTGATCTAGTGGGTAAAAATATAACTCATATCAATACATTAGTGAATACAAGTGATATCATCAATATTCCAGAATTCAATATTGAATTTTATGAAAATGCTGGTAGATTTACATTTCCAGCTGGAAATTATACTTTAGAAGTTTTTTTAGATCAATTATATGAAATTGGGAAAAAAATGAAATCCTATGTTGAAGGAGAACCTTATGGTTTCAGTTATAATAAAGAAACTAAAACTTTTAAATCAAATCATTATTTTGAATGTGGTCGTAGTGCTGGACTATTTAAATACTTAGGCATCAAATCAGTATACTTTTCACCGGGTGATACAATCGTATTTACTGATGAATATATATCCAAGAATATATCATGGTATAAGATCTATATGTTACGTGTATATTGTGATATTATTAATAAAGATAATGATTTGATTTCTATTCCTTTATATGCTAAACAAGGATTTGATAATACATTTGCTTTAAGTGATTTATCTATTCCATGTATTGATGGTAAATATACAGATATCCAATGGGAAGTATATGATCAATTAAATAATCCAATTGATTTATCAAATACAAATCTTTATATATACTTTACAGCATCTTAATAAAATCATTTATTTATCATTAACTTATCATTAATTATTTTTTTTGTTTTGTTGATAAAAATCATATAAAATGGTGAATAAAATAAATCCATTAAAAGAAACACGTAAAGGATGTGGAGTTTTAGAATTCAAATATGGAAAATCACATCATAAAACATATGAATCAAAATTTATATTGATTATTGCAAGAACATTCTCAGGTAAATCTTTCTTAACTGTGAACCTCTTATGTTCTATGGATCTTAAAAATAAATATAAACAAGTCACAGTAATTTGTCCTGATGCATCCAATAAGAATGAATGTTATACATCCTTTCAAGATATTTGTGAACATGCTGGAATTGATTATAAATGGTATGATTCTGTAGATGATAAATTTAAAAAGATTAAAACTGTTGATGAATTAGTCAATACATATAAATTACCAGAACATAATTTTATTGTATTGGATGATATCTATCCATTATCTAGACAAACCAAACAATTGATTGTATCTATATTATCTAAAGGTCGTCATTATAAACAGAATGCTATTATATGTCTTCAAAGTCATACAGATGTTACCAATCAATCTATATTAAGTCAAGTATCTCATTTCTTTATTAATAGTCAAATCTTAAAACGTGATCCTGGATTCTTACCAGATAAATTAAAGATTATGCCATCAAATCTAAATGAAATTCTTACAGATGAAGAATTAATGAATGATCCACATCAATTCTTTATGTTAAAACAAGGTAGTGATGATTTAACGATATGGACTAATCCTGATTGTGGTAGTAAACAGAATGTATATAAGATGGTAAAGAAAAGGAAATGGACAGAAGAAGATAGTGAAAAAGAGAAACGAGAAGAACAAGGTGAAGTATCAGGTAGTGGATTGAAACGTCCTAATGAACATATATCTACATATGAAAAGAAAATGAAGAAGTTTTTACCTGTTGAAGAAGAAGTCTCATTGAAAGGTATTGAACGAGATGAAAAAGATAAACCTAAAGAATCCATCTTACAAATCATACAAGATCAAATCATACAAGATAGTCAACGACGCATTTTCAATCCTTATTTAAATAAAAAGCATTATTCTGGTTATCCATCTTTTCATTAATTTTTTATATTTTAATTTATTATATAAACCATAATTATTTTATTGTTTTGTTATGAGTTCAATTACAAAAAGATATTTAAAACAAAATTGTGATCCACGATTATTTGGAGGATCACCACCAAAATCAAATAGACGTGATCTTTATCATAAACGTTATGTAAGATATGGAGGAACTGGATTTGAAGAAATTGTTAGACAACAAACTAGAGATGCTGATTGGGCTGATTTTAAAAATGGTGTCTATACTGCATTACCTATTTTAGGTACATTAGGAGCATTTGCTGGATATAATTATTATCAGAAACGTAAAGAACAAAAACGTCAAGAAAAAGCAAAAGAAGAAAAGAAAAGACAATTTGAAGAACATATTGAAGATGCTAATAGAGATGATGAATTATATAATGATGATGCTACTTATCAACCAAAGAGAATAACAAGAAAAATGATGGCTGATGATGATAAAGATTTTGATGATAATGTTGTTGATGAAGATGATTATGGTCAAGGTACCCATAGAAGGCATCAGAAACATCGTAAAGAACATGGGAGTCACCGAGAAAAAGAAAAGAAAACAAGTAAATTCGTTACTCCTCAAATAAGAATTATTGCTAAGAAGTCTATTCGTTCTAGTAATGTAAAATCTAATAAGAAGAAATTACAAGATATTAAAGAACGATTACCTAAAAATGATGAGCATGTGTCTGTACGTGATATTGTTAATGTTGTTATCGATAAAGAATATCCTATGGATCCAAAACAAAAGCATTCTATTATTGCGAATACTGCTATTAAAACTATTAAAACGATTGTTCCTATTGTAGTGAATGCATTAAAATACTATTATCCTTCTCTTGGTATCCCTATTGATTTCGCTTATAATATGATTACTACTGATGATGATAAGAAACGTAAAGAAACTGCTGATAACTATTTTAAAAATCCTAGTGGAAGTGGTGTTACAAAAGAGAATGCTGAACGTTGTGGTGGTGCTCTTGTCAACTCTACATCCTTTGATACTACTACTAATTTAATTATTAATCTTGTTCAATTCTTCTTAAAAAAATTTCATTTAAATTAATTATTTTAACTTTTATTATTTCATAATTAATTATTTGTTTTGTTATATAATTATTTTTAAATTAATACAATAAATAATGCAAAGTAATTTAGGAGATAGTGTAACTCTCTATGATATTTTATCAAGAAATCAGAAAAAACAATCTTGGGATCCATGGTTACCGAATTCATATATTTGTCAAGATGAACAACCTGTACAACCTTTAGCACATGATCCTAATGCACAAGGATCTATGTATAGCTCAATGGCAGTTCAAGCATTGAGAAATCATGGTCAATCAACTGAAGATATGTTTATAGCTACTATGAATTCAGCTAAAGCTAATGGAGATACTGCAAGATACTCATCTATGTTATCTCAATGGCAAACTAATTATGGTGTACCTACTACCAGTAAGATATGGTATGATGCTAGTAATCCTAATAATTATCAATATGAAACGTTATTATCTTCAATAAAAGGCTTAAATGGATTGAATTCAGAAGCATATAAACAGAATAAAGAGAATTATGAATTCTATTCAAATGCTCAAAAAGATATGTATGATCAATTAAACAATATTTCATATCAAATTAAAACAAATAATGATGACATTCATGCTGAAGCAGCATCAATGAAACAAAATATGACTAATAATTATGAAAATCTACATAAAGATAACGAATATTTGAACTCAAAGATGGATACAAATGAAAATAATCGTCAATCAGATAATAATATTACAAACTCTAAAATGGATACATATGAAAATAATCGTAAAAAAGATGTTAACAATACAAATTCGAAGATGGATAAATATGAAAATAATCGTCATCAAGACTACAACAATACACAATCTAGAATGGATAAATATGAAAAGAATCGTCAAAATGATACTAATAAAACAAACGCTAAGATGGATGAATATGAAAGTAACCGTAAAAAAGATGCCAAAGCATTTGAAGATAAGATGGATGAACAAGGTATGCATTATGATATTGTTGAAAGTGGCATACCATTCACAATTTATGTTAATGGTAAGAACTCAAAAGTAATATGTAATCAGCCAGAGTTTAAGGATCAGGTATTCCTTCTTAAAGATGAAAAGATTTATGTCAGATCAGCTGAAAAGTCAGGTTATATATATAAAAAGTACGGAACAATGCCACTTGATGAATTCATTAGCAAATATAATGAAGGCTTATTTAATGAAAATAAGGCACTTCCTGATAAAGAACATAGTGGATTAAGAAATCATCAAAACGATGAAACTTAATAGACTATATTATATTTACTTATTTATGCAATATTATGTTTGCCATTTAAGTTATAATTTTGTTAATATATATTTATTTTTTTGTTTTGTTTTAAAATTCATAATTATTTTATTAAACTAAAATGATACAAAGTGCTCGTTTAAATGTTTCAAATAAAGGATTAGTAGGCGTAAATCATCGTGCTACTGGTCATGAATATCGAAATTATATTGTTCCAGGATCTATTCCTGATGGAGAAGAACGTTATCCAATTAATTATTCTATTGCTCCAAATTCATTATATGCTGTTAAGAAAATTGAAAGTAATATGGTCAATAGAGCAACATCCAATCCATTTTTCTCCTATTTATCAGAAACCAGACAAGATATTATACAAAGTTCCTTAGAAGAATCAGAAGAAAGTGAACCAATAGATGAAGGATCTGGGTTATTACCTGATGGTAGAATTCCGAAGAATTTCACAAGAAAACTCATTTATGCTCATGATTATGTCTTACCTTATATGAAACAAAATCATATGTCTGATTATGCTAAATATTCTAGATTATTAAATCCTCGTACAATTGATAGTGCAATTGATTTTACTAAAAGAGATCGTGATGGTTATTTATATTCTAGAGGTGGTAATTTATTTTCTAATATTTATCACACTGTGAGTGATGTATATAATGTGTCTGATAAATTAACTGGAGGTATTAATAACATCACTCATGGAATAAGTAATGCTGTTGATTATGGTGCAAATAAATTCAAAGATCTCAAGAATTGGTGGAGAGATATTAATGTTGATCCACAAGAAGGATTCAATGATATTAAAGGAAAACTTGTAAGTGATAGAAACAATTTATATGATAATTGGAAATTAACTGATGATAATGAAGCTAAGAAAAATAATAAAATATTAGCTGATAACTATTTCAGATTTGCTCATATGTCAGGTAATGATACTAAAGAACAAAGACTTAACAAAAAGGTATCTTTAGATAATCAAGCAACAACATTTCATAAAAATTATATTCCATATGCAGAAAACCCAACATTTGTTAATAAAGTTGTTAATACTGCAACAAATGTATCAAAACCTGTGTATAATGGCGTTAAGAAAGTTGCAAACTCTATTGTTAGTGGTACAAAGAACGCGTTTAATAGTTTTTCTAATTGGTGGTATGGTAAAAATCCAGAGGAAGAAATACCACAAACAGAAAATCCAATAGAAACAAATAATAATGTTATACCAACTTCTTCATCTACCCCTGATACTCTAACTCTAGAAAATATTCATAATATTACCATAGAAGATTCAAATCCTCCAAATTTAATTCCTCTTATGAATGATCCTACTGTTCCTTTACCTGATACTGTTCCAATGTCTCAAGCAATAACGAATAAATTCACTCCAAATATTACACCTGTAGCCCCGATTCCTAATCCAGTAGAAAATGTCACTCTTGAAAATAATAATAAACGAAATAAAAAAGAAGATGATGAATTTCAATCATTTGATGAAGATGATGGTGAGGTATTTTATGATCTCGAAGAAGGTAATGGATTACGTAGAAAAAGACGTATTTCAAAAAATAAAAAATTAAGAAATAAACGTAGAAAACATTAGTTAATTTTATTTTGTTTTATTTATTATTATTTTTAAAAACTAAACAATTTGTTTTGTTATTTATAAAAATTAATTTAAAAATCAATAAAATTCTTGATATAATCTTCGTAATCATCCTCACTTTCAGTTTGAATAGTATCCATTTCAGAATCACTATCACTTAATTCATCAACTTCAAAGTTTCCATAAGGTTTCCAAGTACCTTGTTTATAATCTGGAGCAAATTGCTTTGGAGAATTCATAATAAATAGTATAAAAATAGAAAAAATTCACAATACAATTTTATTGTTCTAGAATGTTCTAGAATGTTCTCGAAAATTTTTAGTTTTCCATATCGGTCGGTCATGTTTCCAAAAGTCTCTCGTTATAGTCGTGGTGGTGGGTACATCTTTTTACAAGACCACACCACCACCAGCTTTTCTTTCACCCACTATAAATACATACCTTGATCACTTTACTCTTTTTATATAATTTTTTTATGATTATCATGACTTTTTATATTATTTATTGATCACTATACATACATTTTTATTTTTATATATTCCCGTGATTATTTTTATTATTTCTTTTTAGATAGAACCATCCATTTCATCTTTTCTCTATATAAAGGGAGGGTCGGGGTGTGTGTTTATTTAGCACATTCTGTGCTTCTTTTCGTATTTCTTTCTGTATTCCCGTGATTATTTTACTCACTTTACCAACGATGGAGTCATTTTCCATGAATATTCCCTGTAAAGGGGAGGGTTGGACTGTGTATTTTATTTCTTTTATGATTACTATGAGTTTCTCCTTGATCACTTTACGTTTCACGTTGGAATCGGAACACAAATAAATTAAAAATAAATAAACATGGGAAAAAATAAATACACACACACACTACCCTACACTCCCATGGTTATTTTACTTCAGAAATGTTATTAATTCTTCCGTCGAGAACAAAAAGGGGGGATGACTTCCCCGCTTATGGCTGCGCGCGTCGCGCAGACTCTATGCGGGGTTTGCATACCCCCTTCTGCAGTTCGAAGAACGGAAGAATTATTAGTTTAACGAATCAACTAATACTATATAAACAATAAATAGAATGAATATATAAAATATAAAAAAAACTATAAGAATAAATATATATTTCTACTAATAAATACTATAAGACCTATATATACAAAACTATAGATAAAAGTAAATAATTAAATTAAAAATAAATAATTATATAAAACAATACTATTTAATATATATCTGAATTAAATATATCAAATAAATTAAATAAAATAACATAAAAATAATAATAATAAAAATATTTATATATACCTAAAAAATGAAAAGGAAGAATTTTCTTTTTTAATTAAACCACTTTTTCAAGATTCGGTAACTACCCTAGAGTAATATAGATAGTGAATAAAGTAAAATAAATAAAAGAATAAATAAAAATAAATATATACAGAAATGAATGTCTCCCATTCTCTCACTTTTGTTTTGATTTGAATTTATTTTGATTTAAAATCGTCAACCATTAGTACATAAGTGATTTGAAGAATCTCATTCAATTACAACCTAAATAAATAAAATAGAAATTAGACAAAATTATTATATTTTATATTTATATACTTTTGAAGAGACCTGTGTGACTAAAGTGAAGGCTTGAAACTGTTAGTGACACCTATAAGTTCTAAAAATAAATAAACGATAACATAATTACTGATTAAGTATTTGTATATAAAATAATTATAAAATATTTACTAGTATAAAGGTTCACAGACTTCCTGAGATAGTTGATGCTCGAAAATAAATGAAAAGCAATCAACAAAGCTGGATAAGCTTAAAAATAAATTTTTGATTTTTTAAAGAAATAAATTTTTTTTATACATTTTTTCTTTTGTTAGTTAAAGACTTTTTTTCGACCGATTTTTTTCTTTTTTTGTCTTAAACTGAACTCAAACCCTAACCCTAACCCTAGACAAGAAAAATGGTCCACCAGTGACAATTTTCTGACATTCATAAGAATGGCAACTTTATCATAATTCACATTCAATTCTATGTTCTTTCGAGTCTGTGAATTCGTTAGTATACGTGAATAATTCAATTAAGTAAATTGCCGAACAAAATTAAAAATGATTGTCCTAGATATTGTGGATAATTTCTTGAATATGTTATAGAAAGTCTTAAATTATCAGTTAATATACAAATAAAACATCTTACTATCAGTTTCTTAGATATAAATATATAAATATAAAACAACGAATTTATATGAGTGTCCACACAACATTATACCAAGTTTATTTTTGTTTTTGTGGTATAAATTACTTTCGTCGGTATAAAAAAAATTAAAGACCGATTTTTTCGTAATTTTGGTATAAATTTATGGGGAACCTGGTATAAAAGGGAAAAAGCTGCCCACCAGTGTATACTTTTTTATTAGTAAATAATATTTAAAATAATTAATAAGAAATAATGTCCCAAAATACTGATGGACAACAACCAAACACTCAGACAACTTCAGAAACGTATAACTATTTATATATACCCTAATATATATAGTAATATATATAATTAGTATTATAGATATAACAAATAGAACAATATAAAAAAAATTAAACGTGACATATATAATAAACATATATTATATTATATATCTAGTCTACTAAAGACTCTTGCTCTTATTTCTGTCATTACACGACTAATACACTTTCTAATAGTACCACTATCAATAGACTTCCATTCATCACTTATTCTTTGTATAAAATCATCAATTCCATTCCATCTTGTTATGTTTCTTTCAGCATTTCCTTTCCATATACTGAATACATTTTCTATCGGGTTCATATCAGGACTATAAGGAGGACCATATATTACTGGGATCTCAAATTCATTACATATATCATTTATAAGGCCTTTTTGGTGTACCGGCGCATTATCCATATATAAGCAAATATTCATATCATCTTCAGTATAATGAGTTAGTGCAGCACGTAGAAAATTACCAAAAACAGCTCCAGTAACAGAATTACTAAATAATTCTGTGTATCCAGCTCCAGTATTACTGATGGTTGCAATTGCTGTAAGAGATAATCTTTTTGATAAATGATGATAATATATTTTCTCACCTACTTTACCCCATCCATACTGCGAGAAATTGTTAAAAGACCAGTGCACTTCATCTAAATAAATTATTCTTTTACCTTCATGTATCATATTATCTATTTCATTGTATACTTCTATTCTTCTTGTTTTGTTATCATCATTATTTGAATTTTGACCACGTTTATAAAGCTTTTTGACATTAAAAGATGCACCAACATGTTCAGCCATACGACTACTATGTAGATGTTTTGCTACAGTGGCTTTAGAACAAAAAGAAGTTGTATTACTTTCTTTCAACGATTTCAATTCTTCTTCAGCTTGTATTCTTACATCTTCAGGTACATCATAAGTTTCAGTCACCCTTTCGAAGATTGAATTAGTAGAAGTATCAGATAATACTAAGACAGCATCATTGAGAGTTAATTTTGGATTTATAATGAACATATTCTTCAGTTTTTTGGACATATTAGGTGTAATAATAGCATGCCTACCACTCTTTCTACGTTCTTTTATTAAAGGAGTATTGTTTACTAACTTTCTTACATATCGTTTAACTATATCTAGCTTTATATCTAACTGGAGTGAATAATCTTCTGGTGTCCATCGAACACCGTGAATTGACCACAAGTCCATTAATCGTTGTTTTTCAGAATCAGGTATCTTAGTATTCTTTCTTTTCCCAGTCTCAGTAGCCAGAAACGAATCATGATCACGTTGATTAATTAAGGAAATACGAGACGAGCGTCTTGCATTACTATATATATTAGGGTATATATAAATAGTTATACGTTTCTGAAGTTGTCTGAGTGTTTGGTTGTTGTCCATCAGTATTCTGGGACATTATTTCTTATTAATTATTTTAAATATTATTTACTAATAAAAAAGTATAATGAAAATATTGAATTATTAAAACTATATTCTTTCTGAAAATTTAATTTCAGTTTTTTTCAGACTCAAAAAATTTCTTTTCTTTTTTTAATTTTTTTTAATTTTATTTTATTATAATTACATTAAATTTGTATTTAATTATTTATTCTAATTGACATGTTATTAAATAATACTATTTTAAAGGCAAATGAGCTAAAATGACTGATATATAAAACTCAAAGTTAAAAACTGACTTTCTATCTTTGATATGTTGACCAAACTAAGAGTCAAATAGGTACAACACACTAAAACTACAAAACTCCGACCTTACAAATTTCGTAATTGCACTATTTAAAAAACAAAGTCGTTTACCCAAGTCAGCATAAGGTAGAAAGGTACCCAGTTCGGGTTTTATAAAAAAACTATGTACTATTACGAAAATAGCATGTTTCAAATAAATACACAAAAGTCTCATATTTTGGGTCATATTTATTCAAATTTAGTATTATCTGAATCTTGATTTTTTTATAAAAAACACCGAATTTTTCAAAAAAAACATTTAATTTTTTCTTTTGTGAACCGAATTTTTCAAAAATATACTTAAATTTTTAGAATAGCTGTAACAAACTGTTTTACATATTATTTTATAGATTTAATTATTTGATCAAAATGATTCAAACATAAATAAATAATATATGCAAAACTCACGAAATAATAAATGAGAATTATGATCTTCAACAAATAATAATAAATATTTACATGTTTTACAATTTAATAACCTTTGTATCTTCTGTTAATTCAAATAAAGAATATATCAAGGAAGACAGTGAATTTTCCATCATATTGATTTGTTTCGTAGAGAAATCAGTAACAATTCTCTTTTCATATTCTTCTTCAAAGAGTTCGAAACATTTTCTAGATGTATATATCCATATTTCATTACGAATTTCATGTTGAGCTGTACAACCTAAATGATAAAAAGCACATTGATATGTTGTTTTTTGTTCATTATCCATTGAACCAGAAACTCTAGTGATGATCATTGATAGCCCATCTTTTAATTGAGTTGTATCTCCTTCAATATGTACGATCTGACCCATACTAATTGACGACATGATGACTTTTTTATAGAAGTCTTCTATTGGCTTTTTGTATGTAATCTTTAGGGCTTTGATAAGACTTTCAAAATCGTTGTATGTTGATGTATATTGTTTAAGAATTTGGCAGCTACTAATATTAAAAAACTGAACTATTGAAAAAGAACCAGTGTTTTTATTACTTCCCATATTTTGTTTAACCAAGAAAATATTATAATTAAATATGAAGAATATATCTTCTTATAAAATGAAAACAATAATAAATAAAAACTAAATTTTCTATATTAGTTTTTTATTTTTCTTTGAGTTAATTATATAATTTGTATATATATATTTCAATAGAATAAGTATAATAGATATATATAACTTAATTATTATATAAATGCTATATCTAAGGATATTCTGACATAATGTATATCAATATGGATATAGTTACACTATAATTGAGAGTATTATGAGTTGTTAAAGGAATAAATAAGAAGAAGAAGTAAACAAGGTGACTTATTAATCAAATTTATTAGAAGAAGTGATATATTTGTTTATTATATTAATATATTAATATCCATAAGACAATTATTTTAAGAAGAATAGATGAGTACAAGAAAAGAAACAAAAGGATTAAAAATTTATAATAGACAAAGCAAAATAAATAATACACTCTAATAAAAAAAATAGTCTATAGAAACTTGATTATGAAGAGTATAAGTATAAATATATATATGTATATGTATATATATTTTAATGTGTTAATAAGGGTTGACAATCCGTATTTGATTCTTGAGATAAAGAAGGCATAGGTTTTACATATCTATAACCTACTATATCTTCATAATTCTTAAAATAGGGAGAAATAGGAATAAGCCATAATAAAGAGAAATGTCCATCGCCTCCAAAGACTTCACTATATATATATATATATATATATATATAATTGAATGAAAAGAAGAAGAAGAAAATATAATTGAATAAATTCTTACGCAATTGCTTTATATCGATCAGAATAATTAAATGTTTTACGTTGTTTCTCATCAATACCTGTTACTCCAGTTGTGCAAACATATATCATATCACATAATAAGGAGAATGTAAATAATCCAAATAATAAGCAAATAACAACTAATGAAGTAGTACAGAATTTCGCTAAAAATATAAGTGTATAAAGATATTATATATATATATATATAGAAAGATGAAAATAGAATCCAATATAAAAAATGATGAAAAGAAGTTTTAAAAACATATATAGTAATTGATAAATAAACTAAATATATATATATATATACGCCAATAGTCTAATGGGTGTCCAGCCCCATCTGTCCATTTCACATGAAGTATACTCATAATGAATCCACATATAGAACAGAGAAATACATATAATAAATATAATACAAAAAACTTTGTATTTCGAATTCCCACACAATTATTGATCTATAAATAAAAAGAATAATCCTATTATATATATTTAGATATATAAATAATGAAATAAGTATATGAATAAATATATTTATATATTTATAAAAATAAGCATATAAATAAATAAATAAATATCTATATATATACCCATGGACAATGATGATCCATCTTAACGATACAACGTCTACATACACTATATGAAACTCAATAATAAATAATAATATAAATATAAATAAATACCTGCAATGATGAGCTCGAGGTGGTTTATAAGAATTACAGCGAGTACATTTCATAATACTATTATCTTCTATATCATAATTAATTGGCTCAGAATCAAATGGAACAGAACCTGGATCAGTAAAAATACCTATATATAATATATCAAATATATTTTATCAATATAACTATTATTGATGTAAATATTCACAAGATTATTTTAAATACAACGAAAATGAGCTATAAATGCATTTCCAAAACAATATATCAATGCAAAATATAATGTCCAGTAATGATCAGATCCTGAATAATCATTATTCAAAATAATAAACTATATCTATTAACAATGATATCAATGAACATACAAAAACTACATAAAAACCAAATAGAAGAACTAAGAAAGCACCTAATGCATTGAGTATACCATAATTATCCCAATTAAACCAAAAGATTGATCCAGGCTGTGTACCACATATAGAATGTCCCATGAAATATCTTTAAATGAATTAAAACAAGATATATTAGGTATAGTAGAGCTAATTTAGTTGAAAAAAACAACGAGATTATTGTTTCTATACTTTTAGAAACTAATACTTTTCTACACATTTATAATAATCATTTAATAGTCATTTTATAATACTCAATTTTTTAATATAAAATATGTTTATTAAATAAGCAATCAATTATTTTAAATTATCTAAAATTATAATTAAAAAAATGAATCTGTATAAAACCTATAAATTACACCTACTAAAAGAGTTTTTAGCATAATATTATTTTACAATAAACTCAACTTACATATTACATTCTTATTACATATAATAGAAGTGATTCATAAATTAAAAAAAAAGAAAAGAATACATAAAAAAATAGAATAAAAAAGAAACATATAAATTAAGAAATACATTTTTCTTTCATAGAACATTGTAAATTAGATACCTTGGTAGGTACAATATTGACAACTTTTTGTTTCATTGTTTTATTTGTGACAAAAGATACATCTCCAGAGAGAAGTGCATATAATGTGTGATCTTTACCCATACCAATATTCTTTCCTGGATGTATTCTTGTACCTCTTTGTCTTACTATAATACCACCAGCATTTACAAATTCACCTTCATTCACTTTCACTCCAAGATGTTTAGGGTTTGAATCTCTTCCATTCTTTTTAGCTCCTTTTGATGCAAATCTACAAAAGTCTGTTGTTAAGAATAATGACTTGCTAGATATGCAACTTGAAGCACGTAAGAGAAATGACATTTCTAAGAAACGATAAAACAATAAAAAGTATTATTTCTTCTCAATTTTATTTTATTTATGGAAATTCACTAGGAAACAGTCATCATTTATAAAATTCAATGGGTTTTTCTTTTGTTATTAAAACTCATATTTTTCAAAACATAATAGAGTTGATGTTTTGATTTATTTTGATTTATATTGATTTAATTTTTATTTTTCAATATATAGAGAAGACCTAGATCCGTTTTTGAAAACATAATAGAAACATTGAATTCTTCAGATTTACTAAAGTCATTCTTCTGTTGTGAAACTCATTCTAAAAGGCAAAGCATGATAGCTATAATAATTAATATAAAAGAATAGCAACAAAAAAGATTTATTTCTAGAAAAAAAGTATGAATTATCCTTTTTGATATATCACAAAGAATCTAAAGCACCATTCTTTTTTTTATTTTTTAACAAACACTATTTATTCTTAGATATATCATTTATTGTCACATATTTTGTTTACATTAAATATTGATATTTTTTTAAATATAATAAAGAATATTTTTTAAAGAATATAGACATATATCATTATATAGTTGAATTGGATTTATACATTATTTATATCTAATATTAATACAAAACAAGTAGTATAATTTAAAATGTATGAAATATATATATCTATTATTTATATGAATATAATGAATATATATATAGTTGATAATTACTAAATAGTATTAGAATTCATGTTTATTAAGAGAAAAGTCGAAAACATCAGTTGGAAAAAAAGAAAATATATATATATAATAAATAATAAATGGATACAAACTTGACAAAAAGATATTTCTAGATGAAAATTAGAATAGAATTGGGGTTAAATAATATATTTAAAATATTAGAATAGATTAACAATGTAAATATATTTTATGATTTTAAAAAAATATATCAATAATATAAATATATTTTTTGATTTTTATAAAATATATATTAATAATATAAATATATTCTAATGATAAATATAAATATATTAATCAGAAAGTACTTCTTGTATATCTTTGTCATAATTATCCATAATTTCGTTCAATTCTTTTGAGGATATCGATTGAGAAGGAGCAGGTATCGAAATATTTACAGGAGTATATCTATAATATATATACAATTAAATAAAATAAATATACTTAGGTGTAGCTAGAGATTGTTGATTATGTATACAATCTACAATAGTGCCCATAGAGACAGTTGGTTGAGAGGGTATACCTGGAAATGAAGACTGTAAGAATAGAGGTATAGTAGAAAGAGGAGATGGAAGAGGAATAGGAATAGGAAGAGAAGAAGAAGAAGAGGAAGAGGAAGTGAATGAAGACTGAGAGACAGGAGGAAGAGGAAGAGGAAGAGGAAGAGGAAGAGGAAGAGAAGAAGAGGAATTAATAGTATGAAGAGTCGATACAGAAGGATTGGCTAAAATAGGGTCTTGAGGAAGAGAAGGAGCTTGAACTTGATACATTGTCACATAAATGTGATTAATAAACGACATATCAAACCTATTTATATAGATTATATAAAATATTAACAACAATATATTCATTTTAAAAAACGAAATAACTCTATATATATACAAATTATTTGTTCTCCATACTTCTATAATAGTTTCAACTTTCTTTTGTTCTTCTTTAACAAAAGAACATCGTATAATATTATGAATAATTGTAGGAAGCTGAGGACCTAATGCCTCTTTCATTTTCAATTGAGAAACCACAGAATCTTTTGAAGAAAGTATCAAGAGATTATCTATTAATGTCAATAAATTATATCGTTCTTGAAAACTTGAAGAAGTTATAATACATTGGCGAAGCTGAATAGCTATTGCAACACTATTACGATACTCATGCTCCAAAATCCAATCACAACATGAGGTCATTTTATCATGAGACCCTAAATATTTCATAATTATGCTCATTAATATATTTATTCAAAAATATTATATTTTTTTAATATATAATTACCATTTACTGACGATATTAATGAATAAAACTCAGATTTTTCACCAGATGTTAAATCAATCATTCCAGGTGTTACTTCCATCTGCGTCTATACTCATTGAAGAATAAAAATAAAAGTAGATCATAAAGAATCTTTTATACAAAAACAAACACATAATTAATTTACTTGAGGCATCATAGAAGAGTTTGGCATAGCTTGCTGCGACACTGGATTGAATGATGGCTGGAAAAAAGGAAGACTCATCTAAAATAAAATCACATTTAGATAATACACGCATTCAAAATTAACTTTTATTAAAGTTCAAATGTATTATGAAATATATAACATACAATTAATTTAAAATGAGAAATAACTAACAAGAAAAGCGAATATGACTCTTTTATCGTTTTTAAAATTCCCAAGGGAAATTATTTTCTTTCTATTGAATAATATTATTTTCCGTGTGACATTCTTTTCTTCTGAATTCAAATTCCTTTCGTCATAACTCTTCAAAAAGCATATACTTAATTTGTTTTAATGTCCTCAAATATTGTGCTTTTTATTTTTAAAAATTAATCACATTTACCACCAATTACCCTAATTACTAAATCAGTTTAAACTGATTATATGTCAAATACACTATCATAGCAAAGATTTCGTCACTCTATAATTATTACTTTTAAAATCAATCAATATTGAATAAACCACTTTAAAATATATATATATATATACTGTTTTTTAGAGCGGTTCAAAAGTTGCAACAAGTTGCGACAAGTTGTGATAGTATTTAAAAACATTTTTTCCTTGATAAATAAAACAAATTTTTAATAAAGAAAACATAAATAAAACATAAAAATACAAATTATGAATTAATTAAGAAAAAATATTAATCAAGATTAATCTCTGAAACATTACTAAAAGTAGATAAATTATCAAAAAGTTGAAAAAAAAATCATCAAGAGAATCAGATAAAAGACTATTTGAATTGAAATTTCTATCATAAACATCAGTTTCATGTTCATTTGATAATATTTCATTATCATCTATAATTGTTATTGAAGAATCATTAATTGTAGTATCTATTTCATCTTCAATAATCATTGAATCATTTTGAATTGAAATAGTATCTATTTGTGGATTCATATAGAAAAATAAATCTCTGAACAAATTTTCATCAGAATAACCAAATTTCTTCTTTGTAAATAAAATATTCATAAAAGAGAAAGATCTTTCTACACTAACAGTAGTAGAAGGTAATTGAAGAATGAAAGTAATTATTTTAGAAATAGAAGGAATTTGTTTAAGAATAGGAAAATATAATTTTATCATTTGTTCTTTACTTATCATATTTTGAGGAAAACATTCATTTTATTTCTTCTCATTATCTATAAAATCTTTCAATTTTGAAACACATAATAAATAATCTTTCTTTTCTATATCTAAAAATTCAGATGAAGTGAAAGAAGGAAATGAAGAAGACATCAAGAAAGGATTTTCATTATAAAATATCATTTGTTTCTTATTCATTGTTTTGATTTCTTTCAATTTTAATAATGTATTCGTAAAACATATATAATATAAAATAATAATAAATAATAAATATACTTTTCTTATATTCTTGAATAAATGAAGATTGAACATTTGATAAATTATTTTCTTCACATATTTCATTCACTATCATAATTATATTATCTTTTGAATTCTTCAATTCTTCTTCAATTTCATCTATCAAACTAGAAACATTACAACATTGAAAATTATCATTGGATAATAATTTTAATATTTCTTCAAACATTATTCCACTCTTCAAGAGAATCGATATTTTGATTTGTAAAGAAGAAGATAATTGATTATCTTGAAGAATATTCAATATTTCTTTATCTTTTTCACTTAACATATCCAATGTTTCTAAATATTCATAGAATGATTTCAAATATTTAAAATGTTTCAAAATATATCTTAATGATTTATACCAAGATATCCATCGTGTTTCTTTAAATAAGAAAAGAAAGAAGACGAAGGAAGATTATTTATCTTTAAAAAGGATAACCATATATCATTTTTCTTTCTAAAGAAACGAAATGATGAATTAATGAGATTAATAAATGATTTAGTATTAATAAAACCATCTTTTAGTTTCTCAGCTACTAAATTAATCATATGCATAAAACATCCACAATAAATTCCATCACTAAAAATCGATTCATAATTATTACCAGCATTTCGCATAGTATTACAGTTATCAGTGTGAAACGATTTGAATTGTTTTCTTTTAATGTTCCATTCTTCTAATGTATCTTGAATGATAGAAAGAAAAATATTAGATTTTTGATTTTCCATTCGTTTCAAGTTTATTAAGTAGAAAGGTTCATTCAAATTGAAAGAATTCAATCTTCTTACGATTATTGATAAATAATTAGAACCAGCATCTGAGGTAGAAGAATCACATAGAACAGCTAGAGAACATTTATCTAAACTCATTTTTACATATTGAATACGTTCATCATACAATTTAGGTATAATTCGTTTTTGAATAGTATTATAACATGGCATATTATTATTATTCATTTCAAATATATTTTTCAATTTCATTCTAAATTGAGGTTTCTTGAATTTATTAATAGGAATACATTCTTCTAAAAATAATTCTATTAATTTTTCAAATCTTAAATAATTCACATTAGATTCAATAATTCTATTGTTATTATTATTAGTAGAGCGGTTCAAAAGTTGCGATAAAAGTTGTGACAAGTTGCGACAAAAGTTGCGACAAAGTTGCGACAAGTTGTGACAAGTTGCGACACTTTTTATATCTCATTTGTGAGCCATATATTTATTATATAATAAATTTATATATATAATTATAGAGAGATTTACATGATGATTACATAAATAATTTTTAAATAAATTAAAAATAAGTTTAATACTCTTAATAAGCGTTTTAAACACTAAAAATTGAATTTTTAAAGTCAAAATTATTCTATAAATATCGTTATTTTAATCATTTTAACAATCTTTTAACGATTTTTAAAATATTATATTATTTTTATATTATAAGAATAATGTTATTAAATATAAAAAGTGAAAAATTGCATGTCATAGATAGAGCGGTTAGAGCGGTTCAAAAGTTGCGACAAATTTCACAACTTGTCGCAACTTGTCGCAATTTGTCGCAACTTTTTTAATCATGAATAATGGCGAGAGTCCCGTAATTATTTTATTAATTTGGCAATTAAAAAAGACTTGTTTAAAAAAAGAATTCAGTGTCGCAATTTGTCACAACTTTGTCACAACTTTTCATTTAAACATATATAGACCTATTTTACATTTATATAAAATATGATAATTTATGAAATTCATAGTGGTGAATATAATAAGCATCAAGAATTATTTAAATACTTAATTCAAACAAAGAAAAACATTAAAAATACTTTTCAAAAAATCATGAATATTTTTTTTACAGTCAAAAAAATGAAATATTCACGGGACATTATTAATTTTCAGTCATTTTAAAATGTATAAATAATTGAAAGAAATCATCTCATTTTCATTAATTTATATTTCTATATAAATCGTTCTTTCAATATAGATTCATTCATCTATTCATAAAGTCTTCTTTAATACTCATTTCTATCAATAAAATATCATTCTAAGAATCAAAAGAAGTATATATATGTATTCATCATTCTTAATTATCTTTAGATATGGTTAAAAAAACAATGAAACAATCTAATAATCATAAAGTGAAAAGAAAAGAAAAGAAGAAGTCTTCATCTACTAAGAAAAGTGAGAATGTTAGAACGAGAATCTACAAAATGAATCCAATAAGTCGTTTAACAAAAATAAAATTATCATCCAGTATGAATGAAGAAGAAAAGAAATGTTTCATATCAAAGAATAATAATCTTCGTTGTATTTATTGTAATTGTATTGTAGATCATAAAAGATTATCTTCTATTAATAAACATCTCAATACTGATATGCATATTTCTAATATGAATTCATTCATGAAAGAAAAGTCTGCTACTGTATCTTCTGTAAAGAAAACTAATACTAAAAATAGAATTATTGAATCTAATGTGAATTATATAAGATTTGAAAAATTAATAGAATTATTTTTAGAAGAATGTATTCCTATTAATAAATTCAAGAAACCTCAATTTAGAATGAAATTGAAAAATATATTTGAAATGAATAATAATAATATGCCATGTTATAATACTATTCAAAAACGAATTATACCTAAATTATATGATGAACGTATTCAATATGTAAAAATGAATTTAGATAAATGTTCTCTAGCTGTTCTATGTGATTCTTCTACCTCAGATGCTGGTTCTAATTATTTATCAATAATCGTAAGAAGATTGAATTCTTTCAATTTGAATGAACCTTTCTACTTAATAAACTTGAAACGAATGGAAAATCAAAAATCTAATAATTATCTTTCTATCATTCAAGATACATTAGAAGAATGGAATATTAGAAGAAAACAGTTTAATCGTTTCATACAGATAACTGTAATACTATGCGAATAGAGCGGTTCAAAAGTTGCGACAAATCGAGTTGCGACAAATTTCACAACTTGTCGCAACTTGTCGCAATTTGTCGCAACTTTTTTAACCATTAATAATGGCGAGAGTACCGCGATTATTTTATTAATTTGGCAATTAAAAAAGACTTGTTTAAAAAATGAATTCAGTGTCGCAATTTGTCACAACTTTGTCACAACTTTTCATTTAAACATATATTCAATTAATATTTTATATAATAGAATATTTCATTATATAAATAAAGTAGTAACAAATATATATACCAAATTTCATTTTATAAAAATGAAAAGATCATATGAAATGAATTAGAGTAAGAATTCAAAATATTTTGAATAATTTTTTTACAGTCAAAAATTTGATTTATTTACGGGATAAAACCATTTTTGACTCATTTTTGAAATTACATTTTTTAATCAAAATTCAAATGAATTTCAATTTTATTTTCTTTGCATTATTTATCCATTTTCAATTGAAATCATAGTTTGTATTATTTATAGCATTTAATAATGTGAATGATTTCATTAATACATTGATTTTAGATCTTTTTGAAATGATTTATTTTTTATCAACTCATTTTATCATCTAATTAAGCATATTATATTTATAATTGACTATTAATTATCATATAGATACATATTTATATCATAATGATTCATTATATGATGTTTAATGAAGAATGTTAAAAATTGAATTTTGATGAAATTCAATAATTTGAATATATATGTATTCAATATCTTATTAAAGACTCATACGAAAGAAATGAATCAATTTTTTAAATATTATATGCTTAATGAGCTCATTTTGTCTTCAATGAAGCTTTTATGACATTCAATTCTTCACTTTTTATATTTAATAACATTATTTTGATAATATAAAAATAATATCATACTTTAAAAATCGTTAAAAGAATTAAAAAATGATTAAAATAAGTATATTTATCTAATGAATTTTTCTTATGAATTTCAAAAATTTCAATTTTTAGTGTTTAAAACGCTTATTTTGTGTATTAAACTTATTTTTAATTTATTTAAAAATTATTTATGTAATCATCATGTAAATATCTTTATAATTATATATTTAAATATATTTTATAATAAATATATGACTTACAAATGAGATATAAAAAGTGTCACAACTGTCTTAACTTGTCGCAACTTTTCTCACAACTTTTGAACCGCTCTATCTATGACATTCAATTTTTCACTTTTTATATTTAATAACATTATTCTTATAATATAAAAATAATATAATATTTTAAAAATCGTTAAAAGATTGTTAAAATGATTAAAATAACGATATTTATAGAATAAATTTGACTTTAAAAAATCAATTTTTAGTGTTTAAAACGCTTATTAAGAGTGTTAAACTTATTTTTAATTTATTTAAAAATTATTTATGTAATCATCATGTAAATCTCTCTATAATTATATATATAAATTTATTATATAATAAATATATGGCTTACAAATGAGATATAAAAAGTGTCGCAACTTGTCGCAACTTGTCACAACTTTGTCGCAACTTGTCGCAACTTTTGTCGCAACTTTTGAACCGCTCTAATGCATATGATTAATTTAGTAGCTGAGAAACTAAAAGATGGTTTTATTAATACTAAATCATTTATTAATCTCATTAATTCATCATTTCGTTTCTTTAGAAAGAAAAATGATTTATGGTTATCCTTTTTAAAGATAAATAATCTTCCTTCGTCTTCTTTCTTTTCTTATTTAAAGAAACACGATGGATATCTTGGTATAAATCATTAAGATATATTTTGAAACATTTTAAATATTTGAAATCATTCTATGAATATTTAGAAACATTGGATATGTTAAGTGAAAAAGATAAAGAAATATTGAATATTCTTCAAGATAATCAATTATCTTCTTCTTTACAAATCAAAATATCGATTCTCTTGAAGAGTGGAATAATGTTTGAAGAAATATTAAAATTATTATCCAATGATAATTTTCAATGTTGTAATGTTTCTAGTTTGATAGATGAAATTGAAGAAGAATTGAAGAATTCAAAAGATAATATAATTATGATAGTGAATGAAATATGTGAAGAAAATAATTTATCAAATGTTCAATCTTCATTTATTCAAGAATATAAGAAAAGTATATTTATTATTTATTATTATTTTATATTATATATGTTTTACGAATACATTATTAAAATTGAAAGAAATCAAAACAATGAATAAGAAACAAATGATATTTTATAATGAAAATCCTTTCTTGATGTCTTCTTCATTTCCTTCTTTCACTTCATCTGAATTTTTAGATATAGAAAAGAAAGATTATTTATTATGTGTTTCAAAATTGAAAGATTTTATAGATAATGAGAAGAAATAAAATGAATGTTTTCCTCAAAATATGATAAGTAAAGAACAAATGATAAAATTATATTTTCCTATTCTTAAACAAATTCCTTCTATTTCTAAAATAATTACTTTCATTCTTCAATTACCTTCTACTACTGTTAGTGTAGAAAGATATTTCTCTTTTATGAATATTTTATTTACAAAGAAGAAATTTGGTTATTCTGATGAAAATTTGTTTAGAGATTTATTTTTCTATATGAATTCACAAACAGATACTATTTCAATTCAAAATGATTCAATGATTATTGAAGATGAAATAGATACTACAATTAATGATTCTTCAATAACAATTATAGATGATAATGAAATATTATCAAATGAAAATGAAAATGAAGAAAAAAATACAAATTTCAATTCAAATAGTGTTTTATCTGATTCTCTTGATGATATTTTATCAATTTCTTTTGATAATTTATCTACTTTCAGTAATGTTTCAGAGATCAATCTTGATTAAATTTTTTCTTAATTAATTCATAATTTGTTTTTTTATATGTTTTATTTATGTTTTCTTTATTAAAAATTTGTTTTGTTTATCAAGGAAAAAATGTTTAAAAAGTGTCGCAACTTGTTGCAACTTTTGTCGCAATTTTTGTCACAACTTTTGAACCACTCTAATTTGGTTTAAACTAATGAAAATCTATTTCGTTATTTAATCTTTTATATTAATCTAAAAATATATAATATTGCTTGAAACTAATTCAATTATTTTAGAAGAAATAGATGATAGAAAAATATTTTTTACAAATAACAGTTGTAAATGATGAATTATTATCAAATGAATAAAACAGTATATGATTATAATTTCAACTCAAATATTTTTTTATGATTATTATTATATTATTATATCAATTTCTTTAGATGATTCATCTACTTGATAATATTGTCTCAGATATTAATCTTGATTAATTAATCATTTTTAAATTCATAGTTATTGTTTTATTATGTTTTTTAACACTTAACTTTAAAAATTTATGTATTTAAAAAAACGAAAAAATGGTTATGGCAATATTTCTGTTCTGGAATTAAGATGAGTAGTTATGGTCAAATAAATGTGATTTAACAGTTCTTATGCAAAAATTCTAAAAAATGTTGCACTAGATATTCAGAAACTTTATGGATAACCATTGAAATATTAATTATGTTCTATGTGATATTTTGAAGACTAAAAACATTATATTGTGTCAATCACATTTTTATCAATTACATAATGATTATTTTAAAAAATTATTATTTGAAAGAACAATTTAAGAAAAATAATATGGTTATCATGTGAGTACAAGTCATTTTAACAAAAATAAATGGTCAAAATCAATTTTTTAAATGATAACAAAGAAATAATTTGTTGTTAAAACATCATAATAGAAGGATAATACCATTTAATAGTAATAATATATATAAATATGTTTTTTAAGTACTACATGGAAATATCGCTTTTTATTTATAATAACCGTAATTAAAGAGATATGATTTCTCAGAGATTTGTCTCTTATTAAGATAAGTATTATCATCACAATTCTGAGAACTATTGGTATTATCATTCGTAGTATCTTCGATATTGTCTATATTTCTTTTAATTCCCATGATTATTGTACCTAGTGGTGGAGTATGTACTCGATTTATTATAGGATAAATTCTGGTTTGAGTGTTTCTATTTGGATTGTCATTTGAGGACAAGGTAGAATAACTCAATTCATGTAGAGACGATACATGATGATATATATGACGTCTGTTGGATATATGTTCATGTTTAGTATAAACAGTATATATCAATTGATTGATTTGAACTAATTGCGTTTTATCTATTGATTGTCGAACTTTATCAATCAATTTATGGCTACATTTTACTATATATATAATTAATATATAATTAAAGCATATTTATGTTGATAGAAGACTAAATACTCTTTATTTTTAATTGAGATAATTGAGGTAAATATTCTGATGTTAAATAAGTGATGAAACGTTTGAAAACTTTAAGTTTAATAGTTGTGTCTGTGATAAATGTTATATATATAAGATAATATAAAAAATATATATATACATTCAATATTAATACTGGTTAGATGTGTTAACTTCTTTTGTTTGATTCTTTTGATAAGATATTTTATTCCTTCTTTTGGAATGACAGTTATATCTTTATCTATAACAATGAAATATGTACTAAAGTGGGTATAATAAAAATAGTAAGAAACAAAATAATATGAATAAAATGTATATAGACAAAGAATGATATATATTATTAAATAATATATATATACATTCATCATAGAATGTATCAATATCAACAAGAGAAAGAGATGTAGAGAGAATTATATGATTACTAAAGAGATCGATATATCTTTTAAAGTCTTTGACAGTAAAGCTTATACCTTGAGAAATAATAGTAGAAATAATATACATGAAAACATACCAAGATAATAAAGTTCTTTCAAAGAAGATAATAAATCATTTTTTAGTTTTTATGAAATCCAAAGAGAAACATGTTATAATAAGGTTTTGCATTTACATCAAAATTGTCGACATAGAATCGTTGAATATGCTTGAAAAGACCTTGGGTAATGATAGAATAAAGGGATTTCTTGCAATTTTTATCAAATTGGCATTCTTTGGAAACGAAAATAAAAATGATTTATATATATAGATACGTGTGAAAGTGAGTTCTTTGAGTTCAGAACAACTACTGAGAAAAGGAATTAACAATAGTTGAAAAGATTCTTTCGTAAAATAAAGATCTATAATGTGACAGATAGAGTATATAAATCGATAATAATGTATATACTTTTGAAAGTAATTGAGTTTAAATGAGGCATATGAAGATGAATGAGAAGATTCTTTTTGTATTTGTTTATATGTATATGATTTTTTGTTGGTATTTGATAGGTGTTACTATCATAGTCGATTATAAGTGTCTGAAGGGATGGAAAGGAGAAGGAGAAGAGAGGAGAAGGAGAAGAGAAGGAAGGAAAGATATGGGTTCAACATCTATTTACATATATATATATATATATATATATATGTTTTCTATAGTTTGGATATATAAATATACATATAACTCAGTTGAAATTGTCTCAGTTTAGTAAATACAAGTGGAGTAAATAATTCTATCATATCATTAATAGTATTTGAATTAATATTACCTATAGAAGTAAATATTCACAAGAAGAGGCAATATACTATTAATGCTTAATTTTTGGATCGTACTTGATATTTTACTGAAGAAGGAGAGAGAGTTCCATCGAATACCTATATTAATATAAATATACTTAGGAAAGTAGTGTGTAGTTAGAAAATTTATACATACTAGGAACTGCATATAAATCATAATTGTAGTTATAGTTATAATTACGATCATTATAGTCAATAATTAGTTTATCGATTGTATTTATAATTCTTTTGTTGAAGATAGTTTGATAGAACGATAGAACTGGAAGTGGAACATTAATAGGTAGATCTATAAATAGGAGTAGTAATATAATAATAAATATATACAATCGATATTAATATATTGTAAATTCGGAAACACTCCATTTATATAGGCATTTATAAAGTCACAAATACCATAACTATTCATTCCTATGTATTATATACTATGTCATAACTTTAATAGTATCAAGTATATATGGAAATAAACAGAGAATATATATTATATATACCTTTTAAATTAATTTCTTCGAAGATTTCTGAGTTTTTTGTACAATTTTTAAAGATTTCAACTTTCAGACAAAGAACTACAATAATATATATATAAATAAAAAAGAGAATACCTTTATAGAATGATATTTTCTTCATATTTGGAAAACATGTTTTGGTAATACCTGAAATAATCATGGGAATTTGTTCACGTAGATTCTCATTAATATTTATGTCTATATATATAAAAGAAATAACGAATTGATAGTATAGTATAATTATAATGTAAATATATGATAAATAGTCTGGAAATAATTATTTTGCTTATATACAATCAAAAGAAAGTGTTTCTACAGTTGTACTATAGAGAGTTGATAATTGTTTCGGAATAGTACTAAGAGAATATGTTTGTAAAGAGTCTAAATAGAGTATAATTATTTTTGTAATTATTAAGAGAGATACTATAGGAGAAATGTATGTTTTTGATAGAAGGATAGAAATTATCTCTAAATATACTCAAGTAATTTGTTAGAGAATCTGTATTAGCTATATAGGATAATTGAAACTATATAGTAATATGTTTGAGTGATATACAATAATATATCTCTTCAATTGTATCTTTATATGGATTATCTAATATCCAATCGACGAAGTATTCGTCATACAATACATATAAGCTATAGTTATAGTATATATATAATAATAAGTAAAATTGGATTACTTCATTTTAGTGATTGAGAAGGATGCTAAAAACAATAATAGAATGTATGTATATATAGAAGAAGATTACTTGAAGAATTATTTTGGATTTTTTTGTAATTAAAAGCTACTTCATGGACATCGATTTCTTGTGTTTCATAATAATATAAGACTTGATAAAATGATAATAAGTATATACACATATATACTTATATATATACATACATCGTATATGAAGAGAAGGAAGATTGGGGAAAATAGTTAAATATTGATTATTAATAACTGTAGTTATATCCAGATCCAGGGTAAAGGTAGCTATATATATGTATATATATATATATTTAATATTATGAAGAAAATAATTATATAAATATACATTCAATAGAAATAGTAATAAAGTTGAAGAATGAGAAATATCGACTTAATTGCTTCAATTCATTTATTTTTGAATCACTTAATTGTCCTAAAGATATTTATAGAAATTCATAATATATAATAATAAATAATAATAATATATACTAATAATATATACTAATAATATATATATAATAAAAAATAAATAATAATAATATATAATAATAATATGTATATAAATAATAATATATAAATAATAATATATAAATAATACTATATAAATAATAATATATAAATAATAATATATAAATAACAATATACCTGATACTATATATACATATTTATCTTGAAAGTTCATGGTATCTACAATTTTATTCTGATACGTATCGGAGTCACTAGTAGGAGCGCATGAATATACAGGTGTCTTACAATGACATATACTATCCTTTGACTTGGAACAATAATCAAATATAGGCTTACTAAGAGTATTCACAGCAACACTAGTTCTCCCATCTCTATCGGGAAATAACGTTAAAAAATCATTCTTTAGAAGAGATACATCAATAGTATCGTCTAAAGGAGTATCACTAGACTCTCCTTCTATAATAGATATCAATAATTCAGGATAATGAACAGTATAATCAATGTAGATTTCATCGTCTTCTTCTTCTCCATCAATCTGAATAAAATCATTTAAAATACATTCAGGATGCTTTTCTAGGAACTCATTTGTTACTATACATACATTCTCTTCTTGAAAACAAAAAATATCTATGGAAATGAATGATTATCGGTTTTATAAGGGTTATATACATTTTTTATTCATATTTGACGTCTTTACTTGATTAAGATTACTCATAGGACTGTATAGTAAGATAAAACAAAAAACTATGTTGAGAATATTCACTAATACTCAATGATACATCATATTTATTATATACCTATTTAGAATGGTTATATTTATAATATAATAAGAAAGCGATATATTTTATTTAAAGCTTTAATTTTAAATGTTTTATCTTTCAAAATCCATATGTTTTAATAATTAGCAACTTCTTTGCAGGTTTTAACTCTTTTTGACACAAATATTTTTGTTAAATCATATAGCAAAGAGCATTATATATATGTTCACTGTTGTATTCTATTGAAAATAGGGTATAGACATGTTGTATAAGTATGTAGAATGCTTACAGCAACTGATTCACATAAAATGACATTTATATCCTTAAAGAAATAACTAAATACATTGCTATGAAATCAAACAATTCATATATGAGTATATACTAAAATAAAAATAATATTAAAAGAATTGATTGCCTGATTCATCAATATTTCCGTAAATGTCATCATTAGTAGGTTTATTTATTGTCAAGGAATTAGTAGAATAAGTAGTGTATAACCGTATAATCGATTTTGCTTTAAAAAAATAATCAAAGAATAAAATCTTGATGAAAATGATAAGAACAGAAGATTCTTTTTATATCTCGAAAATATATTATTAAAAGAATACTGTTCTTTCAAGTCATACATAGAGTCTAATAAACAAAATATCATATTATATATATTATGAGAACACTTTAATGTTCACAAATAAACAAAAATGGACAGAAAAAAAAATAATAATAATAATTCAGAGTATGTTACAGAAATACTATTTTAAAATGAGACTGAAGATGATTATTTCACTCATTGTGTTTTAGTAATTGTGATAGCTATATTATTTGGTGATGAATTCGTTATATCGCTGGTTGGAATCGAATCTTGAGATAGATTTGCACTAGAGAGATTACTGGTATTATAGGCGGCTATAGTGTCCACATTGATTTCATTCTTCACACATGCATTCTCTTGGTTGTTGGTATTCTTAGTCTCCTGCGTGTCTTCTACTCTTGTTGTAGATATCTCAAGAACAGTATCTTCTGATTCTATATAATAATAAATAGTATCATAAAAATATGTAATTATGAATAGAGTAATAATATCTCTTGGAATATACTGATTGGGTCGACTTTCTCTGCGCAGCGCAAGCTTCCAGGGACAAAGAGGAATAGAAGTAGAGAGAGGAACATAAGAATGACTATAGAATATAGAGAAGAATGACTAGTATATATATACCATAGAGTAAGCAGGAGGAAATAGACCAGAAGGGGGAGGAGTCATAGAAGGTACCATATACAAGGGGAATAATGACAGATACTGCTTGACCTACTATTGTAGCTATACAAGGGAAAAGGATAAATATATTATGAATATATATTTATATGTATATGTATATATTTACACATGGAAAGAGCTTTTCCTTGAGATTCAGGTGGACATTGAACCTATATATATATATATATATATAATGATTAATAGAGAATCCATACAGAAAGTACAATGACGCAGAGAGGGTTAACAAATGAATATCCCGCGAAAGTGATGAATCCTGAAAGAACGGCGTACCAAGGAGATGGCGGGAAAACAGCCAGAATAAGACCGAAAACTGGAAATAGGAGAAAGAAATAGTAAATAGAAATAAGTGTATTAAAACAAAGGTATATAATATATATAAATATATACACATGACAATAGATCCAAACATAGCAAGATATACTATAGATAGAAGAGTAAGTATAGAAGAATAAGATATATGTATATATATACCGACACTATAATGTTTCTTTTCAATGAGTGATGGGAGAATGAACGCCTGTACAATGACGCAGGACACGCCGATAGAACATACACATAAACTACAGAGAGAGAACAAATAAAGATGAATTCGTATTATATATATATATATATATATGTATATATGTATATATATATATATATATATATATATATATATATATATATATATATATGTATATATAAATACCTGACATGAAGATTTGTTGCTTGTACTGTGGTTATTATATATAAACTATAACTATACATATAAATAGATACATTACTCTCAACTATATTAATATACATACAAAGTTGACAAAACAACAGCAATACACTCATTGAAGAACCGCATAAGTAGCCAAAAGAGCTATATATATATATATAAGAATAAATCTTATAAATCTATTTTATTTACCATAAAAATATTCCAATGAACTTTTGTGGATTCTTTCTTTTTATTAGGATCTATATAAATAATAATAATATATATTATGAATTGAATGTAAATATAATATATATATATCTACTTTTAGAACTCATTGAATATAATTCTCCTTTTATTATATCCATCTCCTTACTTTCCTCTTCACCTATATATATATATATATATGTATATGTATATGTATATGTATATGTATATGTATATGTATATTATTATATATACTAAGTCCTGTTTTCTTTTGTAGAGAGCGTAACTTGTTTTTTAATTCTGATTTCTTTAATACTATTGCATTTGTTTCTTTTAATACAAAAATAGCAGCGATAAATATAACTAGTGCAAGACCACTTGAAAACCAACTATATATATATAGTGAGAATATATAACAATAAGTATCTATTTATATAAATATACAAAGGACTTTTTAAGAGAATACTTCCTAATGCGCCACCAATAGCTGGACAAACTAAATAGGACACAGAAGCTATTCCAAGAAGAACACTAAAGAATTTTCCTCGTTTTTCAGGAGGATACATATCAGCAATTGACGCTTGACCAATTGTCAAACTACCAGCGAAAAATCCAGTCAATGCTCTAAGTATATTCATTATTATCATATTAGTCGAAAATGACTGAAGTAAAGGACCTAAATATATAGAAATCATTGGAAATATAAATATACCAATAAATGATCCAAGTAAGGATAACAACAAAAATGGACGTCTACCATATTTATCTGAAAGAGGAGCCATGAAATAGATACCTAATAAACTAATAAAAATCAAATGAGCTCAAAAAATACTTATTATTTGAGTCAAAGAGTATGTTGTGTAGAATAAACCCATATCAATTCCTGATCCACCAAGTTCTTCAAGAATAAAAGGCATAACTGGTAATAGAAGTGTACATCCGAACGAATCAATTGTCGCTGTAGCAATAACAATAAATAATTGAGTAGAAAACATATTAACGAATTCTTAAGACTAGTGTAGTTATTATTTGAAGAGGGACAACATTTTATAATCATTTTAGTATTGTTTTTAGTATTTGGGAAGAATGTACTAAAAAGGATACTGAATAGTTTGTCAAGTTTCTTTTTTTAACAGATAACTTTCCAACCCTTTCATCATAAATAATAAAAGCAAGGACTTATATGTCTATTTTAAAGATTAATCTAATTATACAGTCCTGTTAGAAAAAGCCAAAATAATAAATTTACTGATTTGCTTCAGTAGTATTTTGATTTTATTAAATCATCACTTTAACCATGGTGAGTTCGAATAAACGATCTATTGTCATTCATCTTAGAATATAGATAAGTTGAAGAAACCATTAGTTCATATTTTGTGGCTTCTTTTTGTGAAATACTAGTAAATCTCTGAAAATAATTGAAGATTAAATCTTTTTTTATGATAAATATCAGAACTATCATAGATATCAAAATAAAATATAATGAAATTTTATTAATTATTGATTATATGTTGTGAATTGATCTCAAAGAATTTAAAAGATAAAAAAGCATAATATTTGATAATTAGACAGAAAGGAAGCACTACTCTATACACACATCAATAGGTCAAGTTATCATTATTATCTAAGCGATCTTTATGATTGTGTAGAAATTCTTTATATATATATTCATATAATACTTGTTTTCAATTATTATAAAAACTGTTCTATTCGACTAGGTATAATTCAGATATAAATTTGGAATTTTTATTTATTCTATTTGAATTATTAACTATATAAATGTCTACAGAATGATTTATTTCCATTTCAAGTACATTTTCAGTTAACATGATACTCTATATCTCGTTGTGTATATATATAACTGGATGAATTCTTATTATTTTCATGTCAATTAGTAGTTGCTCATGTTTATATTAATAGAGACTAGAATTCTTGTTATTCTTTATGATATATATACAATTAATACCATTCTACTTGTATTGCTATTTTCGTAATTCGATTTGAATTAACATTAAAATAAGATATAATTAAAACGAGTTAAACAAACAAAAAAAAATAAAAGAAAACGTATAAACATAAGAACATCAAATAAAAATGTATATATAAGAATTATATATATATATATATATAAAAGAATAGAGATATAAAGACATAAGAGTATATATAAGTAGGTATATAGATGCCAATTAGTGTTTCTTGGCCTTCTTAGCATGATGTTTATCGTTAGTATCTCGATGACGCTTCTTCGTCTTCTTCTCATTATCTTCTTCTTCATAATCAACGTCTATATCCTTCTTCTTATTACCTGCATTCACAGAAATCAACTGAGGAAGCTTGTTCTATATAATATAATATAATATAATATAATATAATATAATATAATATAGTATATATAGTATATATATATAGTATATAGTATATATACTCCATTAAGTGCTTTCTTCCAGTCATCGTCGGTCCCTCCAATCTTGTACTGACTGAGGTCCAGTCCCGCCAATACATCATGACCAAGTGCCTTTAGAGAGGGAGCAGAAGCACTAGAAGAAAGTTTATCTTGAACTGACTTACCTTCCTTCTCTAATTCTTTATCCATATCTCCTGAGAGAGGAAGAAGTGACTTAACGAGTTCCTGTTTCTCTTTCTCCTCCTTCTTCTCCTGTTCTATCATTCCCTTATCATTTATATCCTATATATAATAATATAAACATAATAATAAACATAATAATAATAATAAACATAATAATAATAATAATAATAATATATACCACAATAGCCTTCTGGAACTTTCGAATTGCTCTGTTAAATAGAGCTAGAATCTGATTAATAGGAACATCGGGGAATTCATCGTGGATAGACTCTACGGTCTTATGTTGAAGACCCTATATATAATAATAATAATAATAATAATAATAATAATAATAATAATAATAATAATAATAATAATAATAATAATAATAATAATAATAATAATAATAATAATAATATATATATATATACTTGTCCAATAAGAATGCATTGTTGCATAGAGGATAATCCCATGTCTCCGAATTTATGTAAATAGAATAACTTGGTAATATAAGGAAGGAGGTCCATGATCATGTGATAATCCACTAAATTCTTACTATAGGAATTCAGACGAAGTAAGTCATTTTCAGTGAAGTAAAAAGCAACTTCCGTTGGAGTTAATAAAGCAGGATGAGCATAAGGATTATCGTGTCCCGCGACTCTCTCCACGACTTGGAGATCTAGTAGTTGCAGAGCTAGTTTCACGGGGAATTGTTTGAATTGATAAGCTAGTAAGGAGATGAATCGATGTTGGAAATCATAGAGATAGGAGGCTAACCATCCTTCCTGAGGGGAATTAGGAAGAGAAGTAGTGTCCAACGGCTTGATCATAATACAGCTATGTTCCCCCGTGAGTTCATTTTCTGTTTGTCGAATATAGACACATCCATACCCACTCTTATAATAGTAATTATATAGATCGGAAGTGAGACCATAAGCAACACCTATCCAATGAAGTCTCTCAGGTACACGGTCTTGAAGGGATACCAACAGTGGCGGCAACTTCTTGCGCGGTTTGAGCTCCTCTGTAGTGAGGGTACTGGAACTGGCGGCAACAGCAGTGGCGGGAGTCTTGGATTTCTTGGCGGGCTTGATATCACTGAGATTTGTTATTTCACCTTGATAGTAATTGGCTAAGAGTTGAATGGCACGTGACCCGTACCCCATTCCTTGGATATCGGCATGTGTCGCGATTCGTACAATTCGACAACCTGATAGGGCGTTGAAGGAATGATCCTGGTACTGTTGACATACTGTCCATGGAATCATATCTCCATTGGATCGTTTTCCTTGAGAGAGCTCTCTCTCTACAGTCTCTCGACTGATCTGACCCTCCATACATACTTGAATAACACAGTAAACATCAGGTAATCCATCATCATCTGTATTTTGACCTACTGGTCCTAAGAGAGCGAATATATGATGAGCAGGAGCATCCGATAGTAATTGAAGATCATCTGGACTATTTTTATAGTGAGAGGACACATAGAGACTCATAATACGTTGTAAGAAGGCCTCCGAGAGCTTGTGGTAACTGAATAAACTGTCTCTATCGATATAATATAACTGACACTGGTCGGGGTGGGGACAGCCGTTCTTGAGACGGTACTGTGTGCTCGTACAGTCGAGACACAATAACTTATAGAGCCACTTCTCTATAGGATCATTGAGACTGTAACGAATTGGCTCCTCTAAAACAACCTCATGGAGTAATGTACCCGATGTTCCTTGGTTCTTTCTGAGTTCATTGAGTAACTTAATAGAGAGAGATCGACCAGTACCTTCATACCCAGTAATAGTAGAAGACAATATACAAATGTAATTACCTAATAACTTCTTTGTAAGAGGAAGAGGAATAGCAGCAGCTTCATCAACTACTAATAATTCAGCTTGAGATAATTTGACATTTTCATTGGGTAATATATATTGTATAGTTTGTCGATGGGTACGGAATATATTAATACGAATAATGGCATTATTATACTCAGGATTCGTACTGTGAATCACTTCATAATCCTGATGATCCTATATATATATATATATATATATATATATATATATATATATATATATATATATATATATATATAGTATACTTTAAATTTGAGTTTTTCGAGTCCTTTAATAATAAAGTCAAAGAGTGTGTCTAGATTCTCAGGAGAAGGAGCAGTAACGAATATATTACTATATCCATAAGCAACAGCACCTGCTATGCACATACCTAAGGACGCAGATTTACCTCTTCCTCTGGAGGCCGTAAGACTGAATGTAGTTTTATATGTTTTATCGGTGATGACTTCTAGGAAGGCGTGAAGTGCCTTGGCTTGATCGAGGGTGCGACACATATTACTGAGAGTAACGAGAATGTCATTAACAACAGTAGTCTTGGTCAGGGAGGCAGGGAGACTTTGAAGGTAGTCCGACAGACGCTTCTTCTCGGGAGTATCTTGATCGTAATCGTCATTGAGGGATCCAGGTAACGCCTGGATATTCTTGATCTTATCGGATATAGGAAGAATATTCAATTCATCCTAGAGATATCATTATTAGTATATATATATATTATATTATATATAGAATAAGAAGAAGATATATAATAATAAAATAATATATATATAGAATAAGAAGAAGATATATACATCAAGAACAACACAGGAATCACAGTCACTCAGAGAGAGGAGGAAACGTTCATTAAACCGCGGGACTACGTCTTGATGGCTCTCGGTACGGAAACGTTCATGAGCATCCTAATAATATATATATATAGTTGAGAATAAGAGGAATATATATATATATATATACCATAGTCATCGTATAGAATTGTTTTAAGGAGGTCATGGTCTTAAGAAGAACAACAATAATACCCCCTCCCTCCACTGTCTCTATAGTACGACACAATAAATTAGGAGTCACAGCCTCAAAGTCCTATATATATATATATAATATATAATATATAATATATATATAATATATAATATATATAATGATGATTATCTATACCTGTAAGACGCACATTCCATAGGTTTGACCTAAAATGCTCTTCGAGTCTTTATAATAACACCAACGAATCTCAGTAGACGAAATAAATAAATCGAAGGGGTTATCCTGTTCAGGATCATATAAACCACGAGCAATCTGCTTCTTTATTTGTCGCATTCTCTTCTGCTTGTGACTATTCATTAAATAAATAGAATAAAATAAATATATATATATATATATATATATATATATATATATATATATATATATATATATATATATATATATATATATATATAAAATAATATATAAATAAAAAATAAAAAAAAATAAAAAATAAAAAAAATACGTGCTGAAACCAAGATCTTTTTTATAACACCATAAAACAGAAGGTCTAGCCTTAATTCTGCATTTTGATAAAATGTAATGAAGATTAGCTATCTAAATAGTACATTAAAAAATAGTGATTTGTAATGAGCCATTAATATACTTGATCTTTACCACGGTCACCAACCATAAAGATGAAGGAACGATGGTTAGTCTTCACACCATTCTCAATTAAAGTTCTAATTCTAGAATCAACTTTCTTCTGTACCATTTTCCTAAATTATGAGCTAAATAAGAACATATATTAGTTGATAATTATTATTTAACTATTTAATAATAAATAAAGATATACAAACCTTGGAAAGCGATAAAGTCTTTTTTGACTGTTCTCTTTTCATACCATAAAAAGGTGAATAAAATTATCCAGCCATTTTTTTGTGATTCCCATAATTTTTGTAATAATGTTTTAAAACTCATGTATCATTATTGTTCATATCAATAAAATATATTATATCCTGCTATTCGTATAGAATACATATATATATTTAATATGTACCATTTTTATTGTTTTATCTAAAATGATAATTACCATTTTTTTATTATATTTGATACAAAAGGAACGCTATATATATAGAAAGAATGCTATAAGCAATGTGATGTATGGTAAAATATACATGATTCTTGAAACACCTTTCTTCGTGTGAAAATCTTACTTATTTTCAAACGGTGTTTATATTGAAATAATAAAAAAATAAACTGATTTGAAGAATCCTCAGCATCGCAGATATGAAAAATGAATAGATCATTATAAAGAAAAACTATATTTCTTCTCTTCAATCACTCATTTCGTGTCTAACTTTCTTATATGAGTTCTCTTATTAATTCTTATATCACCAATGAATTACTTAGGAATAACAAAATCAAATAAATGTATAAATTTCTATCATTAACAAATAAACATAAATATTGTTCTTTGACATTTCATGATTATTCAATATATGTAGGAACAATGATAACCTAATCAATATTTCTTTGATATAATAAGGTTGAGTATTTTTAATTATATCAAAAAGTCAATGTCTTGAAAAAACAGAACAAATAATTTCTGTTAATCTTAATATTTACAGTATTTAAGAATTCAATACATTTTCCATCATATATTCGTCAATAAATTTATATTCTTCAAAAAAGAAGACACAATTAAAGAGGTAACCTATTTAATTGATTTTTAAAATAGTTGTCTATCTTATTCTTTTTATTTTAAATATATTATACTATTTTCCAATAAGAGATATATCTCAATAATCACGTTAAAAAGTGATTTAAAACCATAAGTGATGTTTTTTCATGTATTCACTCCTCAATTCATCATTATATATAATTGATAAACTATATACAACCTGAAATACTTATATTTTATATTTAAAAAAGGTTGAAATAAAATAAACTTTTAAAATAAATAAAAAAGTCATCTTTATCATCAATTTTTATCGACAACTAGATGAACACAAAACAATAGCCATCCATTCTTAAATCACTATTAATAAGATCCAATCAGAAACGATACTTTTTCTAAGAAATTTTTGAACTGCCTCTACTTTTAAAGCAGAGGTTCTTTATATTAAAATCTATAATACATTCAAAAAACACAAAAAACAAGAGTATTTTTTATTGATATCAAACCACTATAAAAAATATAACTGATTTAATATATATAATTCATGATATCCAATAGAAACCTAGCTATATTCAGCTAGAAAGAATTTTTTAAAATTTTAAGTTGATGATCTAAGGCATAATTTTTTAATTTAAATATTTTTACTTATCAACAAAATAATTATCAAAATGGCTCAAGTTTATACTCTTGATGAAATCATGAATCACAATACAGAAGATGATTTATGGATTATTGCTGATCATAACGTGTATATATCACTTATTTTTCGTTCTATTTATTTTTAATTTTCCTATATATAATAAAGTATATATTTTTATATGTTTTTAGGTATGATTTAACTTCATTTGCCATGAAACACCCTGGTGGTATTGATGCTTTATTAGATTATGCTGGTGGTCAATATGATGCCATCGAAGCTTTTGAAGGTCATCCTGAAGAAGCTCAAAAGCTCTTTGAACAATACAAAATCGGTATTGTTGACTATTAAATTAATTTATTCTCTTATCATTCTGCTTGCTTATACTTTATAGATGAAATTATTATTTCATTTATGTTTATTCTCATCGTTAAAAGTATCAATTGTTTTGTTAAATAGAATAAAATACATATATAATACACCTTATAATAGATAATACGTACTATCATTTAAAAAATAAGTAATAATTTGTATTTACCATAAAAAAAAACACATCATAAACATAATCTCTTTTATTTCTTTTGTTTAAAAAATAGGATTCATTCAATTGAATCTTCCGTTTGACTGTTCTTTGCAATTGAAAAACAAATCAAATGTTACGAGACAAGAAGCAATTAAATGAGAGAAAAGTTTCTAAAAAACAGTCAAATAGAAGAGTTCCCTCTTGATATTTCCAAAAAGTTAACAATTCGAACAATTAAATGTCTATAAATTAAATATAAGCATGATTCTTTGGGATCATAAGAAAGACAAAGAAAAAGCTACAAAACGCAACTTTTCTGATAACCGTTAAAATATTCACTTTTTCAGAGAGAGAAAAATAATAATAAAAAAAACTAAAAAGCTTATGGATACAGATGATCAGAACCTTTTGTGCAAATGCAAAGGAGAGCAGAACACAAGTGCTCAGTTTGGGTTGAATTTAACATATTGTTTTCTTCATAAATATTTTATATTTAAATATTTAAATAGTTTTACTAATAGTTTATTAATTTTAAAGAAGTCATGGAAACCTATACTAAGGAACAAGTTGCTACTCACAATACTGCTGAAGATTGTTGGGTTATTGCTGGAAACGAAGTGTATGTTCTTTTATGTTATGAATATTTTGTACTCATTTTATTTCTAATCATTATTTTTATATAGTTACAACGTATCTTCTCTTGTTAATAAGCATCACGGTGGTCCTTCCGTTATTCTGAAGTTTGCTGGAGGTAAAGTTGATGCTTCTGGTGCTTTTGGTGCTCATCCTGCTTTTGCTAAGGATATCTTTGGAAAGTTAAAGATTGGTACTCTTAGCGAATAAATACATTAAAGTAAATGCTACTTTTTTCTCTGTTTTCCATATGAAATATTGGCTTTATTTTTTTCTTTGCGTGTGCTATAATGTCATTAAATTTAGATCATAAATACATTTATATTTGTTTTGTTTTCAAAGTCGTTTATAACATTCATTTTTTTTTTCACAAATTCATTTCTTTTATTGCATGCTTATGTATATATGAATGATGCTGATATATGTAAAAGGATATTTGAAATAGAAACATATGAATATTATGAACAAGTATATAATCAAAATAATATTTCATAGATTCCTATCAGTAAAATAGGAGCAAGAATACGTTTATGATTTCTAAAGACAAATGAAAAAGGTTTTTGCATAAATAATTAAATATGTTGTCAGCAATTATAATCATAACATGTCAATAATACATCGAGTTTTTGTTTCTCATCTATGTGTCCTGTATACAGTGAAAGTGCAAATGAAACATTTAAAAATTAAACACTTTGAAAGATGAACAAATGAATAAATTGTGTTTATCATGATTATTTTCAAAAAGCCAAAGAAATTTTAACAGTTGTTTTTTGGAATATTTATATATAAATATTTCATTTAATTTAGTTCGTATAATTAAGATGAGCCAAGAATTTACTCGTGAAGAGATTGCTCAACACAATAAAATAGATGATTGTTGGGTTGTTAAAGGAAAATATGTATATGATTTATCTACATTGAAAGATAAATTTCATCATCCTACTTGTTATGTTGCTAGAGCTCAAAAAATGGCTGATACAACACGTGATTTCGCGTTCCATTCCGAAAGAGCTAAGGCTATGTGGGAAAGTATGAAGATTGGTGTTTTAAAAGATTAAAAATGAATTTTTTTATTTATATTAGTAGCGTGGTTTTCAGTAAAAAAAATGAGTAATTATTTGGTTTAGTTCTGCTTTTATACAATTCTTTTTATTACAAGCAACACATTCATTATTAAATACATTTAAAACTATAAATTAAATATAGCCTTTCTAATAATTACAAGAATAAAGAAAAAAATAACTGTACAATGGATAGAAAAAAGAATAAAAAAAAGTAGAAAAGAGTATATGTACACTACAAAGAAACCCCCTATAAACAATAGTAATATATATATTTAAAAAGATATATTATTGATGTGTATTTTTAAACAATGTAACAAGAGATGTAGAAATAGCTTCATTATATTGTGATTTTTGTAGTTGAGATCTCAATAACATGATTTCCTTTTTTAATTCTATGTTTTCAATTTGTAAGGATTCATTTGTTTGCTGCTTTGTATCGGATTGTACTCCGATCTTCTGCTCTAATTGATTAATATATTGATTCTTATAGTGTAATTCAGATTGTAATTTATTCAACTGATCCTGTAATAAGAAGAAGGTATCTGACAGCTGTATATATATATTTTTTTAGGAAATGTAAAAAATATATATATATAAATATAATATATACGACAAAATTATATATAAATATAATATATAAGAAAATACTATATATAAGAAAATATTATATATAAATATAAAATATAAAAAAATATTATATATAAATATAATATATAAGAAAATATTATATATAAATATTATATATAAGAAAATATTATATATAAATATTATATATAAGAAAATACTATATATAAAAAAATAATATATATAAAAAGATATAACAATATAATATCATATACTGGATTATTTTTGCGAATTCTGTTGATTAACATTTCTCTATATATATCATTTTATATACAATTATTCTTTTCTATATACTTTTCTTTAGTTTGAAAAAGATTGATAGTTTCATTACTCTTCGCAAGATCTTCTTCCATAGTTTTCTTCTATATATATATATATATTCATTATAAATCATTATATAATAGAATATTTATATACTTCTGTATCTGATTTAACAAGATATTGTTGAAGTAAATTGATTTGACTCTGAAGTTGATCAACTTGTGACTGTAAACTTGTTTTTTCACACTCTAACTTTTCTATACATAATACAATTTAAAATAAATGCACAAAACTATCAAAATAAATAAAATGATAAAATATACGGATAAGTGAAGATTTGTCATTAAGCAAACATATTTGATGAGACCACTCTATTTGTTGGTAGAGTTCAACATCATCGTAGCAATTTTGCAAAAATTGATTTCTCGACATAGTATAGAGACAATTAATATGTATTTATTGATTTATAAGCAATTTTCTATAGTTACTAATAACAAAAACCTAATCACACGAAACGAATACCTTTAAAAATTGTAAAAAAAGTTAAAAAAATAAAACAAGTTCCAGATTATAAAAAAAAACGAAAACGAAACAGAGAACTACTTTGCCTCATTGTGTGTCATTTTCGCATTCTGATGCTCATTTTTAAAAAGATAAAAATGACTCCGCCGAGGATTGAACTCGGGATCTCTCGCGTGTCAGGCGAGCGTGTTTGCCACTGCACTACGGAGTCTGCTGGAATTTTGCTTCTTAATTATATAATTACATAAAATAGTTGTTCACAATGCTCTATATATTTTTTATTTCTAAAAAGTATACTGAAATATTTTTATAAACACTTTTAAGCCTTAATCAATCTAAATTATAACTTATAAAACAATATTACTCATAAACAGTATGATATTTGACAGTTTTTTTGCTTTAAAAAAAAAGATAATTGTGAAAAAAAGAGGCTCTACCGAGATTTGAACTCGGATCGCTGGATTCAAAGTCCAACGTGCTAACCATTACACCATAGTGCCAATTGGAATTTTTGTATTAACTTTATCTTATAATACCATAATTATCAATTTTTATTTTTAAGATATTCTCGTATATATATTCATAGATATATTTAATTCATATTAAAGAATGAAAATAAGCATGTGAAATTGAAGGAAATGATTTTAAAAATGAATGAAAAAAAAACATATTTGCTGTATTTTAATGTTTATTATGTGTTGCTACATTGCATTCACAATTCTCAATCACTTCTTTAAGAGAAAAATAATTTATTTGAAGTATCAAGGACATTAAAACAAAATTTATATCCAAAACTATATATATGTATTTTCAAAACTCATATAGACTTGAATACTATAAATAAGACCTTTCAGAATGTAAAATGATATTTTTCTTAAATTTAATATATTGTTTTCAAAGGTGAAGATTCTTTGACAATATGAATCAATCATTTTTTTACGAAAAATTCTGTAAGAATAGTTGTTGATTTATTTTTAAATATTAGCAACTAATTTATATATATTTACTAACTCAAGTTGGATATATACAACGGCGAAGAATTAAAAAGTACTGAATTATTAGAAATCCAATACGTCATGTCAAAACTTGGTCCGAACAGTATTAGAAATAATATGATTTTTGAATACATTGTTACTATTGCAATATTCATTATTTCATATATCCCCAAAATGTTTCCTCCTCATTTTCCAGAATTTCTTGAAGGAGATATGACTATCTCTCATACATGTGGTGAAACTTATAAGTATATAGACTATATTTTCTCATGTATAAAGTTCTTATGAATGAAAAATTACGAATGGAACTTCATTTTATTACATTATTTTCATAATTCCTTCATGACTTATTCTGCATATTTTGTTCCTGTTATTCTTGTAGCAATCTTAGTTCTTTTATTTGATAAGGACTCAAAGTGGATGGACTTACATGTCATGTTTATTTTATCTATAAAAAACTTATGTATGGTTACTTTCTTTACAGATGTTTGGAAGAATGTTGTTGGAAGACCTCGTCCTTGTGCTCTTGATATGTGTGGATATTCTATATATGAATATAATGTTATAATAATGATTATGATTATGATGATCATGATATATATTATATTAAAGAACACTTTTATACATATTTCTGATATAATTATATATATATAGATATACTAAAGTCAGTAATTCGTCTAGTCGTCTTTTTGGTACTTTAGGACAAATAGGATCTATTAATAATTGTTCTGCTCCTGTATGTATTGAGAACTCTTCTTCTTCTCTCTCTTTTATTATTATTATTATTCTACTCTATTTAAAAGACCTTCATAATCATACTATTCATAATTTATAATATATATATATATTTTTTCATATTTTACTCTTTTCATTTCTCTCTTCCCTATTATATATATCTATATATAGACTAAATATATATGGGATGCCTTCCGCAGTTTCCCCTCAGGTCATTCCTCTATTACTATGAGTGGAGCTGTTCTTGCGCTTCTTTTCTTTGTCAAATTCTCTTCTTCTTTTCACCATCAAAAACCATTTATCTACAAAACTTATAGATATATTCTCTTTGTTCTATCTCTTGCCATTCCCTGTGTTATTGGGGGTAGTCGAATCTATGACTATAAACATAGAGGTGATGATATTGCTGTAGGATACCTTCTTGGTGCTATCATATCCTATCTTGATTTCAAACAATTTTTTACATTTCACTATCGTCCCTATTCCTTATTGAAACAAACTGAATCCTACACTGATATTGAAGTTCATGCTATTGAAACGAAGGAACCTCAAAAACTATAAAACGATCTCTCATTATTTTTTTATTTTGATTACTGTTTTATTTTGTATTTATTTCATTAAAAACAACGATCATCATTTCTTAATATTTTATTATTATTCCTATTGTTATATTTCTTAAAGTCATATCCGAAGATATATTTTTTTTTATTTTCTTTTTTTCGTTATTATAATGAAATCTTTTTATTTCAATAACCCAATTGCAGCGTCATTATGACAAACCAATCAAAACAAACGAAATCATTTTGTTTTTTCTATTCTCCATACGTTTTTAAGAAGGGAAGAATTCACTTGCTTGATTTATGACACATCAAAATACAAAAAATAATATTTTCTTTTTGATTATTTATAAATTTTCACCCGATATCAAAAGAATAATCAGAATTATCACCATTATATAATTGTGTCTGTAATTTCCCCTATCCAGGCTATTCCTAAGAATTTTCTTAAACTCACTTCATTGAAATAAAAAAAGGGAGAATTGTTTTTTCATTCTTATTTTAATAGATTTACATAGAGTTTTGACATATAAATTAATATGATAGCTTTCTTCTTGATTGCCATATGTGTTTGTATGGCAAATCCTTCTATTTGGCCACAACCTGTCAAAGTTACCAATGGAAAAGAAATTTTTTGTATTGATAGCAACAAAATAGAACTCAAAGTCAATTTAGTGAGTGAAATTATTCAAACAGCTTATAGTGAACTTTTCTCAGAAATATTTGATCACTCTTCTTTATCGTTGAATGGAGAATGTATTAAAGTTATTCAAATTAATGTATCTCATAATGATACACAACCTAGCCTTGAAATGGATGAATCTTATTCTATATCTATTACAAAAGAAACAGATCCTATTAAAATTACTTGCTCAACTGCTTTTGGCGCCATTTATGCGTTGAGCACATTATCTCAATTAATTCGATTTAGTTTTGATGATTCACTTTATATAATTGAAGATTGTCCTATAACTATTGAAGATAAACCTAGATTTAAAGTATTTATTATCATTATTTTTATTATTCGTTGTATATGATAGATATTATTTTATATTATTTTATATTATTTTATATTATTATTTTATATTTTTCTATATAATAGTATATTATTCTATATAATAGTATATTATTCTATATAATAAATATTATTCTATATATAGCATCGTGGGCTATTAATTGACTCTGCCCGCCATTATTTACCGCTTAATTTCATTAAAAGTATAATTGATTCGATGCGTTATGTAAAGCTAAATGTGTTACATTGGCAGCTGATTGATGACCAATCAGAACCCGTCCAATCGAAAGTATTCGAGAAATGGTGGAATGCTGCTTTCTCCAAATATGAACGATATACATTAGTATATATATATATATCTTTAATGATGTTCTTTTATTTCTATATATATCTTTTATTCCTATATATATCTTTTATTTCTATTATTTTAATGATTTCTAAATATGTTTTTATGTATGTATATATATAATATATATCACCTTTATATTTATTTAATTCTTTTTAGAATGACATTCATAGCATTGTTTCGTACGCTGAAAACCGCGGGATTCGAGTAGTTCCCGAATTAAATATCCCTGGACATTCAGTCAGTTGGTGTACTGGGTATCCAGAGTTATGTCCTAGCACTACCTGTAAGACCCCTCTGTCCCCCGCGAGTGCGTCGACGATCCCCTTCATCACCAAGATCATGCAGGAATGGGGAGGAGACCAGAGCAACTCGGGTCTGTTTGATGATGAATACTTTCATCTCGGAGGCAATGATGTATATATACTAACTATACTATACTATACTATACTATACTATACTATACTATACTATACTATACTATACTATAATATATATATATATATATATATATATATATATATATATATATATATATATATATATATATATATATCCTTATATGTGAATACCGATTGTTGGACGAAGGTAGATGCTGTGATCGACTGGATGAAGCAGAAAGGATATACTATTAAAGATACTTATAAATATATGCTCTCTGAAGCCAAGAAGGCATACTTCTATATACTTTTATATACTTTTATATACTTTTATATACTTTTATATACTTTTCTATAATTAAATAATTTATAGGCTCTTACTATTCGACATCATAAAACTATCTTCTACGATGACGCATACCCTATTATCCAATCATCTTTAGTCAATGACTCCGTCATTCAAATGCTCAGTAGCACCAGCAAAATCAAAGAGATAACTAAAGAGGGATATAATGTAATTATAAGTGACAGTGACCATTGGCATGCGAATAGAATCATGAATGTATGGACTAAAGCTTATGACTATGATTTGTATATATATATAATTATATATAGTACTATTCTCTATTCTTTATTGTTATTTTATTCTGTTCTTTATATATTACTCTCTCTATTATTATTCTCTCTTTATCACTATCAATATATTATCACTATCTCTCTCTATATATATATAGCTCTCTATCTATATATATATAACTCTCTCTCTATATTATCCCTATATATATAGTGTTTCCCTTGTAGAAGCAGCTCAGTCCAGTAAGATTCTTGGAGGGGAAGTTGTTATATATGGTGATTACATTGATGCTTCAGACTTCTATAGTACCCTTTACCCTACTGCTGCTGCTGTAGCTGAGAAACTATGGTCTCCTGCGTCTAATGCTACTAGCGCTACTGTTAAAGATCGACTTCATCTATTCCGATTCTACCTCCATCAAAGAGGGATTGGCGCCAGTCCGTTGACCAGCAAGAATAACCGCGATGCACCGGATGGACCCGGCAGCTGTATAGACCAATAAAGATAATTATATGTATAATACTTCTATTCTTATTTATACTCTTTATATCCTCTCTCTTCTCTCTATATGATTATGTCTTATAAGATATAACACAATAGGAATGTATATATATATATATATATATATATATATATATATATATATATATATATATATAATAGTTATCACAGGCATATATATATTTACATACTCTTTATCATGCTAACTTCTTCCTCTATTTCTTTAAAAGTATTATTTTATACTATGATCATATTTGTTTTTTATCAGTCTTTTCTTGTGCACAAATATCACCTTTGTTTTTCATCTTTTTCTTATTTATATGCATTTTATTCGTTTATATTACGTTTTCAGTCCTTTTGTTTATATGTTCTAAATCAATTCTGTTTTGTTTATATAAAATAAATCGTAATTTCTCAACCAAAAAATACTGTTCAGTTTTTATTTAAAAAAAAAATATGAATAAAAATTTGCACCAGCCGGGAATCGAACCCGGGTCTGTTCCGTGGCAGGGAACTATCTTACCACTGGACCACTGGTGCATGAAATTTATTTTCCTATCAGGATATCTAAACAACAGAATGAGTATATGCTTATAAACGAAATAGATACCTTATAACACATTTTGAACAAAACAAATTCTAGGGCAAACAATTAATGACAAGTTTTTAACGATGGGCTCAATGATAGAGAATATTGTAATAATACAAGACATGAAAAGAACATAAATTAAATAGAAGACAAATGAAGCAAATGAGTTAGAGAATCTGATGAGAAGAGAAGAAGGCATCCTGAAGAATGATAGAATTGGCTTTTAAGCCATGTATAAAGAGAATATATTATATATAAAGAGAAATCTATATTCCTCAAACATGAATATAGAATAAAAAGATAATTAAATTCACTAGTGAAGCAGTTATTATATGGATATAAATAATTAATAAATAAACGTACATTATTATTGAATATACATATATAAAGAGATAGAAAGATATAGAATAGCAATAGAAATGGTATATACTGTTTAAATTGATTTGCGCATACAAGTATAGCAAATAATCAATGAATAACAATATAAACATAAAAATCACATAAAAATAAAAACAATAATAATAATATATATATATTAGTATATCATTTTTTATGTTGAATTCTTTTGTTTGGCCCAATTTTCACAGTAACAACCGAGCAACTATAATAATAATAATAATAATAATAATAATAATAATAATAATAATAATAATAATAATAATAATAATAATAATAATAATAATAATAATAATAATAATAATAATAATAATAATAATAATAATAATAATAATAATAATAATAATAATAATAATAAATATTAATAAATATTAATATTAATAATAATAATAATAATAATAATAATAATAATAATAATAATAATAATAATAATAATAATAATAATAATAATATATAATAATAACATATATATATATATACATCATCTAGAGAAACAGGACAAGGAAGGTCTACTTTGTCGCGACGTGCGTCATCAATTACTTGACCAATTAAATACTTATTATAAACTGAAAGTGGCTGAACTTTAGGGAAGCTAGAATTTCTATAGGATTTACATTCCCTCCAATCGCTTAATTGTTTCCACCATTTATCTTCCCCACTGGAACAGTATTCCTCTAATAACCCTTCAGATTTATTTTATAAATATATAAATATAAGCATATAAATATATAAATTACATATAAACATAAACATATAAATATATATATATATAATATATATATATATATATACTTTGTAGAAGTTAGGGACATAGAAGAATGAATTAAATCACCTATATATATAATAATAATAATAATAATGATTTACTAATATGATTTTTCTTCATTATTTGAAAGACATGAATATAATATTTAACGCGATAATTATCTTGCTCATCAATGTTTGTTCCCGCTAAATATATACCTGCGTCAGACTGTTGCGTCATTGACTGTTCATATTCACAACAGTCGCTTTCTAGTTTGATTGGTGCATCATTGGGTGACGCATCCTCCGTTGAAAAAGGAGTATTCTTGATATTCGGAGGTGTGTCATTAGTCTCCGTACAGAATATAGTGACATTACTTCGTTGTTTCTTGTTATCCGAACAAATAGTAATGACATCACAGGAGGGAGATGATAGCTTATCGTCAACTTCTTCTTGGATCTCCGAAGGAGGAAGAATAATCGAACAATTCTGACTTTCTCGGGGAGGGAGTAAGTTATTTGGCGGGAAGGGGAGTTCTGGAGGGATAGGTTTGTTGTTATGAATATCATTATTGGGTATAGGAGAAGGAGGAGAAGGAGAAGTGAATGAAGAAAATAGAGGAGAAGAAGTCGCTTGGTCCGATTCCATAAGAATATGATGAATTAACTATATATATATATAGAAGAATATAAAAATAAGAAGAGAATAGAAAATAGTATATAATAATAAATGATAAGAACAGATATATACATAATTATATAAAGTGTCTGAAATTCTTGTTAAGTCGATGTTGAAAAGTGCTGAAAGGAATAAATTTGCTTCTTGATTTCGACTGAGAAGTGCTGAAATATCGAAAGTAGAAGGTAAAATATTGATATCTGAATAGCACTAAATAGAGAAGAAATATAGATATAGTGCTATAATAATAATAATATTATTATTATTATTATTATTATAGAAAGAGAGTAATAATAGCATATATATATATATGTATATATATATATACATAATGTTGATCTAAATATTGTTCAACTGAGTGAACAGAAACATGTTCTGATTTATTATTAATACTATTCATGACGTAGAATGTGTCAGAGGATGTTGCCTGGCTCGTCATTCCTTCTCGAGGAAGAGGAGAAGAGAATTGTCGTTGCATGAAATCTTTTAAGGTATCTAAATGATCGTTAGACTATATATATATATATATGTAATTGATTCATAAATATATCAATAAATAAATAAATAAATAAATAAATAAATAAATAAATAAATAAATAAATAAATAAAAAAAAAATAGTAAATAAATAAATAAATAAATAAATATTAAAAATAGTAAATAATAAATAAATAAATAATAAATAAATAAATAATAAATAAATAAATAAATAAATAAATAAATAAATAAATAAATAAATAAAAATAAAAATAAATAAATAAATAAATAAATAAATAAATAAATAAATAAATAAATATAGAACATACAGGAATAAGTAGAAATACTTGTGAATCATCTTTCATTAACTTTAATACTTTACTCATTACGTTATTAAAGTCATTTTGTTGTTCTGGAATACAAAATAGAAATATGATATCAAAAAGATCACGTCGAAAGTCGCATTTAAGAAAACTATCAAGAGATAATCCAACAGTTCCTGGAGGGAAATTACAAGATGATCGAATTACCGTCTAGATATTATAGAGTATAGAATAATAAAATATACATCATGATGCAGTAGATCTAAAGGTTCAACTATGACATATCTAAAGAAAAAAATAATATTATAAAAGAGTTTAGAGCAAATTAAAGTAAAAGAAAATGTGGAATCAAGAAACAAATGATAAGAAGTAAAGAAAAACCTATAGAATTATACTGGAATTGTGGTAGATACATTTGAATTAAAGACATCAATTCTATGTCTACATAAGGACTACAACTAAAAATAGATAGAACCCTAAGAGTTTCTCGTCTCACTGTGAGAATCTCAATTAAATTGGAAATGTAATACAAAAAAGTATTACCTATATTTAGATAACTCCAACAAATATGTCTAGCTCGTATGGCATCCTCAGGTGTCATAGTCTTGGATAAAAATGTATTAAGTTCCATACGGCTTTGGTGTGACAATACTTAGTATGTTAATGATATATAAAAGCAATAAAGCTTATTTTCGTCACTAGGAAACAGAATATAGAAGTAAAGCTGCAGATAAACCACAAAAAAACACATAAAGTATTAGTTTCATAGTGACGTATCCATTTACAAAAAGAAATTCGTTTTTTGCGTTTACGGTGAAATTGACACTCCTCTCTTAAGGAGAATCTTATTTCTTTCTATTTCTTTATTTTAATAGAATAAAATATCTATACTTTAAAACAAAACAAATCATAGTTGTTTATTTAAATATTTTAATAAATAAATCTAAATACATTGACAGATAATAGTATACAAATGTAGATGAAAAAATAGAAAAAAGTATATATCTGCATTAAAAGAAATGGTATGTTAAAATAAATGAATTTTGTATTGTATACACTCTTACTTAACATTAGTCTATATAAAAATGGAATTATAATAATTGTATAAAAATAAAAGTAAATAAGAGATAAATGTGATAGGAACGATAAAAACAAAATAAACGAATTAATAGCATACCTCACGATCACCATGCCAACCAAATTCAAGTTGACGAATATCTTTATTAAGAGCATCTTGGAAGATTTGAGTATACAATTCCATGCTCCAACGATGTACTTTAACATTAAACTCATCAAGTGAGATTCCTCTTTCTTTAGCAAGTGAAACAATCTTTTGAGCTTTAAGACCACGAGCATCAAGTTTACCCTTACCATTCTCTAATCCTACAACTACATTAAAGACTTCCAGAGTGAATGAAGTAACGACATTGAGAACCTAATCATATTTATAGTTAAGTGGAATATATATATATAGGATAATAATAATAATAGTTATTATTATTATTATTACAAACATAATAATAATAAATATATACAATCATAACAAGAGTAACATAGAAGGCGATAAAGAAAAGGCGGGAACACCACGTGCCTGTTGCCGCCACACTTCCCTCCATGACAATGGGCCAATTATTGACGACCATTTGTTCAAAGAGAGTCACATATGATCTGAATAAATTATTAAAATTGTTATTATAATAGTTAAAGAAGCCATAAGAAGAAGCAGCGACATCAGGATTGGAGGGAAGTAATATATTACTAAAGAACTCCATACCCCAAATAGCATAGAAATAGTAGACACATATAATAACAAGTAAATAACGAAGAAGTGGATTAATAATTTCTTTAACTGCTCTAACGAATACTTGATACTGTTTATTCATCTTAAAAATATTCACCAAACGAATAAGTCTATATGAATAATAATAATAATAATAATAATAATAATAATAATAATAATAATAATAATAATAATAATAATAATAATAATAATAATAATAATAATAATAATAATAATAATAATAATAATAATAATAATAATAATAATAATAATAATAATAATAATAATAATAATAATAATAATATATATATATATATATACCTAAGAATAATGATGGTTCTGGCAATAGTGATATCTTTGGGATCGGCGATAGTAGCGATAAGCAAACCGATGGATGACGCACATGTCACACAGGTCTCAATTTTGGCGTCCATAGATTGTCTCCAGTATCCTAAGAATCCATAACCCGTGATCTTAATGATATATTCAATGAGGAAAACGAAGAATATATAATTCAATATAATACCAGCATAAGTAACAACTATATCTATTTCTATACACATCTATATATATAGAAGAATTATAATCATGAATATTATTTATATAGAATAAGTATAATAAATATAATATATATATATACTTGAATAAGGACAAGAATAAAGTTAACAATAAGCATAATATTATTAAACATTTGAACATATTTATTTTCAATTATAATACGACAGTATTTCGGGATACCCCAATAATCAAACTTGTGTTTCTCACTGTTTAGAACATAATTAGGCTTCTTACTAATAGCTAACTAGATATAATAAGTATAATAAGTATAATAATAATAAACATAATAAACATAATAATAAGTATAATAAACATAATAATAATAATATATATATACACGACCATAGTTATACATGACAAGTCGGAATTGCACTCTGTCCATCTGTTTGTCGTTAACGCCACCGACGCCTGCGTCATAGATGAGAGATACGTACTCACGATCCAGATCGGGACGGAAGTAAAACATTAATCCTATATATATATATATATATATATATATATAGTACTCAACTATATATATATATACTTTCAAAATCATATCGAGTAATAATTTGATTCTTTGTATCATCTATATAATATATATATATATATATATATATATATATATATATATATATATATATATATATATATATATATATCATCATCAGCTCCATCATTTTCTCCTGTTTCTATATATATATATAATAATAATAATAATAATAATAATAATAATAATAATAATAATATTTCAGATAATAATAATAATAATATTCCCGTGGTTATTTATATACCTTTGCTTTTACATAGAGTAAAGAAAGCGGCATCCAATCCGCAGACAATACGATCATATACCTTCAAAAGGTTGCTTTGATTTTGTTTTTGATAATAAGAATAGACATAACCGAGAAGGAAATTTAACATGAAATGTACACCTATATATATATATATATATATATATATATATATATATATCAAGGAGAGAAATAGAAATGAAAATAAGAAGAGTCATTATATATATATATATGTACACCTGTAGAGATGAAGAGAATAAAGAAGATGGCATAGAAGGGACTACAATTATAGGCAGGCATCATAACATCAGGGTAATTAGCAGTTGTATATAGTGTCCATAGATTGATCATAGAGGAGCCGAAGGTGGCGAAGTAGTCCGAGCAGCTGCGCGGATCGTACACGGAGCACGCCCAACGCGTTTGATTGGTCACTTGACTAACCTATTGAGGGATTAAGTTATATTACGTTATATAGGATAATAATAATAATTAATAATAATAATAATAATAATAATAATAATAATAATAATAATAATAATTAATAATAATAAGTATAATAATAATAATAATAATAATAATAATAATCTATTAATATATACAACACAGTTATCATCGTTAATGCCTGCGAGGAGCATTTTCCCGAAGATGGAGAAGAAGATGAGGTGAATAAAGAGAAGAATATAAATATTAAACACCTGAGGAATTGTCTTAATAATACCAGCACCGATATTTCGTACATTTCGTCGTCGACGAATAAAATACCAAGGACGCAGACAACGTATTAAATGAGGTATTCTAGGATAAGCGAATCTTAATAATAAATTGATCCAGTGGAGACCACATATAATAATAGATATTAATATTGTCTTATCTATCTTCCTATATATATAATCATATATATATAATAATAATAAAACAATTATATATATATACTTTATATTAATAGCTCCTTCTGACTCTATAGTATATTGCATGTGAACATCTAATGTAATAAATGCTAATAATATAAACTCAACTCCAGAAGCAATATAATCATTAATAATGCCTTCAGCACGATCGAAAAAGAATGTCGATGAACGTTCTAGAAAGGGCATCAGCATCATTAATATAGTCACAAAAATATAAAAATAAATATAGATCTGATTGTGGTATATAGAATGGATTCGTTTGGTGTGTTTACTGATAATACGAATAATATCACGACCATGTAATGCATCTTTACAGAAAAGAGCAGCATTTTGATATACAGACTCAATAGATTCATCAGGTAAAGGACTTGCAATAACATCCATCAAAGGAGTCCCTAAGTTTTTATTAATTCCGTGAATAAAGTTATTATCTTGGGAATTATCATCAGCCAAAAGGGGATCATTTAATGGCTCTTCTTCGTCAAAATTAAACTGCATGAGTGCCTCTTTTATCTAAGAACTTCTATAGAAATAAACAATGACTTTGATATAAAAAAGTATTAATAATTACATTTAATAACAAGCCCAATGAAGGTAAAAGAGATAGATTACAAATGTTGTATGCTGTGACGCTATTGCATCCATTTTGGGAACAACAAAAGAACTGTCATTTTCCCATGGGAAAAAACATTTCTCCAACTCAAGAAAAACAACAATTATTTTTTAAAGAAAAAAGCATAGTGTCTCTTTCTTTGCCTTAGTTTTTTGTTTATACGATAAAATCAGAAATGCAGAGATTTGCGATGAATGCACTCACACATATGAATACTTTTGGAGTATTGAAAACTACAATTGTTTCGTCTTCTTCTTTTTCCTTACGTAGTTTTGCATCTCTTTCTTTGAATAATATTAGAGATAATGAGGGAACAAATAAGAATAGAAAACGTGTTGGTCGTGGTGATAGTTCAGGTAGAGGAGGTACTTCAGGTCGTGGTGAAAAAGGCCAAGGATCTAGATCTGGAGGCATATCCTTTCATTTCTTCGATTTATATTTAATTATCTTTCATTTATTATTTATGATTCATATAAATATGATTATATATTTCCTTAATTGATTCACAGCGTCAGACCTGGATTTGAAGGAGGTCAAACACCTTTATATAGAAGAATCCCTAAAATTGGTTTTTCTAATCCTAATCCTAAACGTCTTGATTATGTTAATTTAAGTAAGATTCAGCAATGGATTGATTTAGGACGTCTTCCAACAGATCGTGTTATTACTATGAAGGATTTAGTCGATTCACAACTTATAGGCAAAGTCAAATATGGAGTCAAAATATTAGCAGATGTATATACATATATGTATTATATATTCTAATTGTTATTATTATATTAATTATATATCATTATATTAGTTATGTTTATGTTATTATTATTGCTATATTTATACTTATTATTATTATTATATTATAATCAGATAAAAATAATAATAATAATAATAATAATAATAATCATCATCATCATAATCATAATAATAATAATAATAATAATAATAATAATAATAATAATAATAATAATAATAATAATAATAATAATAATAATAATAATAATAATAATAATAATAATAATAATAATAATAATAATAATAATAATAATAATAATAATAATAATAATAATAATAATAATAATAATAATAATAATAATAATAATAATAATAATAATAATAATAATAATAATAATAATAATAATAATAATAATAATAATAATAATAATAATAATAATAATAATAATAATAATAATAATAATAATAATAATAATAATAATAATAATAATAATAATAATAATAATAATAATAATAATAATAATAATAATAATAATAATAATAATAATAATAATAATAATAATAATAATAATAATAATAATAATAATAATAATAATAATAATAATAATAATAATAATAATAATAATAATAATAATAATAAATAATAATAATAATAATAATAATAATAATAATAATAATAATAATAATAATAATAATATATATATATATAATGTATTATATATATAGGGTAAAGATACTTTCCATAGTGCTATTCGTATTGATGTTTCGAACGCGTCAGAAGAAGCCATACGCGTCATCGAACAATGTGGAGGAACTGTATATATATATATATATATAATCTGTTTCTATTCATAAATTAAATCTATTTTTAATTCCATTTTATTATATTTTTTTATTTTTTCTTTTATCTCTTTTTCTATATATATCTAATATATATATATGACTTTTCATCTTAATATTATATATATATATATATTTTATATTATAGATTATATGCAGTCACTATAATAGACTTGCTTTAAGGCTATTGATGAAACCCGAAAAGTTCGTTGCTCCTTACCCGCGAAGAGCACGACCTAATCCTACAGATATGCAGTTCTTCACAAAATATGAAAATAGGGGTTATTTATGTCCTGAATTATCCGATAAATATAAGGAGTTTGTCGTCGATATGCAGAAACACGGTTTCCTCGTGTCTCCGAACGGCGAAGGACAAATCCCTTCTCAAAAACTTGAATAATTGTTCTTTCTCATTTATTTTTTTTATATATATAAACATCCCACTTTTTCTTTTCTTTTATGTTGATGGCAGAATAATCATTATTATATCAAAAGTTGTTTTTGAATGTATCATAATATAGGAAAAAAAAAGTATATATAACACAACTATAACATTTTTCTAATTATTACACATCGAGTTGGATAATAAGAATCTAAGACTTTTAGTTCTTGTGATGAGCATGAGCAGCATGACGACGAGCCTTGGCATATAATTCCTTGACTTCATCTCTCTTAAGGAGAGCACGCTTGTGACCACCAAGCTATAGAATAATATAGATAATAGAATATCAATGTATTCTATTGATATAATAATATATATCAATAAATAAATAAATAAAAAAAAGAGAAATAAAAAGAAATTCATAAATATATGATTAAATTAAAAAAAAAAATTGAAAGATGATGTTAAGAGATGAGTTTGATAATATTATTTTGTTAGATTATTATTATTATTATTATTATATTTTGAATGAATGAAAATAAATACTCGCTTCTTAGCAAACTTGTAGAGTCTCTTTTCAACGTTGTTACCACCAGCCTTAAGTAATAAAATAAAAATTATTATTATATATAATAATTAAAAAAATAAATAAATAAATAAGAAAATCATTGTCAAATAATATATATAGAATATAAAGAAGAATAAAAGAATATAAATAACAATAAAATGCCTTAAGTTGATCCATCATGTGTTTTTCATAAGGAAGTAAACCAATGACTTCACGGATAAGTTCACGGGCGAACTTAACGTTCTTGGTAGCCATACCCAAAATAAATAAATAAAAACTTATGTTATATTAAAAAAAGAAAACAGTTCATTTTGTAATAAATAAGTAGATATTCATTTTAAATTTATTTTATTATAAATATTCATATATACATATAAATATAAATATGAAATGACAAAAAATAAAGAATAAATAAAACTAATCTACATACACCCTTCTTAGCAATAGGTCTTTCAACCTTAGCCATCTTTTCAGTATGATGACCTCTTTCAATACCAACAGCAATAGATTCCCAAGGACCCTTCATTTTTGTAATGTGTGTTCTTAAAGTACTCGACGTAATTTAGAAGTATTAAAGGAAAAACAACGAAAGCGTTTTTTTTTCTTAGGACATTTTTTTTTATCATAATCCAGCCCCTTTCATTTTCTTTTTACACCATATTCATATATACATTTCCTATTTCACCCCCACCCCTCTTTCTTTTTTCCTATTTTTTTCATTTTCTTTACTCATTCACAACAAATTACCGTGAAAGTGTTTTTTTGTTTTCAATACTTTTCAGATAATATTCAGCTTTCTTTTTGTTTTTTATTGAAATAGCCTATATACATGATATATATTCTTGTAGATGATGTTTATGATGATAGAGCAATACTACTTATAGTTTCTTTATGTTTTCATTATAAAATAAGTCTTTTGATTTCTTCGTGATTTCTATTTTTAACTATTTTGATGTAAAACATTTTAAACGATGCAAAACATTATATAAAAAATGCATAAAATTATTTAAATTAACAAAATCTTGATAATATGTATGAATGTTTCTATTGGTGTGCTTTTCTTGATAAATATCAGTTAGACTATCGTTATCTAAATAAATTAAATTATCAGAAATGAATATATAAGATATACAAAATTAGAAGCAATAGTCAAGTAAAAAAAATAACGAAAAACTTTTGAAGATGATTTACAATAAAAAAAGTTATATATATATACATATAAATTAAATAGCATATATGATATATAAGAGGAAAACTATGGAATATGATTAAGAAATATATATAAATAAAAAATTTATATAATAGAAAAATAAAAATATTAGATACAATGAAAACAAAAATAAAGTATATAATAATAATGAATAGAGAGATGATGGCTACTAAAGTATATCATTATTAGAGAAGAATTATAGAAAAGATAATCACATATGTATATGTATATATATAGAATTCAAGGTAAAGATAAGTAATAGAATAATATATATAATCTATAAATAAAAGTTATAGTTACTGTATATATATATATATATAGTAATTGAAAGTGTATATATTTAAAAAGGAGAATGAGGTTGTTTCATAGTCACCATATTAATTTCCATACTCTCTTTTTGGCGGGATGAATCATGGGCAAATGGCTCAGAGAGGAGACTAGTATAGAATATATATATAGAATATATATACATAATATATATATACTAATTAGAGCTTTCTATATTGTTATAACCATTGATTTTCTTCCTATATAAATGTGCATTTAATAATATATAATAATATATAATAGAATATAATGATAATGATAATAATATATAATAGAATATAATGATAATGATAATAATATATAATAGAATATAATGATTATGATAATAATATATAATAGAATATAATGATAATGATAATAATATATAATAGAATATAATGATAATGATAATAATATATAATAGAATATAATGATTATGATAATAATATATAATAGAATATAATGATTATGATAATAATATATAATAGAATATAATGATAATGATAATAATATATAATAGAATATAATGATAATGATAATAATATATAATAGAATATAATATAATATAATATAAATAGAATAAATAAAAATAAATGAATAATACTATAATACAATATATATACATATTATTATTTTTGTTTTTAATAAAAAGAAGAATACAGGTTACCACAATAACCGTAATTATGACTAGAACTACAGCAACAGTAATAATTATATATAACATAATATAATCGTCATCATTGAGATCGGAGAGAGTAAAAGGATGAAGAATTGTCACACGTAAAGATCCCTTTGTGAAAGGGGGATTCGTAACGGCTGCAGAGGGTTCTGTGGGATATGGAAGGATTTCTAAAAGAAGAGATGTTAACTTGGACACATTATTATTAATAATATCAATATAATTGCGGGAAACACTTTGAGAGGGAGAAAGACGAATAACGAGACACGTGCGAGATTCGGTCTAAAGAATAGAGATATAAAGAATAATAATAGATAATTATTATTTATTTATAGTAGTTGTAATAATGAGAATGACATAAAGATATTTAAGAATATATATATATACATCAATAGAACAATCAATGATTTGAGATATATGTATTTGATTGGTTGGTATATTTAACAGTTGTACAAATAATTGGTTGATATAGGGTGATACATAGAGTGAATAGATAGAAGGGAGGAGATTATGTATAACAAGAGTAGCATCAAGATAAGAAGTAAAATAGGGAGGAAGAGTAGACACTAGTAATAGAGAGAGATAGGTATATATATAAATATGAATATAGGAATATGAATATATAAATATGAATATATGGAAATAAATAAAGAGAAAAATGATAATATAATTCAATAATATAAAAATAATAAAGAAAGATAATATTAAGATATATTTAAAAAAAGACAATAATAAACAACATAAACATAGCTATATATATATACTACATGAAGAGTCATCAATATTATTCCATGAAGCTATGCCTTGTTGGGTATCTTCTATACATTGTCGAGTAATATATCCTTTGAATCCATCTGGACAAAGAGTAAATGTTGTTTCACCTATTGGAATACTATTCCATCCTTGTTCCTGTGGGCACATGGCATGAGTTGATGAATAAAATCCAATAAATGAAATCGAAAGATGCACTGTTTCTGACAAAGGAATATTTGTACCTATATATATATATATATAAAGATAAAAAGAAAAAATTATATAGAATAATATATAAATAAAAAAAGAAATGATTATACAGATTATTCTTATATATATATATAAACATACTTAGTATAATTAATTTATAATATTGATAATCCTGATGTTGTTTGTCTATCCATAAAGTGAATTCATTCGAATCACTTTCAAAGTATCCTTTTTTCTGTATTGTATATACTAGATCCCAGTCTATATTATTATTACTACCTTGGAATTGTATATGTTCAGGAACAGCTCTAGTATTTGATGATACTACTGAAGAAAGTTTAATTACTATTTTATTGATATATTCGTGATGATATATAGAGAAAGAGTAGGGGATTTGAAGAGGTAGAGAAGAGGAAGAAGATAATTCTAAGGAGGGTTTAGAAGAGGAGAGGGAGGAGATACTGAAGAGAGACTTATACTATAGAGGAAGGTATAGTAACGTAATATAATAAATAATAATTATAAATATTAATAATAAGAATAAAATTAAAAATATAATACTAATAATAAAAATAAAATAAAATAAAATAATAATAAAAAAAAAAAAATAAAATAATAATAAAAATAAAATAAAAATAATAATAACATTAAAAATATAATACTAATAAAAATAAAATAAGAATAAATAAAATACAGCTTGATTTGTATATCCTGAATATGATTTTAGAATATTATGTGTGTAAATAGCCTTGATACTGAGGTCTGTGAATATATGTACAGGGTATGTACTATCATATAATGTATGCCCATATTGAGTATAATTCTGAGGAGCATAAGGAGTAGTAGGAATAATAACTTGATCTATATAGGTTATAGGACCAAACACATTAGTAATATTAATAGCACGATGGATCTCGAAGGAAAGAACATTATGAGAGGTAGAGAGAGAACCAGGAAGAATACTTCCTCTATAGGGGAGACAAGATAATAATAATAACAATAGTAATAAATATAATAATAATAATAAATATAATAATAATATAATAATATAATAATAATAAATATAATAATAATAATTTATATATATGATAATTACAAAAAGAAAACTTAAAAACTATGTTATATAATATATACACTGCATAACAAGTATCGTTATTAAATCCTATAGAATGCGTATTATAATCTACAACAGTCGAATTACTAATGAATTCTCTTCTTATTTCTTGACCATTTAAATATAAAACATATCCGAATTGATTATAGAATTCATATACGATTTCTAATATATCATTGGATAGCACGAGGTCAAAAGGATAACGTAAATAAATAGTATTCCCAACAAAATCTTGTGGAGTACTGAATGGAACAGTATTCCAAAGAGAATCATCATATTGAATATCTCTCCAATTTCCTTCTGGAATAGTATTTTCATTAAATAATTGAATAGGTTGATATTTACGAATAATTATTTGATTCTGAATTTTGACTTCATATTCTTTAATTCCCACGGGGATCTCGACTGTAGCAATCATTGATGTTTCTGTAGTTATATATAGAGTTGTGATTGTTTTTGTTAGTTGTGTATTTTGATAATAAATAGAAATAGTCAGAGGGTCAACACAGAATGGAGACGTGATATCCTGAGTAAAAGAAGAGGAGGAGAAGGAGTAGGTGTGTATAGAATCAGAGAGAGTAATAGTTTCTGTAGGTAGGATATGAGGAATATAAAGAGAAGCATATACATGAGAAGAATTACTGCATTGAAAGGGATCTATGTATATTATAAGTAGATAAATGATATATAAATATATATTTTTTAAACAAAAAAATAAATAAATAAAAAATAATAATAATAATAACAAATGTATACCATAAACATGAATAGCCATTGTTAAAGGAATGAGGACTGTTTTATTACCATAGAAACGTCTATATACATATTCTCCAACAGAATCAAAAGATCCTGAGAATGTTTCACAGAGAAATACACATGACATTTGAGAAGGAAGACGAGGATAATCTATATAATGGAATATTCCAGAATAAAGAGGATTTGTAGGTAATTTGAATGGTGAGAGGAGCATATATGTAGAAACAGGTTCAATAAAGGGAAGAGGAGGAATATCGTTTGAAGGATAATAACCATCTAAAAAGAGAGAAGATTCATAATAATCATCAATATATAGAGAAAACGAATGATATATAGATATATATAGAGTAATCGACAGAAGAATAAATGGTATGATAATAGTAGAAACATTATTATTAAAAAAAGAATTGAAAAAAAAAATGAATAGAAACTATCAATATATATATATATATATATATATATACATATGATTTTAATATAGATTGTAGTATAAACTTGATATTGATCTACAAAGCAGCTAATAATATAAGGAGTAAAAGGTTGCTCTTCCATTGGGGATCCTCGAATCATGGACCCAGACAGAGTAATACCTTCAGGAAGAGAAGGAGTAGAAGTACAATTCGTATATTCTAAAGTGTCATCTACTGGTGTATTTGAAGGAATCACATTGTACATTTGGTACTGAGCACTTGTATATGTATAACGGAAAGGATTCGCATCATATTCTATAGTTAAACAGGGTTCAGTAATATTACTTGTAGTATAATAAGGTATTGACTCTATATTCTTCTGGTTATTCTCTATATTTCTATAATCTTCTTCAATATCTACATAACCACCTGAATACATAATTAAATAAGGAACAGTTGATTCTAAATATATCGGTTCTGAAACTAATTTCTTCTGTTTATATAATATATCTTTACTACGTACGTAGGCAATCACTAATTTATTATTAATATATAAAGAAGCACTATAGGAAGTGATAAGAGTAAATGTATAGAGCGAAGGAGAAGATAGATGAAAATAACCCTCAAAGGAATAGGTGACATTTGATGTAGGAGTACTATATATATATAGGAATATATATTAAGAATGATATAGATAGTAGTAGTTATATAGGATTATATGGATATATAGATATTATATAAGAATAATAAAAATTATTAAATATTAATAAATATTAATAAAAATTAATAAATATTAATAAATATTAATAAATATTAATAAATATTAATATTAATACTAATAATAATAATAATAATAATAATATATACATATCAAGATTGTTTAGAATATCTTTATAATCATAAAAATAAATGCCGTTATTATCATTAATGACACAGGGTTGTGAGTGAATGGCATCTGCTTTATGATATAATAGCCATGTATGTAATAATATATTATGATTTGTTACTAAACTATTATATGTATACACACGAACTGATGAATATTCTAATTTATCACTACCTATATATATATATATATATATAGAGTTTAAAGAATAATTTGTAATATATATATTAATAATATATATACTAATAATAATATATATATACCTTCATTGCAGAGATTAAAAGAACATGTAGTTGAGTCATGAGTAATCGTGAATATTTCACATTGATGACTAAGTAAATGAGTATTCCCAAGAAAATATCCATAATCGCTATTAAATAGTAATTGAGAGGGTAGAGAGGGTGATATTGTAAAATGAACTGCATCTTCAGGGAAAATACAATAGAAACGATTAATTGGAATATCATTATAGAGAATCAACTGATCTTCTTTAGGGAGAACACTTCCTTCTTTTATTTGATCTATATATTATGTATTTAAAAAAAAATGAGAATTATAATGTGAATACTTGTGATAAGAATAGAAAACGAATTCTTAGCATCGGAGACAGTAATTGTTCTGTGAAATGGATGATCATAAGATGTTCCATAAAGAGTATTATTATGAAATGACAAAAACGATGGTAAAGAAGTATCGATATTCAATAATTCATCACTTGAGCAATGCACTGACCATTCATAAGGATATTCTGATAAGTGAATCACGGATTTATCACAAGTTAAGAGTCCATTGACGAGAGTAACTAATCAATTAACGAAACAAATTAGATATATACATAGCAAAGTTATTGAAAAGTAGAGTGTAATCATTTATTTGATGGATAGTAAACTATATGGTAACAAAAGTGACTCCAAAAGATTTAAAAAATACACATTTTTTAAGGTGTAAAAAACGTCTTCACGATAAATTTCGTTTTTGGAGCAACCTTAGTGTTTTTATCATAAATACAATATCATCTGTTTTTGGACTTAGTTGTTGTTTATTACACCTTTGTTTTTCAATTAAAAATGTATTTTACTTCTATTAAGTGATAATAATATGATCTATAATGTATAGAATACATAACTGCTTGGTAAATGATTGATGTATATTTTTTATATATTCTATTCTGATTTATTTTAACTAGATTGGCTTATTCTGGTTCTATGTAGTGTCTACATCATGGGTTGGACTTGCTTATTTGGTATATAAAATGACTTTTTCTAAACCTGAATTTGTGGATTCAATTAGTGAAAAGACTGTTACTGGTGAAATGAGAATGAAAGGTGGTCATGGAGACTTACTCTTTTTACCTGCTGAGATTCGTGCAAAACGAAAGGCCGAATCAGCAAGTAAAGTATATGTTCCTATGTAATTTTAGTTTTATATATATCTATGATGTAATATTTAAAGTAAAAAAAAAAAAAACTAATTTTGTTGTTCCATATATAATTTATTTTTTGTATGTTAGAAAAATTGTAGAGTACATTGTTGATACAATAAACAAAACTATACATTAAAAAGCAATGATTTAAAATGAAATGAACTAGAAAAAAAATATGACAATAACAGAGAATGCAAGTGATACTGAAACTCGAACACAAAAGAAAAGAATGAGTTTAAATGAAGATAGAATAATAATAGTTGACTAAATGTTTATGAAGAATAGGCCATAAACAGTGGCAAAAGACACAGACACAGTGACAAAAAGAAATATAGAAAAAAGAATAATGCAAAAGAAGTCTATCTAAAGAGATGCGTATATATATGAACATATATATGTAGAGACACATAAACAAAGAGAACACACAAAAAGAATTAAAAAGCAACAGAATAATCATTTAAATGAATCTGTTTGTTAGCAGCAATAATTGTATTGATATCCTCTATATAACAATATAATATAAATATTAATTTGTAAAAAAAAATGACTTTTTATATTGTAATAATAGAGATAAATACATTATTTAATATATATATATACTTCCACAGAATTGTTTCATAAACATTTCTTGTTTTTGAGATCGTCGAAGTAATTCATCAAACGGAATAATATCATATTTGCTTTTAGTTGGTTTAACATTCGAAGTAGTAGAAGGATTTATATTAGCTACATAGTTTGTTTGATTATCATTATAGATTAAGGTATTATTTAAAGAATTATGGTTATTAATAATTGTAGGATTATAGTTGAGAGTAGTATTTGATATGTTATTAATACTCTGAGAAGAAGCCATATTTGAATTAGGAGAAAGAAAAGGAATAGATGTATTCGTAGAGAAAATATGAGGTGTATCCGTAGTGGCATATAAATTAGTTATCTGGATATTATTTGCTATAGTAATTTTTTGAGATTGATCTATAAATATATATTGAATAAAATATTTTTGTTGTGAATTAAATAAATAAATGAATATAATAATAATAATAATAATAATAATAATAATAATAATAATAATAATAATAATAATAATAATAATAATAATAAAAATAATAATAATAATAATATATATATATATACTATCGCTAGTAGTCGTGACAGGAGAAGAAAGAGATTTTGTTTCATCTGTATAAACTTGATTTGTATCAAATACATTCTCTTTAATCTTTTTAACACAATTATTCACGGATACTGATTCATTATAATTATTAATAGTACATTGTCCTTGAACTATTTTCTCTCTGTCTGCCTTACTATAATCAAAATTAGTTACAGCTCTTGATGCATGATATCGAATAGCAGCTTCATCATAGGCACGTGCAGCCTCTATTTCATAAGGATATGAACCTAAGTACTATATATATAATAATATTAAAAATATTATTATATATAGAATAATAATTAAAATAATACTTTCTTTTTACCTTGGTATTGGATTTGAGAGTTCCATTTATCATTACGCTTATATCTATATATTAACATAAATTTATATACATAATAAAAATAAATAAAAATAAATAAAATAAAAATAAAAAATAAATCCATACACACCACGATATTGAGAAGTAAAAGTACCACCTTTAGCTTTCTTATGTTTTGTTTCAGTTGTCTTTTTAGGTGCAGATCTACGTTTAGGTCGAACTTTATTAATGAACTCAGAACATGCTTCATAATCATTATTATTGAATAGACTATTATCTGATCCAGTATCTACAGTATCAAAAGAAGAACGAGTTATGTGTTGTTGAGATTCAGTGCAATCAACATTCTGAATTGGACTATCACTCATTAAATTATTATCAATAGGTATAGACCAATCATTATTAATGGTGAGAGGGTCAAAAACATCGTTATCTTGATCAATACTCAGAAATGCATTTGTATGCATTTGATCATAATTAGAAGAATTCATAATGCTCGCATTATTGTTTGTTAATTCATTTTGTTCAAAGTTCATTGAATGTATATTCATCCTAGGAGCTGTTTTAAAGAAGAATATAAAAAATGTATGCGAAGGACTTCACTTTCAATATAAGAAAAAATATACTGTAAGAGGCGAAGAAAAAACATCTGTCTTCGCCAATTTCAATTTAGTACACATGATTGATTGGTTTTTATATTTGGGATCAACGTTTTCTATTCGTTTATGAATCTAGACCTTCGGCGAAGTTTTTCCTTTTTCTTGTTTCCCTATGGTTATAACTCTTTCTATAGAGAAAAATATAGAAATATTCTCGTTTTAGGTATTCCTGAAAACAAATTCTTTTAATTGGTAGAACCAGAATAGAGTTGTTTTGACAAACTATTGAACTGAAGTGGTTTTTATTTAATTTTTTTTGGCACTTTTTATTTTCCACTTTAAGAATCCTAAATAAACTATATGCTTTTGTAAAGTCTCTTTTTATGCTGATATAAATATAATTGAATAACTTCAATACATAATCTATGACTTTATATGAGATTCTAAAGTGTCTTCATTATATTTTGTCGCATGACAAATAATTTTTGAATTATGACATATTTTTAATTTAATTATTTAAGTTGTAAATGCAATGATAACATCGATAGATTATCCTATACTAATGAATATATACAAATATGAATTTGAATATGACACATATCGATGCCTTTTAAATTCGTTATTCTTTGCTGTATGACAGTAACTGAGGATACGTGAAAAACATATTTATATGTAAATTTGAGTCATCAATTAATTGGAAGAAAGAAACATAAAGTGTTTCATGGTAAATATATAGCATAAGAAGTATCAAGAAGATATCTGTTGTTACTTCATTCTATTCGTATAAAGTTATGAAGACTTGAATCAATTTTGAATTTATAAATCACCTTTTTATAATATATAAACTAGTATATTATAAATATACACAGTATACTTATTTCAATCTGATAAAGATAAATATGAATCTATATCACCATTTCGATTTTCTCTAAACTATTGCATTTATAAAAGATTCATAGTTTCTCCTTGGAATATAAATACATCTTTCTAGATAAACTATTGATATTTCTATAAAGTTATTCGGCTAATTTGATTGATCACAAAATTAACGATTGTTTTCACAAAAATTAATTATGTACATACATGTCGATAACATTTTTAGATATCATAATCGAAATTTAAAGTGAGAATAGTTCTAAAAAGGCCCATCAATCAATATGAAAATAACATTGTTTTCATTCACAATAACACAAATGAAAATGAAAAATGCAAATAGTTTCTATTTTTGAAGTATGGGAAGATCCTCGGATTCCCTTGAACAAACAATAAATTATGAGTGAAATCTGCATTTTTCCAGAAAACACCCTATAAGAGACGGAGACGCATCGTTGATCTATAAGTGGTTCACAAGCCATAAATTTATATGAACAAAAAAAAAATATTGAGATTCAAAATTTATATACGAAAAAATAATGGAGGAACCGTTCCCGTAAAATGAGAATAACCGTGGGAAAAACATAGAAATGATCAAAAATAAAAAAAGATTTAGCTGTTTTTGCATTGCTTTAGAGGATTTAACTGAATTAATATATATATTTCCTCAATTTAATTAAATATGTCAAAAGTTGCTGATAATGCTGCTCTTGAGGAAGAAACCGTTATTGAATTACAAGGTAATGGAGTTCCTCGTGAGGCAAAAGGATTGATTCCAGGATGTACTTTTTTTGGAACACTCCCTGACTGTTATTCTTTCAAAGTAATGATTTTTTATATTCATTTTTTGATTAAAAAAATAATGATTTATAATGTTAAACTATTCCTATTTATCATTAGGATGCACCAAAATGGGAAAGTATTGATATTCACCCTTCAAAATATTTAATTGCTGGTTCAACTGATCAAGGAGAAATTGCTGTTTTTGATTATATGACAAAAAGTCTTATTTTTAAGATGTCTCCTCAAGTATACTATATAATGCATGTTATATGTTTTTTTTTTGAATTTTTATTATATATAGAGTTATTTTTTATTCTATATTGTTGTTTTTATTCTTATTTTTATTCTATATATAGAGTTATATTAATTCTTATTTTTATTATATAGAGTTATTTAGCACAAACACAATATGTAAATAAAGTAGTAACTACAAGTATGGACCGTTTATGTCCTCCTCTTATTACGTATATATATATATAGATATTATTATTAATATATATATTTTATATGCTTATTATTATATAATATTTATATATATATAAGGAGTATAGAATTATATAAATATATTATTATATAGATATATTCTTTATTTTATATACACATGAAATTATTATTATTATACTTATTATACTTATTATTATTTTATTATATATCTATATTCTATTTAATTCTGTTATGTATAGTCCCCCCAAATCCCTCAGTGATTCCCTTGGGAATGTCCTAAATGTACGTTTCTGGGATGAAGATACCCTTCTATGGAGAACCAGTTGTGGCCGTAAAACCGTCCCTGGTAACTGGATTATTGCACTTTGTGATAATGGATTATTTATGATTGATTATATTACTAGAAATGTTCAAGAAGTCACGGTCTCTGTGTATATATACTATTATTTATATTTATATTATTTATATTCATATATTCATATACTTTTATTTATGTATCTATTCTTTAGGTATTTATATACTATTATTCATGTATGTATTTATATATATAGTCATTTAAATGGAAATAAACCGTTATGTGTTGAACCCATCAGTGATCAGATTCTCGCTATCGGTAGTTCCGCGGGAATCTTGCTTTATAATGCAGTAGCCAATAAAGTCATGAATGTTATTCCTCATAAGAATGTTACTACAATTCTATCTCTTCCTCCTCCTCCACAAAATGCTATTGTATATATATATAGTTACTATTCTATTTATATTTATTATATATTAATATTATTTTCTCTTTCTTTTATATTCATAATAATAATAATAATAATAATAATAATAATAATAATAATAATAATAATAATAATAATAATAATAATAGTTGTTATACTATAATAATAATAATACTATATGTCTATCTATATATAATATCTTCTTTTATTCCTCCCCTTCCTAGCCTCGTCCCCCCTACCGAGACCGTCTTCGATTCCTCTCCTTTGATGATAATGGCTACGGTTGTTACTGGTGTATCGACGATCTTCCTCAATTCGGTATTGAAAGTGAATATAAACCAACCTATTTTATTGGAAACAATGAAATGCATAATGGTATATATATATATTATATTGTTATATATACTATTATTAATTTGATTTTATAATTATATATACTATTATCAATTTGATTTTTATAATTCAATAAAATTAGATATTAAAAATATTTTTTTTTAGACAAATATATATTTATTCAATAGTTTTTTTTTAATAATCTTATGATTTCATTCTTTGACTATTATATATATATATATAGGTCGTATATTAAGTGTTGATTATGATATGGATAGCGGTATGTTATATTCCCTTGGAAATGATGGGACTGTCTCTTCTTGGAATCTCTATCCTAAATCGTATATTCCCGCGGAAAAGAAAGATCGTTCCTTAACTGCCTTTGGAATCAATGAATGTATTCCCGTGGTTAATTCATATACCTATCAAGATACATTTAAAATGACTTCTATTACTTGTCCTCTTATTGGAGTGTTACCAGAGATCTATATACCTTGTATTGATGGAGTATATTTATTATATTTATTATATTTATTATATTTATTATATTTATTTTATTTATTTTATTTATTTATTTTATTTTATTTTATAGTATTCTATTTATAATATTAATTATATTTTTAAATATATTATTTTTTTTAATTCTTATTCTTTAATATATTTATTAATATTTCAATATATATATAGTCTGGTAAAATTCGTTTAATCAATACAAAGGATAAGACTGAAGAAACAAAACAAAATAAAGTTAATGTTTTATGTGATACACGTGCTTCTAAACCGAATCTTCCAATCAAATCAAAAGTTACAATGTTAAAACGACAAGATACAAATAACTCTGTTGTATATATATATATATATATATATATATATATATATATATATATATAGAATATCATTATTATTTCCTATCCATTATTATTCATATAATATATATATAGATTGCTTGTAGTACAAGTTGTGGTATAATAGTATTTACTCTTTCTTTCCCTACGTCTCCTTCCCTCCTTCTTTTCCCGCCATCTTATAGTAAACAGGATAATTCTAGTCCTATTACTATTATTACTGCAGAAAAACAAAATATTGGTATCTATATATATATTTTGATTCATTATATATGTTATAATATTATATATTAATATTTAATAATATTGATTATTCTTATATATTAATATTTATTATATCTATTAATCTATACTATATATTTATATCTTTCTTTCTCTCTCTAGTGACTCGATCTGTATCAATAAAAGAAGAATCAGTTGAAGACGGTCACCGCTCGTATCCCATCGCCTCTTTGGCCGCCGCCAAGAATCTGAATATTGCTGAAAAAAGTGCTTTAGAAAAACCTCAATTCTATTTATCCTTTGATGAGAAGAGAGTATGTATATATTATTCAAAAACAAAAGCTTATAAGATATGTAATATTACTATGAATAATGGTATTCCTGAATTAACTATGATCCATAATGGTATATATATGTTATTATTATTATTATTATTATTATTATTATTATTATTATTATTATTATTATTATTATTATTATTATTATATAGGTAAATGTTTATCTTTTGCTTGGTCTATTCAGAGTTCTCAATTCGCTATATTAACACCACCCGCTAAGGGAACCCCTACTCATGTGGAATTCTTCGTATATATATATATATTATTATTATTATTGTTTCTTAAACTATTACTCTTATCATCATCATTTATAATAATAATAATAATATATAGAATGAAGGTCAGGATGGAAAATTTGTTTCCAAGTCTATATATATAAATACAGAGAGTGAGCCCTTTGCTTTATATTCTGGTCCTCTTCTTACTATCTGTGTAAGACCTACAAATACAGAAAAGAAGATTCATCGTTTACAAACATCTCATTCTATCTTTTATTCATGGGAATTACATGAACCTAAAATTGAAGGTACAGAAGTAACTCCTTCTTCTCCTACTCCTATTGGATCTCCTACTCTTCCTACACCAGGTACGGCTATCCCCGGAGTTACACCGACAACTCCCGCGGGACCCGTTGTTGGTGGCGGTACTCCTATACCAGGAATGGAAGGAGCTGCTGCACCTGCTAAAGTTAAAAATACATTACCCTATATAAAGGCAGTTGGAAACCGTTTACCTAGTCCGTTAAATGTCATTTGGTCTGCAGATCTTAAATATATGGCTATGATTTATAAAGATAAAACTGCTTTGTATATTATTATTATTATATATTAGTATATGTAATATATTATTATTATTATATATTATTATATGTAATATATTATATTATTATTATATATAGATTTATGAGTGAACCGAATATTCATTTATTATCTACTCTTCCTTTCTCTGCTATATCTATTTATTGGTATTTCAACACTGTTTTCCTTACTACTGCTAATTCTATATATATTGGATTTATATCAAAAGATAATAGTATTTCTTCTTTCGTACTTTCTACCCGATCTGTGTCTCAAATCAACCAATTAAATCTCTCTGAATTGTACACTCCCCCCAATATGAGCCAATCAACTTGTCCTCTTCGTCCCCCTATCCAATTAATGCCATCTTCTCCTTTATATATATTAGGTATAGAAAAAGGTCATTTATTAGTTACTACTCCTTCTAAAGAAGTTTGTTTATTCCCTTTGGATCACCCTTCGTTACGTATATATATGCTACTTGGATGCAATAATATTAATATGTGCATGAAATGGGCTGAAAAACTTGATGAAAAACAACACGATAGCTTAGCTGTCTTATTACAGGTATAGATATTTATTGTTTTTTAATTATTTATTTTTTTTTTTATTATTTTAATTTTTTATTGTTTATTATTTATTGTTTATTAATATTGTTTATAGTATTGTTTATTAATATTGTTATTTCAGTAGATAAATGAATATATATATATATATAGCAATATGGTTATTTAGATGAGTGTTTGAAGTTAAAGGGTTTATCTCCCTCCCTTCGTCTTACTTTACAGTTGAATAAGGAGGACATACATAGTATTATTGGGTATATTAAGAAGAAGGACTTGAAGGCTTTTGATGATAGTGATGCTATTCAAATTGATACCAAATTAACACCTGTTGAACCGTTAAGTGGATTACGTCGTGCGGGCGTTTTATTGGCTAAAAAGGATAAGAAGAACGAATTAAAAGCACTTATCCAAATGTGTCTTGAAGATGGTATATATATATTATGTTTATATTATATTTATAGTTAATAAATACTATATAAATAATATTAACCATATTTAATAATATATATAATTAATAATAATAATAATATATATATATATATAGATCGTTTAGATGATGCTATATTCTTAGCTTCCTTCTTATATTCAACTGAACCCTCTCTTCTGACTGATCTACTTAAACAAGCTGAAAGATTCAATGGTATATATATAATCATAATCATAATAATAATCATCATAATAATCATAATAATAATAATAATTATAATTATATATATAGAGGCTTCTTTGGCTTGTCAAGTAAATATGAAATTAAAGAAGGAATTAGCTACAACAGAACAATTATGGAATACTCAATTAGATGATTTAGGTAAGAAATATAGTTATTTAAGTGGCATTCAGATAGAGAGTAGTGTTAAGGAAGATAAGACAGAGAAGAAGAAGAAGAGACAAACCGGTCGTGGTGCTGCAGGAGAAAGTAAGAAATCCGCTGAGTCAGGTACTGGTACTGAAGAGAAAAAGGAGGGAAAAGAAGGAGGAAGAGCTGGAAGAAGAAGAAGAGAACGTAAACGATAAACTATTTATATATTTAAATATTATTTATATATAATTATATAGTTTGTTTTATTAAGGATATTATATAGTATTTATAAATTATAACATTTCTTTCTTTTTTATTTGTATAAATCATTTTTATGTGATTCTTTTTCATTGTTAACAACAAATCTATATATATATATATATAGATTTCTATCACTTTTTTCTTTTACATTTTGCTTATTCTGTTCTATTCTGGAATACATATATATACATATACATGTGTTTATATATATATATATACATTATAAATACTTTGCAGTTTATATTGTTATATATATTAATGATTAGTTTGTTATTTTCATTCATTCAATTTTATTATATATATGTTTGTTTTACTTATTATATATTTAAAAAAAGAGTATATATATGTGTTTATAATGTTATATATTTATATATATATGTATATATATATTTTACTAGTCATTTTTTTTTCTTTTATTGTATTCTATTGTATTTTATAATTAAACAATAAACTCATTATTGGCATTATCATTTGTTTTATAAATATATTGTCTTTATAATAATTACTTGTTTTGAATGGTTCTTATTATATATATATGAGTAGTTTATATACTATTGTATATTCTTTGAGTTATATTTAAATGTGATATATATATAGTGAAGACTATAATTTCTATTACATATTGGAAAAAGAATATTCAGAATCATTTTGTATTTTCTTTTTAAAAATGTATTAAAATTAGTGTGTAATGATAATAAAGAATTATAATTTTAAAAAGCTACTATTTATAAACAAAAATATAATGAGTTTATATATATATATGTATTTAATTAATAACATCAAAAGACATATAAATAGCGTCTCTTAATTGAAGTCGAATTGATTCAATTTTAGTTGTATCTGTTTTAAAGTATATATATATAGAATTTGATAAACATATAAGAATAAATTGATTTGACTGACTTTCATAGAACACCGCACTTTCTAAGGAAGCCGTTACAGATGAGGGTAACGCTGATTGGAATAGTATTTCAGAGGGACAGGAACACTGTTTTATATCAGATATTCCAAACTATATATATGTATATAAATAAATATAATTATTATAGTATATATATGAATATATATATATAAATATAATTATTATGGTATTAATATGAATATGTATACCATGGAAAGAGATTGGATAATCTTGGGAATATTAAGTTTTCCAGATAAATATGGTTTATAATCTTTATATATATGCTTTGGCGTTCCTAGTTCTGAAGTATATTCCTGGAATAACCGCGGGGATGAAAACACATGAAATGTTCCAAAAATATAAGAATAATCGTGTGAGGAATAGAGAGATGATGAAGACTATATATATAAACAGAATGAGTAGTAATTATAGGTATTGAATGAATATAGATTAACAGATGTATATATATATATATACATATATACATTTGTAAGTATAGTAATAGGAATAGTATTATAAACACAGTTTGAAATAGTTAACGGATTCTTATATTGTATGTAAAAATAGTTATTCGATGAATTCTGAGAGAGATAGGATTGATAGATTTGTTTAATGATTGTATATGCAGGTTTAACCGCGGTTATAATGGTTTCAATTGAAGATGGTGTAATATAGGGTTGTAATGAATAATAATATATATCGACATTTAAATATTTATATAGAGGAAGGAAAGATGAAGGAGAAATATCTTCATCTATATATATAGTATATGAAAGAATATATAATAAGTATAATAAATATAATATATAATAAGTATAATAAATATAATATAATAATAATAATAATAATAATAATAATAATAATAATAATAATAATAATAATAATAATAATAATATATATATATATATATATACCAATACAAAGAATTGAATATTTTTTTGTTTTAAAGAATTCAATTGTATTTAATAACGTATAATTCTTCATGTTTAACGAAACAACAAATATTATACAAGGATTAAAGAATTGTGTTTCTAAATCAGAAATACTATTTATTTTATGAAAACGATTATTGGTTAAAAATGAGAAAGGAGGAAGTCCCATAAAACTATATAATATATATATATATAATATATATATATATATAAAGAATAGTATACTATATACATATTATTTTTTTGTTTATCTTTCATATATTCAATATTATGTTCGTACTCCGTACAGATATGAGAGGGATCCAGTAAAACCAGCGAATATTTGAGTTGCTTCTCTTGAGGTAAATAGCTTGATATACTGTCAAGTATGTCATATATATACGATACGTGACAAGCAACCATAGTATTGATTCTATTCTTCACATTCTCTACTATATATACAATATATATATAGTATACAGTAGAATAAGTAATGAATTGATTCATAAAAATATAAGAATTGTATATAAATATATATATATATATATATATATATATATATATATATATATATATATATATATATACATAAAAGATGTTTCATATCATTCATCGTTTGTATTTCTGAAACACAATTCCAGTTCTCTGTTTCCCCACTATTTCCTTGATTATTTGTATATTGGGTAATATCTATGCTATTTGACAAAAAACGAGTATTATATATATCGAAATCGAACGATTTCTTTGCAAACCCGTTTTGTGGAGGAGAACATAACTTGGTCTCTTTATTATTATTATTATTATTATTATTATTATTATTATTATTATTATTATTATTATTATTATTATTATTATTATTATTATTATTATTATTATTATTATTATTATTATTATTATTATTATTATTATTATTATTATTATTATTATTATTATTATTATTATTATTATTATTATTATTATTATTATTATTATTATTATTATTATTATTATTATTATACTTATTATTATTATTAGTATTATCTGTAGAAGGAGAAAGAGTAGGAAGAATATCAGAAGATGAAATTGTCTGAGATATGCTGAAATTCGATGATTTTAAAGAAATATCAGAGAGAGGAGAGGATTCCAGCAATTGATTTTGATTGGTCGACTTCTGATTGTGTTCCGGACTAATAAATAATGATGAAAAGTATACTATAGTTGGATTCACATATTCCTTATTTGTATAGAGAAACTTCTGCCAATGAAATGACGATTTACAACTTGTTTTGGATATATACTCTATTCTATTTATATATATACATTATAGACATTAAAGGTATTATAATAATAATAAAAATATATAAATAATGATAATAAAATACAATAGATCTCCGAATTCATTTCGAATAATCCAATTGGATGCACCAAGTTCCCCTCCCGCAGGAATTGGATATATTTGTAATCCATTAATATAATGAATTATTTGATTATAGGATAATGTATATATTTTTGAAAATACTGATTGCATTTGTTCATTAGTAAATAATTCTTTCCATTGCAGAGAATCATAAGGTATATTCATCTTATATATCTAAATGTATATATATATATAAATAATCATATATATATATATAAATAATCATATATATAGAGAAAAATAATTATATATATATATATCCGTAATGATATCATTATTAGAGAAAGAAGGATAATCTTTTATATGATTATATTCCTGAAGTATATAGGAAGCATATAAAGTACCTAACTATATATATAGTGCATATTCATATATAATAACCATATATATACAGATAATGTTACATCTGTTGAGTAAATCTTTCCTTTATATTTATTAGGATAATCAGTAATTAGATAGATTAATCCGATCAATGAAGATATATTTGAGATAAATATTGAGTCTATGAAATCTAATTCTAATAAAGAAAAATCTGGAATAAGAATTTTGCATTTGGAATTAATATAGGGAACTTGTGCAATCGATATGACACTAGGCTTGTCTTGTGCATACCCATAAGGGTTATTTCCAATTTCATGTGAATTTATTTGTAATCCATATTTTTCAATTACAGTTAAATCAGCCGAGCAATCAAACAAAAATGATGTATTCTTTAATTTAATTACTGTACAACTTAAATTTTTTGTGTTACCATATTCACTCTACATTAAAAAAATAATTATGTTTTTATTTAAAATATACAAATTCAATATTTGATTTTGATAAGTTTTCCATGTCTTCAGTGAAATCAATACATACAAAATATATATGATTTGGTCAATAAATGAAATAGTTATTTTAAAACAATATTTATGAAATTTTTTTTATTTAGGAACCCAGTTATACGAGTGTTGAGGACTTTTTGTCGGCATTCAAAAATGTGTGTTTTACATATTTACGGGAATAATATTGCATATTTTATTTTTTCTGATTGAGGCATGCTAACACAGAATATATACTAGGAATTAAGGAATAGACATGAGAATTGCAGAAATTTTAGAATCACGGTTATTTATAAATATAAAGGGATATTTTAAATAAAATATCTTGAAACATGGGAAAAAATATTTTTTGATTTATTTGTTTTAGAAAAGAGTGATATCAACTATGGGTGTATGTTTAATAGTGACTATATATGCTATTTATTATAGTACCCTAAAAATATGAAATTAATACATGGTATTGTTATCATGGATGATGAAGGTAGAGTTATTGTAAAGAACTATTACTCTGATGAATTCAAGACAAAATCTGCTCAAGATGCCTTTGAGAAACGTCTCTTTGATAAATTTCATAATGGTGCATCAAAAGTTGAAGGTATCTATGTTATTTAAAATTATTTTGATATTTAACTCAGTTCTTATATTTTTATTTAACGTTATTTTATATTGGATTTAATTAATATATATAGTTTCTTTGGGATTATTAGATAAATATATTATTCTTTCCAGAGCAGGAGCTGATATTACTATTTTCTTCCTTATTCCTGATAATCAAAATGAATTAATTGGCGTCGAAGCTTTAGATGGTTTTTATGAGGCTTTAAATATCTGCTTTAAGTATTTATATTATTATTATTCTGTTTTAATTATTTATAATTATGTTTTAAGTATTTATATTATTATTATGTAATAAATAATTTTTTTTTGTTATAAATATTTATTTTTTTTGTTATAAGAATTTATTATTATGTTTTAAGTACTTATTATTATATTATAAGAATATATTATTGTTATTATGTTATAACTATTTATTATTATTATTATGTTATAAGAATTTATTATTGTTATTATGTTTTAACTATTTACCTTAAATATATTCTTTATAAATTATATATATATATATATATATAGAGATAAGGTAGATAGAGCTGAATTATTAAAGCATATTCCTTATGTATATCTAGTCATGGATGAATTATGTGATAATGGGTATATATATATATACAATAATAGGACTATTAATATTATATATATAGTGTATTATGTGAAACCGATGCTGGTATTATTAATAAGAGAGTTGAAATGAAAGATAATTAAATGATTTTATTATTTTATTTCTATATTTTTATTATATTATTATATTTTATTCTTATTTTTCATGTTTTATTATACTCCAATTTATGCATTTGTGATTTAATGTTGTAAATATTTATAATAATATATTTTGTATTTAATAAAATATACAGAATATATATTAATTTTCTTTTTAATAATGTCAAAAATAAATTAATGTATAGAAAAAAAATAAACAAAAAAGTATTCTTTCAAAAAAAATTACATTAAAAATGAATATAAAAATAGAATGGAGTTTTAAAGACAAAATAATTGAAATCTATATATAGAAACAATATATTCTTAGAAAAGAATAAATAAAAATAGTATAAATATATATAGTTTAATCTAAATTAGATTCATAACTTTCCAATATTAATTCGTTAGTTATAGAATCCATCGAATCAGATCGCTCCTTCTTTTGAGGAACTTCTTCAATCTTCTTTGTAATTTGTTCTTCTTTCTTTTTTAATAAATCATATATAGGCATCATAGAACGGATTATTGTAGATAAATATAATATCTATATATTTATTATTATTATAATATAAATATAAATATAAATATAAATATAAATATAAATATAAATATAAATATATATATATATATATATACGGCATAAAACTCATTTGTTTTGGAAATAAGTGCATCTGATAATGATTCTATCTATATTAATAATAATAATAATATATCTATATTATAATATATATAATAATAATGATGATAATATATATCTATATCTATATCTATATCTATATCTATATAATAATAATAATATATATATATACTTGAAGATTTGGTAATAAATTCATGATATTTTGTATTTCATTAATAATATCGATATTATAATGACTCATGTCATTACTGACGTCATCAAGATACTGTGATATTATATATAAACGATCACATAAACCTTTTAATGCAATAATCTTATCATGTATCTATATAATATTATATATTATTATTATTATATATATACTATATATTATATCATTAAAAATAAAACTATATATATATATATAGAATACTTGTTCCGATAGAGAAGTTAGTGTAGTATTATTAATCCCTTTAAGCATATATTCAACACCTACTTCTTCTACAGGTAAGGATTCAATAGATACATTTAAATGACGAAACACTCTCTGCTTATCTTTACCATCCTATATATATATATATATATATATATATATAATTGAGATATATTCTTTTGATATTTATTACAATAATAATTGTTATATATATATATAATACCTTAGTAGCTAATTCTTCGCTAATAAAAGCTTTAGCAGGTAAGTCACCAACATCATTATCAATATCAATAGTAACAAAAACCTATATAATAAATAGTATAATAATTATTATATTATATACATAATAGTAATAATAAATATAATAATAATAATAACAATAATAAACATATACATAATAACAATAAACACAAACAGAATAAACATAATAATATAATATATACAGGATTTGGTGTATAAGCATGAAGCATGGCGTCTATTTCTAAATCTAAAGGTAAAGCTTTAGGATTTGAACTGTAAAAACCGACAACTTTTTCCGTGACATTAACTCTAGTCATTAATTCTTTCATTTTTTCAAGATAATCAAAATCGATATACCAAACACCTTGTTGTGAGTCTTCATCAAAAGGAACTATACATATAAAAAGAATTAAGAAAATCAACAATAATATAAAATACCAGCAAAGGAAGAAGTACAGTCAACTACACCATTCTTGATACTTCCAAGTAAAATACCAACAACACGATGATTTGATATTTTACTTAAACGAACGATGTGATCTGTAGCACTTAATAAAACTAAGGGGTGAACAATAACGGATTCAATCTTCTCCATAAGAAATATTTAATATATATCTAACAATTATTATAGGGATTTGATACAAGTCAATAATATAAAAAGAAGTTTAGAAATTAAGAAAAAATGAAATTCCCTTAAGAATATGAATAAAACTAGAGACTATTTATGAAAACTTACGATTATCGCTTATTGACTTCACTTGATACAAAAACTCGGTTTTTATTATAAACAGTATCCCATCCAACAATTGTTCATATTATTTAAATAATGCCATATTCTATGCATTTGAGTTTCTTCAAAATAAATAATATATAAAAGTCGAATCATTCAAGATAAATGTCACTTGATTCACAGCAATTTGATGACTTTATTGTTCTTGATGAGGATTATGAGCATGAATATGAACCTAATGATGAAGAAATACTAAAAGAAGCAGAATGGATAGGAATACAACCAAAACTTGAGCCACAACTTCTTTGGATAGCCAAAGATGCTTTGAAAGTATTTTATAGATATATAGATACTTACTAGAGAAATTCTGTAGGCTCCATTACCAGAACCATGGAAGCCGTGTCAATTAAAAAGCAATGGAGACATATTTTATTTGAATCCAGAGACTGGAGAACGTATGTGGGATCATCCATGCGACACATACTTCAAACATTTATATATGACATTAAAAAATAAAAATAACAAAACTGAAGATAAACCTGTATTTTTCATGTTTTTTTTAGTGTCTTTTAATAAATGTTTATATATATATATCTTTTTATATTATTAGAATCATCGAACACCAAATTCTCAAGTTTATACTCATTGTATGTTATTCTATATATATATAAATATATATATATAGTAAATCATACATATGATCTTGGGCAGTCTTCTACTACTCCTTCTAATGTATATAGTATAGTTATATATATAGATATAGTGTTTATATTATATTATGTATATTAATAGTTATATATATAGATATAGTGTTTATATTATATTATGTATATTAATAATTATATATATAGATATATAGTATTTATTTATTATATTATGTATATTAATGATTATATATATAGATATATAGTATCTATTTATTATATTATGTATATTAATGATTATACATATATATAGACAAGACCCATGCGATCTTTTTCTTACCACGAAGACATTAAAAAAGATACAAGTGTATATATATATTATTTTTATTGTTGTATATTTTATTATACATAATAATAATTATAAGTATAATAATAATTATGATAATAATAAGTATAATACTATATATATATATAGTCCTTTGATGCCTCGTTAGTAATTGATATGCAGTTATTGAAATTATCACACGATATTGCTTCTTTAAGAGAAAATGTGCAAAACCACGGTTATAATGATATTGTATGAAGCATACTTATTACTAGTAGAGATATATAAATATATGTTTGTTTCTATATATAATCCATTCTCCTTCATTCTTTGTTTTATACATATTTCTCTGTTTTTTAGTATGTATATATAAAGATACTATGATCATCATATATATGTAGGATTCTACATATATATCAAACTCAATAAATAAAATAGATTCAATTGTTCAAAAATGTATTCATCATATATATATATATATATATATATATATATATATATATATATATATATATATATATATATATATATATATATATATTAAAGACTCCTGAATCTCCATCAAAACACAAAGAAACACAAACCCCACATTCACATGTTTATAAACAACAAAATCATGATATATATATATATATATATATATATATATATATATATATATATATATATATATATATATATATATATATATATATATTTGAAAATAATAAAGTAAATATATATATATATATATTCATATATATCAATAGCCAATGTAATAGTCATTATTTAGTTTTAAAAATTGAACAAAACTCAAATAGACTAAAACATATTAATAAGTATATTCCTTTTATTTAACATATATATATATATATATATTATTTTTAAAATAATGATAATGCTTCTATATAAATAATGATATATTATAATATATATATATATATTTCTTCTAGAAAACTTCAATGTGTTAAAGATCAATTTCGTAATAATTTGAGTCATTTGACACTAATCAGAGAAGAACTTTTGGGGCTTCCTGGAATAAAAAATATCAATAATTAGAATTATTATTTGCTTTTATTATTATTCTATGAAAAAATCTAATGAATTCACATTAAATTTCATTTTTTTTTTTACAATTCTAGATCTAGTTTCGTATGATATAAACAATTGTTGAATACATTATTTAGTATGGTCATATAAATTATATACCTTTTATTACTTATGAATTACTATTGCAAATAATAAATTATATTTTAGATTATTTTATGTAAATAGATTTATATTCATAATTTAAAATCTTTATCGTTGAATAATGTAGTAAAATAAAGAAATGAAAAAAATTGAAATATTTTTTACTTGTCTTTTTATAAAACTAGAAAACATTAATACGAACACAAACAAATATATATAAATAATAATACCATATATTCATAGAAAAAAGAAAAGAAGAAAAAGAATTATCAAAAATTTAAAATAAGGAGGAATTGTTTGCACTTTATTGAATAGAATAAGCAATCGTTATCAATAATTCAAAATAGAATATGTTTTTTAAAATATAATCACGAATCACTTAAAACGTCATTTTGTTGAATAATGAATTTATATTCTTTTGCTTTTTCCAACATCGTTCTGCTAATGTGAAAATTGCTTCTGTTGCTATTTTTTGAGATTGAATATTCTATATATATAAATGATTATTTTGTATAAAAATTAACTAGTATTTAATATTCATACAATGGATTCACAATAAAAAACATGAAGATATAAGGGTTGTACAATTTCACGTAAATCACTTATAGGAAATGTGAATGATGATGTCTGCTTACCTAAAATAAATGTGAATGTAGTGGATTAAAACAACATAGAAATATATATAAATATAATATATTCTTACTGTTGAATACAACAACACATATCCTTTGATTTAAATAAGAATCAGATAATTGTTGTATGGTGTTTTTAAAGAATTCAAAACTCATTTGATTATCCATAGAAACTAGAATGACGATATATTCAATTCTTGGTCTATTTGGATTCTCTGGTAATGGATAACTAGTGGATACACGACTAAATTTCATAAAAGAGCAACATATATATATATGATTATTATAAAATACATCTTATGCAAGTATTCTGTATCAAAATCAGCAAGAAATTTAATAAAAGGTGTTGACTTGATTAATGTTGCTGTCCCCAAAACCTATATGAATAATAAACCATTATTTCTATTATATATACGAGTATATTCAACTCATCATAAGATGGTAACTCATTAAATAAATCAAGGGAAGACATGTTTATAATATTTTAAAAATATTTTTGGGAGGAAACATGAATAAAAGCCAAAAAACATAAATTCTACTGTGAATTTTAAACTTTTTTTTTCTGAATAGTTATATTGATTCCATTGTTGTATGCTTTAAATGTGTTTAGCGTGTTTGAAAGATCATAAGATAGCTGATGAGCTATATCTTCTTTGCTATGATGTGTGATGTGAAATATACCATTCTTATAGTTGCTTATTTTGTTTGTATTTAACACAATGATTGATATACAAATATCATTTGGGTATCTTTTCACTAATTGTGTAATTCTTCAACAAAGGTTACTCCTAATCAAATTTGTTTTTATTGGATATATATTATAAATTCTTTACGAAATGTTTTTATTTACTATTTCCATACTACTGACACCTAATTCACCATAAAAAGCAAAATAAAAAATAATTGAGGATCCGAATACTTTTAATTAAACACAAGAATTTGTATAAGTAGAGATATCGGGACATCACTTCCAAAATAAAAACTTTAATCCTAACAAAACTATTATTATCATGTCTCTAAAATGATAAAAACAAAAAATTTTCTATTCCTCTTTTTTGTAACATACAATATGATGAAACTTATAGTTCTTGCTTTATTATCCTTGATCTTTATATCTGTATATAAGCAACACGTATTACATTATGAGAATAGGAAGCTCTTCAAATTGTTGTCCATACAAAAGGTGGTGATGAACTTTCATCAAAATTCATGGAGACAGATTTAGACAACATGATTCATGGATTGTATATTATATTCTAATTATTATTTTTTAAGCAAATTGGTTCCTATAGTTCTGGAAATGGTGTTCAGATTGTAGTAAAGCCGGATGCAGATTGGTTCTATGATAAGTCTATATTGATGTATATGTGTAAGAGTACTGGAAACCAATGTCAAACACAGATTATTCAAATGTGTTTGCTTAAATCATATCCTCTTGATAAAGTTAGCTCCTATTTATTTTGTATTCAAATGTATATAGATATTTTGAATCTAGATATGTTATCATTTTCTAAAGACTCATAATTTCGTCATTTATTCTTTTATTATTATTATATAGTAATGGGAAATCATATAAAGGTGAATGTACTGCTCCTGATATTGTGGAACTCTCTGTTATTCAATCGTGTGTGAAGGAAATGAATGATGTAAATATTTTTATCTTTTTTATGTAAATCATTTTTGTAATGTTTATTATATATATATATATATAGATGACGATGATAAAGAAGCCTGAGAAACCCTCCTCTCTGAAATATCCTTATTTATCGATAAATAAACGAAGTTTCGCGTATCCTTTCACTCTCATTCCCGGGCTGATCTGCCCGCTATTAAAGAATAATAAACGATTATCAGTATATTATTATTATTATTATTATTATTATTATTATTATTATTATTATTATTATTATTATTATTATTATTATTATTATTATTATTATTATTATTATTATTATTATTATTATGTTTATTATTATTATTATTATTATTATATATATATAGGGATGTAAGAAGAATCCAGATGGTAGTTATATCACATTAGAAGAAGTGGGATTGAAAACAGTATATATATATATATATATATATTATATATATATATTTCTAGGTACCTGTATATATATTTCTCTCTTCGTACGGTGACGCACTTCCTCAATTCTATGAGCGTTTTGAAGATAGTATTATTCATAATAGAGATTATAAGTATATATAATATTATTATTACAATTGTAAATATTTAAAAACAAATATTATTTGTATAAATATATAAATAGTATTAAAATATTATATGAATAAACATTATATATATATAGTATGTCCCAAATAATGGATTTAACATTAATTACTTACGGTAATATGAAGATTGATGAGAATAGTTATACAATGACCTGTTCCCACGGGAATCGAGAGTGCCAAGGAAATCTATTACAAGCATGCATATTATTAGTAGTCCGAGATTTCTCTTTGTCTATACCTCTATTAAAATGCATGTATAAGTATGTTTACTATTATTATTATTATTATTAATATTATTATTATTATTATTATTAATATTTTATATATACGTATATGTTTTTCTTCTTACTGTTTTTATGTACTCCTTAACATATATCATATTCTTCTTATTATATATATATTATTATATATATCCTTCCTTGCTAGATATATAACATATACTAAATATATATAGTAATGACTTCAAACAATCCTCTCTCTCCTCCTGTACTAATCCTTATATTGTTAAACAAGTATCGCGGTGCATTAAGAATGACTCAGGAATTAATGTATATATATATATATATTATTAAATAGTATATTCTCTATATATTGACATATGCTTATTTATTCTATAATCGACATAATTAAAGAATAGTATTCTCTTTTTTATTCATTTTTAGCATATAATTATAAATGTTTTATTTTATTTTTAATTATACCAATATATATATATATATATATGTTTAGAATCTCTTATTAAATGGATTATTAACAGATCAGTATTTTCCCAAGGGAATGTCAAAGAATCCTTCTATTATAATAGGCACAAAAGAATGTTCAGAAAAGTGTTATTTCATAGCTGATCAAATATTAGAACAAGCCTCTTCAGGAATGAAATCTAAATGGCATTATAATTCTAAAGAGACTCGAGAAGGACATAGTAATTCACATGAGAATAAGGATAACCACGGGAATCAGCAAGAAATATTTAAGAATAAAAGTACTATTAGAGGAAGTCTTAATATAAAGAATGAAGATTCTTCAGAAATAGAAGAAATAGATGATAATAATAATAAAGATAATAATAATAGTAATAATAATAGTAATAGTAATAATAATGAAGAGATATCTTACCCAATGTCAAAGCAATCTATTTCTAAAAGTACCGCCAAGAATCATAACGAGAAAGAATATTCAGCAATTCATAAGTCTGTACAGTTAATTACAAAAGAAGATGAAGATGAGGATGAGGATGATGATAATACTAGAGATATTAAGTTAGACACATTTAATAATAATAGAAATAATAATAATATAAGGGATATATCTTCTGTATCTTCTATAGATAGAAATATTCCTAGTATATCAAGGCAATCAGAAGATATGATTCTGAATAGTAATAATAAGATTAATAACAATGATGATGATGATGATGATGACAATAGTAAGAAATCAAGTATTACAGAAACTGTCTCTAATAATAATAATAATAACAATAATAAATATGAAGAAAAAGAAACTATGTCAAAATCTATTAACAGCAAGAATAATATTGAGCAAACAAAACATGACACACCTTCTGTTACTGCCAATCAGATGGATGATATTGAAGAGGTTTCTATCGATACTTCAGATGATACAGATGATGAAGATTCTGAAATTAAAAAAGAAGATACTTCAATTAATTCTAAGATTACTAGTCCTTCATTATCGAATACTTATGGTGATATTCCAATATCAATAAAAGAAAGCCAACGTATAGATACTATTTCTAATAATCTTAGTTCTTCAGCTGATAATAATGAGAATTCAGATTCTAAAAGTCATTCTTCTTCTTCTTCTTCTTCTTCTTTAGAAATGAATGAATCAAAAGTTATTACATCAGATTCTCTCTCTATAGAAGAAAATAACCAAGTAAATGAAGAAGATTCAAAGAAGAAAGAAATAGATTGTACCCTCCCTGAAAATATTAATGTATATTTATGTAAAATGAAGGTTGCTTATAGAAATATCGGAACATCTCATAGGAAACAAGGAAGAAAACGATTTATTGATCGTTCACAATACATGTATTCCCGTGGAACTAGACAGAATTTAGCAGAGTCCTTTATTCATTCTTCTACTCCATCTCTATCTACTTCTGAAAAAGATACTCAAAACATAGAAGATAAATTGGTACAAGAAAAGAGGGAATCAATAAAGGATTCAGTGAAAGAATCAATAAAAGAATTAATAAAGGAATCAATACAGAATTCAGTGAATAATTCAGTGAATAATTCAGTGAATAATTCAGTGAATAATTCAGTGAATAATTCAGTGAATAATTCAGTGAATAATTCAGTGAATAATTCAGTGAAGGACTCCGTAAGTGATGAATCACCAATAATAGCCAATATATCAGAAGATCATGCTATTCCTACTACTCAAAATATTGTAGAGAGTCATGGTAATAATAATAATAATAATAATAATAATAATAATAATAATAATAATAATAATAATAATAATAATAATAATAATAATAATAATGTCTCTGAAAATAATAATAATAATAATAATGCTTCTAATAATAATAATAATATCTCAGATAATGATAATAATAATAATAATAATAATAATACCTCTAATAATAATAATGAAAACTCAAATGAGAGTGATAATAAGAATACAAATAATAATAATAATGATATTTCTTCTTCTTCTTCTTCTACTACTACTACTACTACAATTCCTTCTACTCTGTCTATAGATCCTATACATGATCAGCCAGATGTAGAACATAGTATTCCTTCAATTCCCATGAAACAAACTAATTTACGTGGTAGTGTATATAATGATCAAATCGAGAATCCTGATTCATCTTCACAGAATTCGAAACGAATAAGAATTAATATTTCTTCTTCTTCTATATCATCGTCACTTCATTTTCTTGATACTCTTTTTCATCAAAAAGATTCTTATAAACCTTTTTATTATGAACAAGTATATACACAATTACCTATGAAACAACGTAATATACTTCTTCCTAAACAACTTTTAACTGATTATTATATATTATTTGATGTTTTGAATCCATCATCATTATGGTTTTTAAAAGATGGTATATATGAAATAGGAGAATATTATTCTAATAGTGTTCGCGTTCACTTCATTCCATTGGATGGAATACAATCTCTTGAATCTACTCGTTATTCTTATTATTATTGTAATAAGAAAGACAAGCGATGTTATACTATGTATAATTATTATTGTGGTCTGATGGAGACATTATCAAACAAAGAAATGATGGTATATACATATTGTGTCATGCAATATGGAGAAGATATTGTTCCTTATGTAATACAATGTTTAGAACAATTACATATATATAAACAGAAAGAAGATTTAGTGAGATGTGTTAGTAATAATGAAATGACACATTTAATTAGAACAGTAGATATTCAAATGAAATCAATGTTTATACAATCAACATTAAAGAGACCCCTCTATTATGTTAACGGACATGTTGACACAATAACACAATCATCCCTGAAATACTCCTTATGTCATTATTTGTCAGGTGCACTCAGTACTCATTGTGGGGGATTAAAACGATATGCAACGGTTACTAACGCATGCTCTTCATGTATTCAAATATCCTCCTTAGCAAATAACCCCTATATTCAACAATATATTCAACATATTCATATTTATATTGATGTCAGTTGTATATATAATAATTATTTTATAGCAACTCAACTTGGTTGGGTTATCAAATCTGAAAAGTATTTATATATATAGTTATTTTTATCTATTTTATTATGTTTATTCTTCTTATTATATATATATATATATTGATATTATTATTGTTATTTTCATATATATATTCTATATATATATAGATCTCAATATTATGATGTTCATCTATCTCCTCTTGGTGGTCTGTCTCTTTCCCGCGGAAATGACCTTATTTGTCATAAGGGAATGAGTTTCTGTCGAATTTCCATGGTTATTTCATGTATAAATCATTTATATAATGATACTACTATTCAGTGGGTATTCAATAGATGTTTACTAAGGTATATCTATATACAGTTTTTTATCATTTTACTACTATTTATATATATACAACAAAATATGTTTTTTTTTGTATATAAATAATCATTATATATATATAGTTATCATCACAATGCCATAGATCACATGCAGGATTGTACGGATGCCGCTAATATTGAATATGAACCTCTTTATGAATGTATGGAACATAATCGCGGGGAAAAAGTAATTTTATAAATATTTTTAATTTTTCTTTGAAGCATATACTTGTAATTATTCTTTTATTATTATTATTATTATTATTATATAGTATATAATTGATGAATTATTAAAGACTTCAAAAGATAGGTCCCTCCAATCCATATCCTATCCCTCTGTATCTTATAACGGATATGTCTTTGAAAATCCTACAGATTTATTTCCCGCCCTTTGCGCTAATTTTCCTTCCTCACCACAAGTATATATATATATATATATATATATATATATATATATATAATAATAATAATAATAATATTATTATTATTATATTTTTATATTTCTTTAATAAATATTAAATATACATATATATAGTGGTGTAATTCAATTCCAGAGTTTTTAACGAAATCAAAACAATGCTAGTTTATATATATATATATATATATATATATTATTTCAACCAATTATATACTTTTTTTAAATATTTTCTTATATATATATATTTATTATTTATTTAAAAAATTTTTATTAGCTTTCTCTCTTTTCTTTTCTTCTTTTTATATCTATTTAATATGACATTTATATTTTTATGTCAATTTTATTTTTTGATTTCTTATATATGAATATTTCACCTATCAACTTTTTTTTTCTTCTATTTCTATTGTATTACAGCGATTTTTACGTTGATCCTCTCTATTTCACATTTTACTCTTTTATGATCTTACTAAATATATTCTATATTTTATTTATTTTTCAATTATATATATATTTCTGATTGTGTGTATATTTTTGTGTAAAACAGTCTTTTTTTTTATTATTCATTCTGTTTCTTTTTCTTTTTTCTTTCTTATTATTATCATACCTTGGATACAACATATACAATATATATACTCCTAAAAAAGGACTTGATTATCTATTTTCAGCTTTTATTTTTCACGATTTTGTTTTTCTTGATTATTTGTTTATTTTTATAATGATTATTCTCTCTTCACATTGTTATAAAACCATCGCTATATTTAATACACATTTGATTTCAACAATTTTTGCACAAAAAATATATATATATTTTGATAATCAAAAAAATGTTTTTATATATTGTTGCTATTAAATCATAATTGTTAATTAAATACATTGAAGTACTTTTTACAATAAGTATATAATGTAATCTGGTAAAATGAATAAAGAAAAGCAAATGTTCCATTTTGCTGGAATTTCTTTAGGAATCTATTAAGAGAATTTCTTAATTTTTCTTAAAGAGAAAAAGATACAACTTGCTAAAAAAACGTATAGTGCCTTAAAAGTGGCATTCATTATTAGTTAATCTTGTTGTGACCGAATGTCAATTGAACAGCCTCTTCGAAGTATTTCAGAAATACTTTCTTTGATGGAAGTGCCTTCTAATGACATGGAGACTCAAAACACATATGTACTTTTGTTTAAAGAATATATGTTTGTAATATATTACTTAGTTAAAACATTTTCATCAACAATCTAATTGGGATTGTGGACCCATGTCTTTATGGATGGTCTTGTAAGTTGTCTAAATATTTTCTAATAGCATTTAATTTAATCTTTAAACTATTTTATGATTTAATATATTATATAGATATGATATAATGCAAGCTTCTGGAAAGTCTGTTGATTATTCAGAGTTTTTATCATCATTTCAAGCAGATATTTCTCAAGGTTTATGGTCTATAGATATGGCTTATATATTAAAACGATATAATGTGAAGTATTTGTTGTATACTTTTTTTAACTATATTTTAGTTTTGTATTTTATACGTCATGTACGAAACCCTCCTTTGAAGCATATTCTGCATTTAGCTTCTATAATGTATATTTATTATGTTTAATATATTATTATGTTTATATTTTTTATTTATTTTATTTATTATTATGTTTATTATTATGTTTATTATGTTTATTATTATTTTATTATTATCATATTTATTATTATGTTTATTATTATGTTTATTATGTTTATTATTAATTTATTATTATCATATTTATTATTATCATATTTATTATTATGTTTAATATTATATAGTCCAGTACAAATGAAGAAATCATAAGAATTCGATCTCTTTTCGCTAAAGCTATTGAAAATAATATACATATACTCAATGTATGTCTATATATAAAATTATATATATATATATATATTCATTATTATTTTTATTATTTATATGAATATAATTCTTTTAGAACTAATTAGGATATTTTAAATATATTAATATTATATATATATAGATAAAACTGTCTCTATCTATATTAAAGAAAGTAGTGTGCTTAAAAGGAATAGTAGCTATTGTTATAGTAGATGTACATGAATTAAATCATTCACTATTCTATAGCTGTGTATATTATATATTATTCTATTTATTATTCTATTTTTATTATTCTTTTTATTATTCTATATATTATTCTATTTCTTATTCTCTTTATTATTCTCTTTATTACTATATATATTATCTGCAAAATAGTAATAATAATTATTATTATATAGTGTGCTTCTTCATTTGTTGGTCATTATATCATTCTTACTTACTACGATGAACAAAAAGATGTATTTTACGTGAAAGATCCAGGCTCTTATAAAAGTATATATATGTATATATTATATAAGTTTATTTTAATTATATATATATCAATATTACATATATAATATGAAATATGGATTCTTTAATATTATTATTATCATTATTATTTATGTTTAATTTTATATATATGCATATCTATATTTTCTCAAATTATTCTTATCATTCATAGCTATACAATATACTATTATATATGCCATTGTTATACTTTATATATATAGAAACACGTTATATATCATCGAAACGAATTGAAACCGCCAGATCCATGCCGGGAACGGATGACGACCTATTTCTCATCTCTATTAACCACTAAAACTATTTTTATCACGTGATCCTTTAGATTTAGTTGTTCCATATATATATAACTATTACCTATATACACTGTATCATATTTCAATTCTACCTTCTTTTTTTTTGTGTTTTCCATTTATTTATTTTCCAATTATTCTTTTTTGACTTGTATATTTTCCAATTATTCTTCTTTTTTCTTTTTCTCTTCTGTTATTGTTTCTCTTGATAAGTCCCATTTTCATATTCATATGCTATTATTATTCTTAATCTGCATTATTTTACGATCATATTGATTTCTCATTATGTTTTTATTTTAATTTAATTTCTTGTTTTCTTATTCATATTCTATCTCTTTTTCTTCTTTTTTCTCAATTTTTTCTATCTCTTCTTTTTTAAATATTCTTATATAGTAATATCTTCTGTTTTTATCCTATATTCTCTATTTAGTTTTGAAAAACGTATTTTGACAGAAATTGAGATTTTGTATTTTTTTCTATGGTTTCTCATATTTTATAGCGTTATGTGAATAATCTCGTGAATGTTTTCATTTTTTTAGGTGCTTTAATTTAAAAGACAAATTATAATAGACTCAGTATCTATTATAAAAACACTGAATAACTCTTTAAACTAATTTATTATATACTCAATAATACTGTACAATAGAATCCCGAAATATTTATAACTTTAAAAAAAATTCCCTCTTTTGCATTATCATTTTCTTCAAATAATTTTTTTTATTACCACCTCAAAACCAATTATTTTTGTTCTCTATATCCTAGTGAATATTATGGATATTGATATGTCCTTTCTTGACTCTATAATAACTAATTGTGAAACTCAATTAGATTCAGTTTTTGATATACAAGAAAGCTCTACAAAGCAAGATAATTCTATTTATCATATGCTTTCCGATTGTATTCGTGATTTACTGAGTGACTCAAAAAAAACAAGTAATTTTTTATATAAGAAATCAGCATTATTTCGTTTAGATTTTGATCAATCAAATGGTGTCATTGATATATCTGATTCTTTAGAAGATATTGATTGCGATAGCTCGTTACTAAAAGATTTTGAGCAAATGAGTCAGTACATTTGTCAGTATAAATCGAAATATAATGTATGTTATTGGTTTATTGGAAATATATTTTATTAGGAAATGGAATCTATGTATCATCGTAAAAGTAAAGAATGTCAACTATTACAAGAATCTTTACAAAGCATTCAAACAAAATATGATTTAATAAAAGAAAACTTTGAATCAATACTTTATAAAACCGAAGAAATGAATGATACTAGTTATAAAGAAAAAGAAAAACTCTCCAATACTTATGAAACATTAAAAAAGTATTATTATTGATGTATTTATATATTTTTACTACAATTATGTTTATTATTATTATATAATATATTTTCTATTCATAGTATGCAGAAAGAGAAACAAGTCTGTGAGGAAACTATAAAACAACTTAATAATACTATCCAGTTAAAAGTAATATAGAAACAATAATAACATCATATATATAGGATATGGAACTTAATATGATTAAAGAGCTTCAAAGTATATATCTATTCAATAATTAAATACTTATTCATATACATAACAGTATAATTGTTTTCATTTAAATAATTCTATAAAGATCAATTCTAGATCAATTATAAATATATCGAAATAAATTGTTTTATCCATAGAAAACTTTATGAATGATCAAAAAGGAATTAACGAATCAATTCAACGTTCATTAGAGACACTAAAGTCGCAATATATAAATACAGATAAAAAATTAATTCATGCATTAAAAGAAAATAATCGACTATCCAAACAAATTGAGTCCATAAAACAGAAAGTATTTCTTATCACTCATGAATAATTACTCTTTTATTCATTATTTTTATCGAATATCCATATTGTATTACATATAAATATTCATATACAGCATGAGAACCAATTGATTGGAATGAATTCAATAGCAAAAGTGGATAATCAAAGCCAATATCAAAAGATGCAGGTATGTTTTCATTATGTTATGTATATATATTGATATATAACATTTCTTCTATAGATAAAAACACTTCAACAGGTATATAAATCTATAGTATATTATAAAATATTATAATGTAGGAAATCCAATTTTTAAAAAGAAAGTTAAGAACATATGAAGAACGAAAATAATGTATATTACTGACTATAGACTTGTTTTGTTAAATAATTCAACATAAAACAACGAGAAAAATTTCATGTGTTTTGATTGTGTTTTAATTTATAGTTATTATTTCGTATAATAACAGAAATCATAACAAATATCGATCCCATGTAGTCTAGCCGGTTAGGATAGCGGGTTTTCACCTCGCCGACCCGGGTTCGAGTCCCGGCATGGGAATATTTTTAATTTTTAAAAATATTCTTACTACAAATTATATTTTGTTAGAAAGATCGATTTTTTATGTATAAAAGAACAAAACCCAGTCATTTAGTTTCTTTACATTACATATGTTTTTATTACACAATTAGTTGAATGTTTATATTCCTTTGAAGAAGAGTAGGTCTTCTTTAAGATCTTGTTGTTTGCCTTCATTGTCCTTATATATACCACCATGAATCTTTGAGAATGGCATAAATACAGCACAATTACAACTAGTGAGGAAGAGAGAGGCCATGAAGGAGAGTTCTAATATATAGATATATAAAAGCAATAAATACATAATAAAAATGAATATATATAATCGAAATGAATAAACAAATAAAAAAAAAATATATATATATATATACCAGTAAATAATAATGTTTTTTGCCATGAGTAGAAGGCCATATTAAATCGTGTTTCGAAGGGTTTCATAAGTAGAATAGGAAGTGTATATTGTGAAAAACCTAATAAGAAACGAGAAATACCAACCTATACATATACATTATATGTATATATATATATATTTATTGATATAAGAATTTTATTAATATATATATAATGTATATAAATAGGTAAAATACTTCGGATGCCGCCATTGTTGCCGCGCGTTTCGACGTTCCTTTTATTTGTAAGTAATCATCAAATATAGGTAAGCCATTTCTATATAGAAAATCTTATTAATCTTATCCATGTATATGTATATATATTATTAATAATAATAAAAGTATTAAAACATATATATATTTATATATATATACTTAAGAGAGTCTCTTCTACACCAAATACTGCCAATAGCCGCGGGAATCCCAATAATACAAGTGGTTAATAAATAATATCCAAATTTAAAGCGATTTGTACGAGGTAGTAACTATATATATATAAATAATAATAAGTATATTAATATATCAGTATAATAAGAAGAAGAATATTAATTACAAAAAGGAGAGTAATAATAAGCAAAATATGCAAAAAAAACATAAATATAATAAATAAAATAAATAATAATAATGAAAATAATAATAAACATAATAATAATGAAAAAATGGAATTGATGTTAAGAATTAAAAATTTCATATATATATACAGCTGCAAGACCAGTAGAGATACCCGATAAGCATAGGGATTCAACGAGTTCTGTTAATAATTGTTTTTCTTTTGATTCTGATTTATATCCAGGATATTGAATATAATTGAAATGTTGAAGTAAATAATTAATACCGACTTGACAAACATAGAATTGCCCAAGTAATCTTTTTTCTATTGCTCTATAAGCAAAGAAAGGAAACACTTGTGTAGCTAGTGGAAAATCACTCCATCTATAAAGACGATCTATAAGAGTTTCTTCAGAATCATTTTTCAAAGGAAGAACAACAATGTTCATATAAGCATGCTTATAGGCTTTCTTGAAGTCTCCCCAATGTTTTTTAGCCCAAGGTATGTTTTGAACTTGAACTGGTTCTGTAGGAATCGCAATGAGATCATCTTCTTGTGGTATATTTTGTTGTTCTGGTTTGTTATTATCTTCACTCATTATTTCCCTTCTATTATTTCGACAAAAGAAATCAATCAAATGAAAAATAATTTGTAAACAAAAAATTTACCAAAATTATCATCTTATTTTATTATTCTTTTATATAATTTCATAATTTATTTATATTAAAAAACAAAAAATTCTTTGTTACATATATAAGATCCTATACTACAATTAAATCAAACAAAACAATGAATAACGTTTATTATTTAATCTCACAAGATAACAAATAATTATATAATAAATAAAACAATATATAATACTTTGCATTTAAAAATGCATGATAAAAAACAAAAACAAAAAATAAGGGTATAAACAAACGAAATGTTGATGTCACAGTAAAACAAAAAGTAAGAAAAAAAGAAAATTTATTGTGTTTGATTAATATTTACATCAGACTTATGTTCAATATCGCTAGAAGGTGGGACAGGTATAGAATTTAAAGATACAGTTTCATTTGGTAAATTATCTTTGTTAGGACTAGATGGAGTTAATGAAGGAGATATTTTACTATCGTCACTCACAGTCTTATTTTCGATAGTATTAATTTCACATTTCATATCACTTCCAGAAGTCATTTCAATACATTTTTGTTGTTGCATCAATTTATTATGAGGAACAACATACCAAGCATAGAATAAAGAATAAGAAATTTGAGATAAAATAAGAAAGCCAATAGTAATCAGACTTTCATTGATATACTGTTGATGAGAAGAAATGGTTTCACCTTCTTCAACAAAAAAAGGAGCAATTGTGTATCCCATAGCAATAGAAAAACATTCCATAAATCTGAAAATTGAGTTAACAGACTCAGGATCTTCAAAATAATCAGTCATTAAAACAGGACAAATTGTCTGATATCCTGTATCTCCAATGGCGAATAATGTAGAAGCAAGGTAAAGTAACCAATCTTGAGTATTATCTGAATAAATAGAGACTATGATACCTAATAAATAGTTGATATTAGTAAAGATCATCACACAATAATGGCCGAATTTATCAATAAAATATCCATCGATGAAGGAGAATATGACTTGTAATAAACTATTGTAAGCGATAACTAAACCAATAATACTTGTATCACGTATTTGACGAGTGAATAATCCATTTACATAACCGAAGCCGAATCCCCAGAAAAAAGTCATAAAGAAAGTTGTTAATACTTTAGGAGTGATAAATAGTTTTAGAACATCAATAAATCGTCTAAAGGGATTTCCTGTTCTAGTTAGTTTTTGTTTTCTATAATATTCTTCTCCTGCAGCTTTGTTATAAGTGAAAGGATCTTTAAAAAAAATAGTAAATCCACAGCCGAAGAAATCTAAAAGAGCTAAAGCTAAAAACATAATAGAAACACTTCCTAACCAGCCAGTTTGATTACCAGTAGATTCTATACCATAGTATTTTAAGAAAGCCCAAATAATAACATTTCCTATAATACTTCCTATCATATAAATACCCCAGAAAACACCTGATTTCCAACCACGATCAGCTTCAGTAGAATTTTCAGCTAAGAAAACTAATTCACAAGTCCATAAAATAGAGCCACTGACACCATGAAGCAAACTCCATGTTAGATTGAGAGCAGGAATAAAATAAGTGAATGTAAGCATATAAAACCCATATTCAAGACTGAAGAATCTCATGACAGCACGAGCACTAGAGAAATAAACCATGATGGTAGGTGCAAAAAAGTATGCAAATGCACAACCATAGTTTAGAAGAGCCATAGAAATTGAACCAATATTACCAAAAAGAGCAGTACAGAAACTTTGAGCGACTTTAATTCCAAGAACAACAAAGCAAAACGTCCATCCCATAAGATAAATATTATTAATAGTCAATTTTTCATGTTGTGACTTTCTTGGCATAGGTTGCATTTTCTTTTCGAATTTGTTAATTTCATTCTCTAATATAGCAGAGCTTGCAGTACGACCTATTTCCATGTTTATTGATTAAAAAATTACGCAAAATAAATTTTAAATCTTGTTTATTTGCAAAGAAAAGAGTACACTACGATAATATATTAAGGGTGCATAATATATAAACAAAATTATACCTATATAATTAGTGAAATACTTAAATAAGTTAATTAATTATAAGAGACCAGTGCTTTTTAATCTCTTTCGTTTTTGTGATTCAACAAGAAATTTTTTGGAAATTTCTGAGTACTTTTTTTAATTGGAGAAAACAGAGATTTCTAATCTTTTTTTTCCGTTAAAAAAGACAATTTTACAGAGGAATTCATGAAATAATCATTTTTAGTGAGTGTCGAGAGATGTTGTCTCTCTATGAGAGCCTGTGCGACGTCGCATGCATGTGATTATTACTTGTAATTAACTGAAGAATTAGATAAGGAAATCTTTAGTGAAAAACAATATACTGTTGTGTTTATTCTCTCGTCGAAAATGACGTAAATCTTATGATGAAAAAAAAAGGAATTGAATCATGTATGTCTTTATTTATTTATTTTTCTATTATCGTTCATTCCTGTACTGCTTGAATGATGTATAATACTAAGACAAGGGTATTGCTTGAAATTTTTAACTTCTAAAAGAATGACATGCACTTTTTTTATTGCTAAATAAACGTTGAAGATATATAAACAGTTTTTGTGAATACACACTCTATACGAGAAAAGAAATAATAAGAAAAAGCGGAAATTTATTTGTGTTTCAAAAATTTGAGAAATTATAAAAAATAAAGAATAGAATACATTGAAATAAACTGATTACAAGCGTTCATAATAAACATAAATCACTGCTACTAAAATAACTATAATAACTAAGCATTCAACCCAGAAATAATAATAACCATTTTCGACTCTTAGTTCCTATATATATATAATAGTTTAAAGTTTTGTTAGAGGAATATAACTACTAAATATAAAAATAATAGCTTATTTATGATGTAAAGGAATATTACTGTAATAATAGAATAAAAAAATATGATGAATAATGACATAAATAATATATATATATATACTGGGAAATTATCAAAGTTCATACCATAGACTCCCGCCAAAAAAGAGAGGGGTGCAAAAATGGTAGTAACAAGTGTTAATAATGAAACTGTTTTATTCATACGTTTATCTTGTGAGGATAAAGCTAACGAACGTAACGACTTACTATTTTCATATAATTGTGAAAGAGAATGATTAATCTATATATAGTAGTATATATAGTATTATATAGAGTTATAGTTTTATATAAAATATATATTTTAATATATACTTATATTTCAATTATATAAATAATAATATATAGTATATCATGTATCATAGATATTTCAATTATGTTAATTATTATAGTGATAAATAATATATATATATATACAATGGAGAGATGGTCATTAATATCACGAATATATAATTGGAGGGAAGGAAGCGCGGGATACAGAGAAGAAAATGACTCTAGAATATCAAATAACGGACGTATCTATATATATATATATATATATATATATATCTATATATACCCTTCGTTGAAAGAATTCAATTTCTTTACATAACAGCATACTCTATATAAATAAAATAAATAAATAAATAACTTTAATAATAACTCTTTATACTTGGTTAATAACTTGTTTATAACTTGATCCTTCTACTTGTGTATCCAAATATTTAATAGCATATTGTAATTGCTGTAATATAGGTATATATTGATCAACCTTTATATATATATATTCTATCAAGAAGAATAAATATAATAATTAAACAGAATAATAAACAAATAAATAAAATAAATAAAATATACAAATATATATATATATATATATATATAATATCAAGAAGAATATATATAATAATATATATATATACAATAATATCCATGATAGCATGGACTAAGTATACTCCATTTTCATTTCTCGCTTTACTATATTTATGTTTCAATTTAGATTCACATTTATTCCATAAAGAATTCGCTATATATATATATATATATATATATATATATATATGATAATTATAATTAATATATATACAATCGTTGTTTCTAAATGTTATTACTATATATATAAATTTAGTATAAATATTATAAATATAAATAAATAAATAAATAAATAAATAAATAAATAAATAAATAAATAAGTATAATAACAATACCTGTTTCATTATTTTTCGTATATATATCTTTATATATATAAAGAACATATATATTATCTGATTCTATACTAGGACATAATCCTAAATCTAAACACTTTTTCAACCCATAATCTAAAATCCCCGTGGAAGTCGAGGATACATGATATGTTTCATACTTTGTCCCATCTCTTTATATATATAATATATATATAATATATATATAATATATATATAATATATATATAATATATATATAATAATAACTAAGTATATATATACTTAATCATATATTCCATCCAGATTGTGGGTAGAGATAAATATAAATATTCTCTATATCTTTCTAACTAGAAGAATTTTAAGTAAAACAAAGAAAAAATATTAATTATGTATACATATATATACAATAATAGTAATAATATATATAATAAGATTTATATACTTTTACACGATCTTCTTTTCCAAGAATATCTTCAATAACCAATGGATGAATAGAATATCTAACGGAAACACGTGACATTGTCAATGGATCTGGAACACAAACATGAATATAATAATATTTTGATGGATTAGGAGGCGATAAGAAGAAGGTAGATGGATTCTATATATATATAATAATAATAATAATAATAATAATAATAATAATAATAATAATAATAATAATAAGTATAATAATAATAATAATAATAATAATAATAATAATAATAATAATAATAATAATAATAATAATAATAATAATAATAATAATAATAATAATAATAATAATAATAATAATAATAATAATAATAATATTAATAATAATAATAATAATAATAATAATAATAATAATAATAATAATAATAATAATAATAATAATAATAATAATATATATAATAATAATAATAAAAGCACTATATATCTACCTGTAAAGGTTCTTCGTATTCATGTTTTTGTTTATTATAAGAAGCCATACATAATATACTACTACCATTAATACTATATATATATATATATATATATAACACTAACAATATATAAATACAAAAAAAATAATAATTCAATACAGAATAATAAAATTAATATACCTTTGAAATAATTCAATAATTTTATTTCTTTGTAAATAATATAATAATAACCATCGAACTAACTATATATATATATTAATATTAACAAAGAAATGAATTACTATAACAAAAAACTGTTTATCTATTGTTTTATTCAATATCTTATCGAGGTATTCTACCATCTCAGAGAACTCAAGGTTATTAATATAAATATTTGTTGCTTTAAGCATTTGATGTAACGTATCATAATCAACATAACCTAAACCATCAGGATCATATTCGAGAAATAACTACCATTAAAGTAACAATATAAAACAATTAATAAAATATACTTGACTGATATGATCAGACGTGACATCATAATAATTCTCAATTAAACTCAATATATCCATATTCTGCAAACTAGAATATAAAATATATATAGATACACGATACAAAATTAGAATAAAAAACATACTTATTGGTTTCTTCCATAGGAGAAGCTGGATCGATTGGACGACCAGACAAAAAAGAAGGAATCTTGTGCTTAAATTGTATATCTGATAACATCAATATAAAATCTTGCTAGAAAGGCACGTAAAGAAGTGATTAGAGATATGTATACACGCTGTGTATCATCAGCTTGTGACTTAAACATTCTTAGAATATTATATATCTAGAACCTAATATAAATATATGTTCAGGTCTCGTAAATAATCAATACTATTCCAAATATCACAACACAAACTAGGTCATACTTTCCTGTTTATTTTTATTTTTCCGCTGTGTTTTTCAGAAGAATCAAAGATATGTTTTATTCTATGTTTTTTTAGATATTACTACCACATAAAGAATTATTATTTATTTGACTGTATTCAACATAACCTAATGAGAATATTCAGAACTTTATTCAAATAATTAGGATCATTTGCTTTTTCCATATCTATTAATTCAATAAAAATACATTTTCTAATGATTTCTGATATCCACTAGATTCTCTATTTATAGAATTATCTAATAAATTTGTTTAATAAGATATATGTCAAAAAGATATCAACAAAAAAAATTCAAATTTACTTATAAATAATCTGGCTATACCAGTTAATGTAATGAGTATTCATTAGCATACAAAATTCTAATAATTATGCAACATTTTGCTTAAGAATTACTAAAATACTTTTGATTTTTCACAATAAATATTCTAAATATTATGAAAATGTCATATAAAATATAATAATATATAATTTATAATCAGTAAGACACCAAATTTGGCTGTTTATAATTACTTTGTTAAAACAGAATACTTGCGAGAATATCTATTTTGTTGAATAAGAAATTGAAAAATTTTCATAATTTTTTGTTTTTGAGTTCATTGCTAGTGAATTGTTCTTACTTTGAAGAAATAATTCTATGGAAACAAAGAAAACTATAGGATCGACAAGTGATCCTCAAGATAAGAGACTTGCAATGGAAATCGTAGTGCCGCCAACAACTCTAGGGATCAAGGGACCTTTTCGATCAAATGGATATGTTCATGAAGTAATGTGGGAGGCTAAAATAAAAGTAGATAGAGAAATATCTAGAAAACAATTCATCAATATGTATATATTTCTTCTATTTACTAATATTTTATGGTTGTTCAAATAACAATTTCTCATGTATAGTGTTATCAAACCAACAGTTCCAGATATCGATGGATTTATCATCACAGGTCACGTCAATATTACTTACAAACCTCTCGTTGAGAAGTCTGTTGTATCTCAGGAGACGAATATCTTTGAATGTGACTTCAAATTTGTGAATCGGAAAGATGTAGGATATAGAACTCGAGGTAAAAAAGAATTATTAGATTTTTATCCATTTCAAGAACATGGAGTCATTCTTTTTATTTATATTTCTAATGTTAGGTATATATATATATATATATATAGTATATAGTGTATTCATGGAATAAAGGATAATAATAATAATATATTTTCTAAATGATAAAAAAATATATTTATAAATCTATGATTATTAATATATATATATATAGTTTTCTTGATAAAACAAATATATTTTCTCGAGAGCCGACAAGTGATCCTGTAGGTATATATAATCAAGGAACAACTTGCTATATAAATTCAATTATTCAATTATTATACCACGTCAGTGGCTTTAGACGAAAGATTTATGAGTTATATAAACCAAATAGTATATTTTCTCAATTTTATAAGAAACGTCATGTGACAAGTTGTAAAGATATCGAGATTGATACGTCATTACTGAAACAAAGATATGAGCATGAAGCACAAAAACACAAATCGAATGAATCATCATCTTGTGGTGTTTCTCCAGTTTCTCCTTCTTCTCCTCTCTCTAAGGATATGGATATAGATACAAAAGTACTTTTAGAAAGTGAGAAGAAAACCACGGTTCTTGATGAATTATTAGATATATTCGTTTGCCTCCAAAAAGGAGCATTGCCCGCCAGTACGAAGGGACTAACACGTGCTTTTGGATGGACAGGAATGGAAGTATTTAATCAGGTATATATATATGTTTATATGTGTATTAGTATTGTTATTATTATTGTTATATGTATTATTATTGTTATTATTATTGTTATATGTGTTTATATATGATTATTGTTTTATGTGTTTATATATTTATAGCATGATGTTCATGAATTATTATATATGTTAACAAATTCTATTGAAAATGAATGGTATATATATATATATATATATATATATATATATATATATATATATATATAGGAAAGTATTTGCATTAGAAGGAGAACAGAATCCAATGAGTATATATACATATATATATATATATATTCCTTCTTCTGTCTATAGGTACATTTGAAGGATATATGTATAGTTATATAAAAGGAATTGATATTCCTTATAATAGCTCTAAGAAAGAAATATTCAACTCTCTTCAAATTGTATATAATAATAATAATAATAATAATAATAATACTCTATATTCTCTCTCTTTACCTCCCCTAGAACGTCGAAGGTTCTACGTCTCTCCCGCTGTCTCTCTCGCTACTCACGGCTGCCGAACGCCTCGAGGGGGACAATCGACTGTTTATTGAGGGTAAAGGATACAGCACGTGCCTTAAGGGGGAAGGTATCTATATCCCTCCACCTGTACTCATGTTCCAATTAAAACGATTCAAATATAATGCTCTATGTAATAAAATGGAAAAAGTATATATATATATATATAATTGTTATCTATATATAACTATATATATAGTTGAATAGTTATTTTGAATATCCTGGAGAACTGGACTTATATCCGTTTTTATATCGTGATGACGCACCTAGTCCCCCTCCATCTCCCGATTATATATATATATTAACCGCGGTTCTTGTTCATAAAGGAAGAGTATATATATATTATATATATATATAATTGTTATATATATATAGATAGATAGTGGTCATTATTATATATATATACGAAAGAGCAGTATTTATAACACTGATGATTCCTGTATATATATATATATAACTATTTATATAACTATATATATATATATATATATATATATATATATATATATATAGTAGAAGGAGATAAATGGATAAAAATTGATGATGATACGATTTCAGAAGTATTTTTATATATATATATATATATATATATATATATATATATATATATATATATAGGTAGGTCAGAGAGAAGTATATGAAGGTTGTTTTGGATCTAAAGAAAATACAAGTATATATATATATATATATATATATATATATATATATATATATATATATATATATATATAGGTTCATATGTGCCTACTGCTTATATACTTATATATATGAATAAAACAAAATATGATTCTTTAAGACAATATATATATATATATATAAATTTATATGACTATATATGTATCACTATATATCTATATATATATATAGACAGAAATATCAATTATTGATCCAGCTATATATACACATATATTAACGCGGGAAAGTCAGGCTTATGAATCAAGAATCGCGGGAGAATTCAATAAACTACAACAAACTGTATTTCTATATATATATATATATATATATATATAGTTGTATTATACATCCTTTTCCAAACTTCCTCGTTCGGTTCCCGCGGGGAATCGGATATTTTCTGGGGATTCTTGGAGTTCCCACGGTTTTTTCCGTGATAGTCGAATCTATGAAGATGATGTTTTACGCGCTATTTCAAAAGATACTGGCATTCCTGTAGAGAGACAAGTATATATATATATATATATATATATATAATATTGTATAGTTATATATAATAATAATAGTATATTCTATATACAACAATAATAATAATTATGAATCTTATAATATAATAATATATAAATTATAATAATTATGATAATAATAATAATTCTTTAGTTTTTGTGGTCTATGATCCCCAGTAGTTGTGGGGGATGCAAACTGGATCTTCCGATTTCCCCGCCATATGTTCCCGCCAATATGACCGTTGATGAAATCACGTGCAAATGCCATAATAATATGTTTTATATTCAAGATACTAAAGGTATTTATATATATATAACTATTTATATAACTATATATAGGATTTCCATTTGATGTGAAAACCAATTTATATTTCTTTTTATATGAATCGGTGACCCGCGGGAATACAACGGATCTGCGTATTTTTAGTGATTTAATCATGAATAAGAAAGATACTGTTTTTAATTTGAAGAAATGTATTCAAAAGAATAAAGTATATAAATAATATATATATATACATAATTATATATAGAAATTATTAACAACTCAAGCTATTCATATATATGCAATCACGTGCATATCAACCAATGGATGCGTTGAATTAGATGACGCACTCTCATTGGAAGATTGTAGAATTCAAGTATATATATATATATATATATATATATATATATATATAAAGAATGGTGATTTGTTTGTTTTTGAATTACATTCAAATTCTTTACCCGCGATTTATCCAACGATTTCCCACCAAATTGACGTTAACATCCGTTCAGCATCCCCAGGGGAATTACCAGACTTCTCTATTTGTGTCTCAAATCGAAGTTCTATAGAAACAGTATATTCAGAAATTTTCAGTCAATTGCTGAAAACGATTAAAACAAATAAAGCAAAAGGAATTCTATATGATTCTAAGAATAATACTATTCCCCAAAATGATCATTATTTACGATTATTTAGTGGAAATGAAAAGAAAATTATTAAAGAAATATTTTATGATGAAAGGTATATATATAGAGTTTCTTTTATATATATATATATCTTATTTCTATCAGTATATATAATATATTATATTTCTTATTTGTATTATTATATATATATATATTATATATCTTAATTCTATTATATATATATATATTTCCCTCTTAGTGAAAGCGTGGGCACTTCATTTTTTGATATATATGTATATCCTTATACTTATATTCCTTTATTATATTACGAAGTCATTCCCGTGGGAATTCAAGATCTTGATTACGGATATTTGGCTTATTTACGAATAAATAATCGTAATGAAGAATATAATAAGAAAATATATATAAAAGATACAAATATTGATGGGAATAAATCAGAATATACTTTAGATTTAGTATTTTCCCAGTTAAAATCAGAATATATAACATCGAATATGTCTTTATATCTATATACTTTATCTTCTTTATATACAGTTGAACCTATAAATATGAATCAATCTCTTTTTAGATATACAGATTATTCCCGTGGGAATCAGTTATATGCACAAGTACTTGATGTTCCCCGCGGTTATTCCCGTCTCTGTAGGGGATTGTATGTCGATATGATAGAAGATAATGAGTGTACATATAGTAGTATATATTATAGTAAATATATATATATAAGTCCTTCGATGACTGTTTGTGAAGTGATTAAAAGATTATTAGTATTATTTGGAGTTGATATTATTGAAGAATATAAAAACTCGATATTACCGCGGAAAATAGCTGATTCAGAATTATTAATGAAATCTATAGATATATATGTGAATGATCAATATATAGTTTATTATATGTCACCTTCCAATGAGATTTCTGTGTTTCTAGAGGATGGAGAGGAATTAGCCAATAAAGATAAACCGTTACGCAGTTACACGTGTATGCAATGGACTAATAATAATAATAATAAAGGTCATAATAATAAGAGAAAAAAGATAGAAGAGAATGAATTATTGAATTGTTCAAATAATAATAATAATAATAATAATAATAATAATTTGGTTAATAATAATAATAATAATAATTTGGTTAATAATAATAATAATAATAATAATAATAATAATAAGAGAGTACTGGAAGAGAAACAAAAACGAGATGAAATAGACTACGGAGAGGCTTCAATTCTTCTTATTCCTAAGAATATATACAAACAACGAAAAGATAAAAACATACTTTCGATACAATAAGTATTTTGTATATATAATTATATGTGTTTTCATTTCTATTTATTATTATATATATATTATTTAATCAATGAAATTTAATAAAATATAATACATTTTTCATTTTCTTGTTTTTCTTATTTTCTTAATCAATAGCATCTATATATATATTTTTATTTTTTTTCTATGTTTCTGTTCATTTCAAAACATTCTCTTTATTCTCACTTTTTAAAAGTAATTTTTTAATATTCTTTTCAAATATATATTTATGACTTACATAATTATATATAATCATTCTTCTTTATTCTAATATAGACTAGTTATAATAATAAAAATGCTTTTTAATACCTTTTTTATGTCTCATCTTTTACTATAATAATCATTTAGTTATTATTTCTTAACCATTCACAACTTTTCTCTATCTCTATATATACATATATATATATTACTATTCTTAGTTTTGCTATTTCATTTTTTCTTTAGTTCATGATTCTATTAATATATTCTATGGACAATAATAATATTAATATTTAAAATGAATAATTCTTTATATATTCAGTTCTTTGAGTGATTCTATATGAGTCTATATTTATATGAATCTGTTTATATTTATAAAAAGTTGTATAAACTATTGAAATGACAAAAATTAAATGAATGCTTTTATATAAACATATGACTTTCACAAACATACTATAAATTCGTGATATTATTAAAAGAAACAATAAATTTAATTAATAAAAAAACAAAACAAAGATAATTGAATATCGTTACTTTGTCACATCAATTTGAATATGTATATATACACACTAAACAAGGAAAGAAGAAATCTAAATAAAATTTAAAAAAATATATCATGACTTATCATATATATGATATATCTAGAAAAAAAGATAAAGAAAAAAATACTAGATTAATCGATATAATAAAAGTGATAGGAACCAAAAAAGAAGAAAAGACAACATATTTATTGTATACATACGACATATACAGAATTCATAATATTTAGAATAATATAGTTTTTGGATGATAACATATCAAAGAAGATAAAAAAGAAGAATTATGAAAATTCTCATATCCAGATTTTTATGAAATATAAATATAAAATAATTTTATATAGAAATGTGTACAACAATGTAGATGTATTTTATTAATATTCTTTGAGATATATTTTATTGTTGACTTGAAAACACTTCTATCTCAATAACTTTAAAGAAGTTTTTCATTCCTTTTTGATTTGTATTTACAAATAAAGAACTTCCAAATTCTTGTTCTTGTTGAAATATACCAGTTTTACAACCAATAAATGAACGATTATTATTATTACATTGATCTTCTATATATATACCACTACAGAAACAAGCTAAAGAAGAAGGATTCTGAACAATTGCATCTTTTGCGCTTATTACAGGTAACTGAATAGGTCCTGTTTTATGAGGATTATCAATAGAAAATAAGAAGGATTTATCATCATATCTCCAACCAGTATCTATATATATATATAAATTATATTAGTATAGAATTTGAATAATAAAAAAAAACATATATTAATATTATAATTTTATGTAAATATAATAAACTAATAATGAATATAATAACTATAATAATAAATATAATAATATAATAAAACATAATAAAACATAATAAAACATGTGAAACCTCAGTATATTTCTTTTGAAAAGAGGTTTCATATTAATATATATATATACTTTTAAATGCAGATATATCAGGTTCACCCCAACCAACTGAAGAATAACCACCAAATATACATTCTTGATTATTACTACCAATTGCTTTAATAATTACTACAACATCTTTGTGATTATCACATAAACGATGAAAGGCACGCGCAGAAAATGTGTCTACAGATCCTAAGAAGATACGTATATAATTGTGATCTGGATTAAGAATATCGACCAACCATTGTTGACCTTCTTTACTCAATATTGATGATTGATTAATATTCACACGATCAGACATAGTCGTTCTCATAGATAATGGCTATATATAGTTATATATTATATTATAATACAAATATATATAAAAACAAATGATGAATAAGATTCATCAGTTATATACGTACTTGAAAAATATTAAGTTGTTGTTGATAAAACACATTGGGATTCACATTGTTTATAGCACTTTGTGAGGCATATTGTATTATGCTTCCGGTAGATCTTTTTTCATGATACATTAATTGTCTTTTATCAAGTTGAATTGTAATTGTTGGCTTCTGAACTCCATATTTGGGATTAGTAACAAGAGATCTGTTTGAAAGGAGTCGTTGATAATTTAACTTATTCATAACGGGATTGCTTGGTAATTTGTATCCCATTTTTTGAAGTTGTTGAGTTGTAAATAATCTAGTGAATTCTTTTGATTTAACTATATAAGAAAGAAAAAAATAGAATATTTCTGAATATAATATGTAAATATCAAAGACTTCATCATCGAAATGGATGCCTTGATTCTCAATGTATAACTATATACCATCATTAATAAGGTTGTTGCTAGATACAGGATTCATTTTCGCTGCTTAATCTAATTGTAAATAATAAAATAAAAATGATGAATAAATGGAACATTTTTTACCTAGTTTTTTGGAGAACTTAATATGTTTAGTTTTTGCAGAGACTTTTTTTAGTGGTTTCTAGAAAAACTAGAAAAATTATTTTTCCACAAATTTTCTAGTAACAAAACAAGCTTTATTGAGCACAAAATATATAAATTATTAAGAGAGTAAGCTCTAGAAGCTTATAATGATTGAAATAGTAAAAAATTTTTTTAACTAGAAAAACGAATTACTGGCTAACAAGGATACTACAATGAAAGGTCTTATTTCGTCTGTATAGGTACAAAGAAAGTCACTAGGTTCCCAAAGATGTCGATAGCGCATAAAAATACAAGTGAGTAATGAAGATCCTGTGAGGAAGATGGATTGAATGATAGTTTCTATGAGTGGAGAGAATAGATTATTATAATAGAGTAGCATATAATAGGAATCAATGATAGATAGTTGCATTAAGAGACAGATGGGTGCCCAAATCATATTATCTTCCAATGGATAGCAAGCATTATTAGTAATATTGTAATTCCCCCACCAAAAATAAAGGCACTGTGTTTTCTATATATGAATAGAATAGAAATAACTGAAACAAATTTGAAAAAACTAAGAAAAATTATAACAAAAACTTAAAAGTATATATATATATATATATATATATATATATATTCCTAGAGTTTCTAAATCAAAAAAAAAACTCTGATATGATGAAAAAGATATAAAAAACTTTATTAAAGTTATGATAATGGAATTGAATGAATATGAAAAAAAAATAGAAGATATATATAATTATTTATAAAAACTGAAAATATAGGATGAAGTGAATAAAAGAGATACTTATGAAAATGTAAATATATATATATATATATATATATATATATATATATATATACATTATGGTGTTTGATTCGTAGAGGACAAAAATAATAGCAAAAGAAACAAATGAATATTCCAAGTTTATAAATAGAATTTGAATGAATTAGAATCCATTTTGTGAGAATATCATTGATAATAGTATATGTAATAGAATACTGTTGATATAATATGGAGGATAAAGTTATATATTGGAAGTTTATATTGTTAGAATAAGGTATAAAAGAGTAAGAAAGAATGCATGAAAGAATGAATATACTAAAGAAAAGAAGAGGAAATAATGTAGAAATGAAGTTCATATATTTATAAAGATCTATTGTAAGTATATATGCATTAAGAGGAAGTTGAAGAGAAAGAGGCTGATTGGTAGTTGTGAAATACTCAGAAAAAGAAGTTCTTTTCGAACAGGAATCGGAGACAGTTATGGATAAATAATGTTTTCTTTTTGAACTATATATATATTTAAGAATAAGTTATTATGTATATATACTTTAATATATGATTATGTGCAATATAAATGTTTGCTTGACAATCACTTTTTTGTACAAATAATTCATGTTTATCTATGGTACTATATATATATATATATAGAGAGAATAAATAATAATAATAATAATAATAATAATAATAATAATAATATATATATATATATATATATACAGTTTAATATGTTTAATTTCATTTTTAGAAGTAGCATATATATATATATCATTTGGTGATATAGATAGAGATTGCTCTGTATTTGTTAAATAACGATAATCCTATATATATAATAATAATAATAATAATAATAAATAATAATAAATAATATATATATATACTTTAGGATTAGCTAGACAAACAATAGGTTGTTTATCAAAGTCATTTATCGTATAATCATGAAACGAAAGAATTCCTTTATATAAAGTAAACACACGAAACCTATGAAAATATATATATATATATATATATTAATAAGGAAAACTATATATATATATATACATTCCTAATTCTTTGAAATCATTTACTGTAAAACAATGTGTGTCGCGATTTAATAAATACTATATAATAATATATAATATAAAAAATTAAAATAGATATCATAATAAATAGTCACATAATAAAATAGAAAACACTATATATATACATTTGTGTGTTTTCCCATAATAGAATGAATATGTCCCGCCAAATAAGCTATCGGCTTATAAAACTCTATAATTTCTTTAATATTATGACCATATTTTGATCTTGTTGTACAGTCTAATGTAAATAATGGAAAATGACTGAAGAGTAATGTAGTTGAATAACTATATATATATTTTCATAATAAAATAATTTATTTTCTTAAAACCAACAGAAAACATATATATATAACATAAACATAAAAATCAACGTAAACATAAACATAATAATTCAAAATATACCTCTTATTCATTAATTTTGTTTCTAATTCATCAAGAATGGTTATAGGGATTTGTCCAAAAAAGCACCATTCTATTTCTTTGCATCCTTCAAAGCCAATTACACGAAGAGAACCATCATTATAGTGATATATATTTTCATAACTATAGAAAAACAATAGAAAATTTATTTTTTTGAAAGTAATTATAAATAGCAACATAGAGTATCAATAAACAATGTATATATTTATTATAACAGATTTCCAATGAAATTCCATATTGAGAATAAAGAAACATACATAGATCCTTTGGAGTATTGACCTGAAACTGAGTAATCTTTATAATAATTCAAATACCCACCGCTCTCATCCCATGCATCGTGATTTCCACGTATATCAAGCCAGAAATTAGGGTCAAAATATCCAGCATCAACTAACATTTCTTTATATCTATGAACACATTAGTAATCATGTAGGTAAATAACTATACAATTTCCATTCTGATAAAATTGGAGCACCTAATTACAGCAAAAATTAATAAATGCAAAAATTAAATAATATTTGTAAAAAACATATTAAGAATCAGAAATAGCATACTTAATCCATTCTTATCGCCTACAGAGTTGCATTCATCGCCACTACATATCACAAAATCTGGTCTTAAAGACGGAATAACCTCATTGAGTAGTTTTCTGAAATAAAGTGCTTGTACAGACTCATGATTTGTAATAAGGTGAAGATCTGATATATGAATAAAAGTAATAATTTCTTTTGTATTGTTCATTTTTAAAAATTTTATTTAATATGTTTAAAGAATAAAAGCCATTATAGGTAAATCAATTAAAAAAGAATCAATGAATATTCTTTTTTGCTTTAAAAATAAACTATTTCAAACACAAAATATATTATTGGCTGTTTCTTCTTAAGAACCAATTATATACAAGATATCTATCAATAAGCCAATACAAAAAACGCTGGATTCTTTCTTGTTTTCGATTCTTTATATTTTTATTTGTTTTCACAAAAGAAATGATAGATTAATGGCTTTATTGTATGAAAAACGAGTCTATACATTAATATCTATGAAAATCCTGATTGACTCTGGGTAAAAAAACAAAAATACTTCAATAAAACGATAATTGCATTAGGGCAATAAAACCTAGTATATAGTACTTATTTTTGCAAATAATGGTTCCAAATTATATATAAAATACATAAAACACAAAAATCTAACTCAATCTTGACTTTTCTGCAGAAAATGCGAGTTTCAAAACGTACAGTCATGTAAAAAACCGGACACGCCAGTGTTTTTATTCTTTTTTCTCCACGATTATTTATTATTTCTTTACAACTTTTTGAATTTATAATATATAATGATTACTCTATACAAAAATGTTTTTTTCTTTTTTATTAAAATAAGAAAGAATATCGAACAAAAAATGTCTAGTTTTTTACATTTTCTGCCTTTTCTTTAAAACTTTTCTTTTGAGTACTCCTAATAAATATAAACGTATAAAATCATATATATATAATCTATGTGTATGCTGTAGTCTATATATACCTTATCTAATAAATCATTCAAGTATATTAACTCCTTCTTGACTGATCATTTCGTTTTTTTTTTGTTTTATTTTTTCTTACAAAAAAATTGTTTTGTGTTTAAATATATATTATATATGGTAGGTGTGTATAAGAGGTATTGATTGATATTATTTTACAGTACTTATACCCTTTAAGAATAGTAAATATCGTGTGTTTCTTGAAAAACTGGACTTTTAACCCTCAAAAAACCCCTTTTTAGTTAATTATTTTAACAATACTTCCATCAAGTGTGTATTATTTTTTTAAATTTAAGAGTTTGCATTATCCTTTTAAAGAATATAAATATTATAATGTTTCAAGTAATATTTTAACACGATAGAGATATGCTCAAAGTTTGTTGTTTTTTTTCATTTGTTCGATTGCCAAGATTGAATTTGTTTCTGATCAAGATATTTTGTCTACAGTGATAAACGATAGCATAAGGCGTATTCATAATATAAAAAACTATTAAAAGTTATTCATTTTTTCTGATTGACAATCTACATTTTGTTCACATTTTTTAAATAACTTTCAATGGTCTTTACACTATTTTTAGTTGCAACTTATTACTATTTTTTTAATTACTGTATGTTAAACAATTCGTTTTTTTATTATTGAAAACAATTCGTGGTGAAATATTGTTTTTTTCCCTGGTTGAATGCAAATGGGGGGTCTTTTTTTGTAAAAAAATATTGTATATTCTTGTTATTTTCCTCAAGTTATATGAAGAAGTTATCAATTCTTTATAAATTATCTTCTACATATATAACGAAATTTAATATGATATAATTGTATTGTAAGATAATATGTTTTATGATAAAGTTGTAAATGAGCTCATTGCTTGTGTAAAATCCTTTTAGAGATAGGTTTTTAAAAAATAATTGTCCTGCTGTCATGTGCATAGTACTCCGTCCATATATCAGTAATCTAGCATCAAAAATATCATTTTAAATACAAAACAAAGAAAAATATTTATACATATATTTTTGGTAAAAAACCGGACATTTTCAGTTAAGCAGTATGCAATATTTTTTTAATAATAAAAAATATATAGTTGTGTACACCTTGGTCCATAATATCTTAAGAAAAAAAACATTTAAAAAATGCTTTAAAATAAAAGAAAAATAAACGAAAAAAAGGACTGGTGTCCGGTTTTTTACATGACTGTATATAAAATACAAAAACAAAAAACACTTTCTCCTGATATCAAATGCTTCTTTTTTTAAAGAAAGGAGACAGTTCAAAAAATAGTAGAAAATGGAATTTATTTTTAGAATTTCGAATAGAATATTGATGAAAAGAATCAATTAGAATTCGAAGAGTATTCTGGAAATAAAGAGTGTTTGTTGTATTCAAAAAGGTTTTTAAGGGCATTAGTGTGGACGAGGATTCGTGGTTCATATAGTCTGTAACAAAAGTATTCCTTTCAATTAATTACTAAAGGAATTATAAATGATTATTCAAATGTCTACTACTTTAAAGTATTATAAAGGTTTATTATGAATTGTGTGTGATCCTCTGAAATCTCTACTCAAAAAAAATAATAAATAAACCAAGAATGATAGATAGAATGTGTTTTATTAGGAAAATGAGCTTATTTTTATGAGAAATAAGGATATAAATATGATTTTTATGATAGTTTTCTAATGAAGCAACACTTTTAATGAAGAAAAAGTACATTATTTCTTTGGTAAACAAAAAAAAATAAAAGATTTAAGTAAAACAAAAACAACAAGATTTCTGGACATAAAAGAACTAATAATAATATAAGAACAATATAGGATAATATAATATTAATAAAAAAAAAGAAAATAGAATGTTGATCGAAAAGAAATGATAGAAAAATAGTATAGAGAGGAAAGATATATTTATTAGATTAATTAGCATAAACTATATAAATAAAAGTGATAAAAATTGAAAGAAGAAATTAATTTTTAATAATGTATATATATAGATATATATATGTGTTTGAGAATTGTTTAAATTATTAAAAAAATATATCAATACTCAAATGTATATATATATATGCTTGTTTTATATTAAGAATGAATTGATATGAAAAAAAAAATAGAATATATAAAGTAATAATAATTATTTATATATGATTATTAAAAGTATACATAATAAGAAAACATGGAAAACAAGTAATAAGTATATATATATGTAATAGAATAAGTATGATATATATATATGTTAATTAATTTAGTTATAATATATATATATGTTAATTAATTTAGTTATAATATATATATATATGCTAATTAATTTAGTTATAATATATATATATATATGTTAGTTGATTTTAGCTACACCATATATAGTGTGTATGAATATATATGAGCTTATAAATCCCAGGGAAGCGGCTATTAAATAGAGTAAGAGACTCACAATAGACACATAACTATAGAGAAGAATAACATAGTATTATTTATATATAAGTTATTATAAATATTTATAGAATATAAATATATTTAATATAATAAATAAATAAATAAATAAAAATATTAAAAAAAAAAACAAATAAATAAATAAATAAATAAAAATATTAAAAAAATAAAAAAATAAAAAAAAAATAAATAAATAAATAAATAAATAAATAAAAAAATAAATAAAAATATTAAAAGTATTAAATAAATAAATAAATAAATAAATAAATAAATAATAGTGAATAGTATAATAAGCAAGCATACCCTATAAAATCAGTGATTATAATAATACTATTTAATTCATAAAATCGAGAGAAACAGAAGATCATGGCGGCAAAAAAGAAGAGGGAACAAGATCCTGTAGCTTGTAAGGACAGCCACCACCAGTTATAATCCTCATTATTTAATTTAGCAAATAATATAATCATGGAAATCTCAATACAACTTAATATAAATAATATAAATATAACGAGAATAAAACCAAAATAAACATAATAACGATCTCCCCAAAGGCACGTGACCATCAAATATAACTCTACAAATGACACGCCAAATGGAATAACTCCTCCGAGAACCATTAATATCCATGATTTGGCATACCTATAATAATAGTGTAGAATGATTTAGTTATTCTTTTAGAAAGATTAATACTAATAAGCATATAAGTAGAATATGTATAATAATAAGCATATAAGTAGAATATATATAATAAGCATATTAGTAGAATATATATAATAAGCATATAAGTAAAATATATATAATAATAAGCATATAAGTAAAATATATATAATAATAACTATAATAATAATTACCATGGCTTTTTAGGGATTTCACGTGGAATAGCACTAGTGACGACGGGTGAGTCGATAGGATCACGTGCATATCCATTCGTACAACCAATATATGTAATAGGTACATATAAACATAATAATAATGAAAATAATTTGAATACATTTTTGAATAGAATAGCATTTGATGAATGAACAATTAAATGGATTGAATTCATAAATAAAATAATACATAAGAAAATACCTATATAAAATAGTAATAGAGATTTATTATTATATTTATAATAATAAGGAATTAGGATTATATTAGTAATAATAATAATATTAATATATATATACAAGGATAAACAAATGTAGTAATAAAGAAATTAGCAAGAAGACTCTTTCCATTTAAGTTTTTATATAAGAATGATGATATATACCCTGAGAAGTATCCATTAATAATATAGAGGAATAATATTATAGTGTTATAAGCATTTAGTTGAGAGGGGTCAGGAAGGAGGTAAAACGAAAGAAAGCAGGCTTCTAAACATGTAAGAAGGATCTGTATACCATTACCCTATATAGTAGTATATAATATAATTATACTTTTATTAATAATAATATAATAGTTACAATATATATAATAGTATATAAGAGTATATACTATATATATATATATATATATATACAACAGTGGCACATAATAGAGTCATCATAAATCGTGGGGGTCTAAATACATCGGCATGTAACAGTTTCCAACCGCTTTCTTCAAAGTCACCATTGTTATTATCCTCTACACCTAACTATATATATAATAATATATATAATAATATATATATAATAATAATAAAAAAAAATATAATAATAATAATAATAATATATACACGATTATAATGTGAATAATCTTGAAAAACTGTTCTTAATAAAATTACACCCAATATACCCTATATATAATAATAATAATAATAATAATAATAATAAAAATAATCATAATAATCATAATAATAATAATAATAAATATAACAATAATAATACTATATATATACAGCTAAGAAGATAACAATAAGAATGGAGTTCGCAATACTAAACCAATGTATATTTGTAGCTAGACCCAACTGATCCGCGTATATATAATTATCATAGCGGGAAATCCAAGCGCGGGAAGAAGGAACCCATTCGACGGCATATGTATAGAGAATACGAGTAGATGGCTATATAGGCATATAATAAACATAATAAATATAATAAATATAATAAATATAATAAATATAATAAATATAGTAAATATAGTAAATATAATAAATATAATAAATATAATAAATATAATAAATATAATAAATAATAAATATAATTAATATAATAATATAATTAATATAATAAATAAAATAAATATAATAATAATAATATATATATATATATACAGATGATGATGAGATAACGTTAAGAGGCATGCCTATATAAGAACAAGAGTGAAGAACTCCCTTAGTAACATCCTCCTCAGAGAATCGATTGAACGACTCATGACGCATACTATATATATATATATATATATATATATATCAATAAAGAAGCGAAATATATAAGTACAAAACAAGAAATATATATATTAATATTTAAACAATAAATAAACTCTATATAATAATCACTAAATACTAAACTATAAAAATTAAAAAAAAAAGAAATAAAATGTTAAATAGATTATAATGTAATTATTATATATATATATGCCTTGAAGGAATAACTTCAAATCCATGAATTTCAATTAATTTATCTTCTGTTTCATGATAATATATAATAAAATGTAAATGATTATTAATAGCATTTCCAATAATAGTATTATTTTGAGGATCTGCGATAACACCTCCCAAGGGAAAACCATGCTCATAACTAGAAAAAGAAATAAAATCATGATTATTTATTATAATGTATAGATATAGAAAAAAGTAGTTTACATACATTAAGAAAATAAGACTATTAAAAAATAAAATAAAATATATAAAAAAACATACAAAGAATCTCCAGTGGATGTAATGACTTTCATTGTAGCAGGTATGCCATCTAATATCATATGAACAGAGTATTCATTGGATATTAAATATTCTAATTGGTTGACTTCTTGTTGAGTATATTTTTTATCGGATACAACAGTACCTAGATGAACAAAGTAGTTGTAATAATATTAATATCGTTAATAATTTGTAAAATAAAAGACAAGAAAGAAATACATGTTTCATCTTGTTTGATTTTGATAGTATATAAAGAATTCTCAATATGATTATCTGAGATTATATCACCAAGATTATCTTTATGATGATCAATCGAAGGAGGAGAAGGAAGTGGTACAGAGTAGTAGTCAAAAGGAATATGTGTTTTAAGGGAAGTAAGACTATTGACTTTTATGTTAAGTTCTGTGCCAACTGAATAAGTTCTTGGTGCTGAAGCTGAGACAATAGTCATAGAATGGACCAACGTAACATAGAGAAGAAGATTTACGAATAGGATATGCATATTCTCTCTTTATCAATAAGAATCAAAGTGAAGCAATTTCAAAACATAATTCATCATGATTGTTTATTCGTGAAAGAAATTGCTATTTTACTGAAAACAATACAAATCTCCACGGTTATAAGTTTTGTAAGGATTCTTTAGTTTAATATTTTATTGTCGAATATACACAATTTAATACGATTTAACATATTATCTTCTTTGTTTAACTTATACCAAACGATTTTATTTTTTAATTACGAGGAATATATTATGGTAATTTATATGATGACGAAAAGTGTAAAAAATAAAATAAAATAAAAATGGAAAATTAAAGATAGAAACAGATAAGTATATATTGATGCTTAAGAAAAGTAGAAATAAAACAATTTCATATAATCAATGGAAACGGATAGAAATTGTGATGTGTTGTTACTCTTTAGGAGATCCTCTAAGTATATTCTATAGAAAATATTTCATAGTTGTATATTTCGATGAATATAGAAAGTAATTGTAAATAAATAGTATATATATCTATACTTATCTTTTGTAGATGTATTTATTAAATTGAATACTTTGTTAATAAGTATTGTTTCATCATAAACGCAATTATATTCTGTAAATTTATTTAATAATGGAGTAATAAATAATTTATAATGAAAACGATCAAAATATTTTAAACCTGGAGCACGTATTAAATTAAATAATATCTATATATATATAATGTTATTATTATGTTATTTAATAAATATATAATGTTATTATTATGCTTTTTTAAATGAATATATAATGTTATTATTATGTTTTTAATAAATATATAATGTTATTATTATGTTTTTTTAATAAATATATAATGTTATTATTATGCTTTTTTAAATGAATATATAATGCTATTATTATGTTATTTAATATATATATAATGTTATTATTATTATGTTTTTAATGAATATATATATAATGTTATTCATATAATAGAGTAGAATATCTTTATATATATATACAGTAATACAATTAGGTATGTTTAAATGATGATATATAAATAATAATTCAAAAAACATATTTTGGGTCTATATATATATAGATTATTATATATGTATAAAGATATAACATATAATAATAGCATACAATATGGTCAATTGCTTGATTATACAAAGATAAATAATGTTTTATATAATTATAATTAAGATTATAGTCACCTATATATATATATATGTTTATTAATATATATATATATACCAAAAATAAGCATATCATGAATAGAAATCAAAGTATCATTATTTTTATCAAATGATTTAAACTATATATATATATATATAATTATAATTATAATAACTTATCTATAAATAAAACTACATACAAATATACATAAATTCTTAAATAGATTTATATTGAATAAACTGTTTTCTAAAAGATGTTCTTTTTGTCTTGAAGATTCTTGAAATGCAGTCACGTGCTTTGATTGAGGGATGGATGCGTTATAAGGGATATAAATTGTACTATTGTAACATTCGTACGGTTGTTTTGTAAATAGAAGAAATTCACGCAGAATCGGACATACCAGTAATTCATATATCGAAATAACTATATATATATATATAGTTTATTATAATAATCTAGATTATTATTTTTATGAAAGTCTATTCTATTCAATTAAATCAATATAAATATATATATATATATATAATACATTGAGTTTTAATTTGAAGTGTAACTTTGAAACAATTACAAACGAATGCTATATACTGAACAACAAAGTCTTTCTATGTATGTATGTATATATATATAGTATTAAATGAATATGATATATAATAGTATATAAATAGAATAATGATTATGTGTATATATATTACTTGAATAGTAAATTGACTTTGAAAGCATTGAACTTGATGATCTATATAATTATAGAATTCAGGAACTGTAATTATATCGTCATTTGAATCAGAATAAGATCTATATATATGTAATTATTATTATTAATAATGTATATATATAATTATTATTATTAATAATGTATATATATGTAATTATTATTATTAATAATGTATATATATGTAATTATTATTATTAGCAATTTATATATTATTTAAATAAAAATTATTTTTAATAATAAATTAGTAAATCAAATGAACATTATTATCAATAATGTTTATATTATTTAAATAACAATAATAATAATATATATACTAGAAATCCAAATAACAATAACAATAATATATATACAATAAATCAAAATAGCAATCATAATAGGAAACTAGTTCGACAAGAAATAAAATAAGATCATCACAAGATATAGTTGTATCTTTTGAATTAATTAATAACTATATATATACAATAATGATGATGAATAAGAACTATGATATATATAGAATAAAAAAAATACTTTAGAAAATAATTGTGGCTGAAATATGAATTCTAAAGGATGATTACAGAAGACAGAACATAATCTTTCATAATCCTGAGATGTTAGTGAAATTCTATGTGCAAGTTGACTTGATACCTCACCCACATGCTATATTGAATAAAACATTTTGAGTAAAGAAAAATATAATAAGAGCCTATATAAAGAATCAATATACTTGCATTGTTATTTTAGACCTCTTGCGAAGATCTAAGGCGTGTTTTCGAGCAATTTCTGAAACTAATGTTGAAGACTCCAACATATCCAGACTCTATAAATAATAAATTATTGTTTTAAAGAGAACAAATAGATTATATGTAGAACTATGTAACAGAAAAATACAAACGACTTTCTTTTGGAGAGAGGTGACTGATTTGTTTTGAGTGGAGCCAAAGAAATAATACTTGATTTTTCTAAACTTAAGCAATCTATAAAAAATTCAAAATGAGCATAAACGACAGTAATAGAAGCACAAAATATGAACAATTGAATACCTAATTCATATTCTTCATCAGATTTAAAACCTATCTTTTTGAGTTTTGATATAATAAGGTCTTTGGAATTCATAAAGGCAATAATAAAAGGAAAATATAAGAACTCAAAAAAGAAGAATTTTTAAAAGAATTCAAAAATGAATTTTTTCTTTTCATATTTTATTGTTGTTTTTTTAAATAATTTTGTAAAAATAATTTTTGAATTCATTTAGTAATTGTTACACATATATATAGCAAATATAATATAATATCGAAAAAATGTCCATTGATTAAGTATCAAGTTATTGTTTTTATTCTAAAATAATAGACTTCTATGATGTACAAAGTAATGTGCATCATTTTAGTTTATTAAATAAGATAATGTAACAAAATAAATGGTAATGAGAGAGTCATATAGAAAAATAAAGTATAGAATTGCAATGAATTACGAATAAATGATAACATATACCAATGTATAAAAAAGTGAAAAACAGAAAAGAACGAAAAAGTATATATATACAAAGAACAGAGATTAAAACAAAGTGACTTTTTTCTCTTCTAAATAATCTCGAATATCAGAGTATAATAACACATATTGATTATTCTTTAATAACGGGAATTCTTGACGTATTCTATAGATATGATTATGGATATAATAATTATATTATATTAATGTTTATATGTATGTTGGATTATATATATATATACGTTTCTCCAACTACAAAATTAGGGATATCTTCTAAAACACGAACATATACATAAACATTCAAATTGGGACGAGGTACTAAGTTTAATAATGTTATATTATATATAATAATAATAATAATAATAATAATAATTATATAATAATAATAATAATATAATTTAGATAATAATAATAATAATAACTATAATAATAATAATACATATATACTCATATTATCTCGGTCATTATTCCCGGTATCAGCTAGACCTTGAAATTCAGCGGGAAGAGAATTAACGACATTATAATGTAAATAATCACCTTTTATATCTACATATCTATAAATATGTATATACATATATATAATATCAAGTAATATCCCTATATGAAAATAAAAATAACTATATATATATATATATACTTTGTTAAGTATTCATACTCTTCATTTGACATTCGATTCTTCATAGATGATTCTTGTATATAATAAAATGCATAAGTCTCAATCTATATATATATATATAAAGAATTAAAAAAAAATTATCAATATATATATATATACCTTATGAAGTCTGATTCTTAAATAATTCACAACTAAATATTTACATCGATCCAAATCCATCTAAATATTTATATACATTATAATATTCATTAAATAGAATGTATCTTGATATACCTGATACAAATTTGATTCAAAAGATTCATCTATGGTAGATACTTGGTTATCATCAAGAATTGATTGCTATATATTACAAATAATATAATTATATTTTTCTTTAATTAATTTATGTAAATAAGCTAAATATAAAAATACTGTTTCTTTGATCTTAACTAAGAACTGATCGATAATATCTTTGTCATAATGTAATATTTCTGGAGCCGCCTATTTAGATTATATAGAACATCGCATATGGAGAATAATGAAAGAATTATTTGAACATACTTTTTCGTTATTCATCGCTCTTTGAAGAAGAACATAATTATTAGTTGACTGAGAATCCATAGCCAAAGAATCCTCAGTACCTAAGAGAGTATCCAAAGAATCCTCCATCTTTATTCTAAGAACACTACTATTAACTTGAATACAAACAAAACAAATTAATCATACAAAAATTCAAGATTTTTCGGTATTTCAAAACGAAAATAAGAAAATAAATACGGGAACAAAATAATGGTTTACAATTTCTTATAATTATACTCTCACACTATACTATGGGCCAACCTACAGAGGAAGGATATGAGATCTTAGAAGCTGTTATAAAATGCATTTTAGCTAGATGGAGTACTCTTAATATTGCTGTTGAATATGGATTTGGAGGCTCAGACTCTTATTACATGCGATTCGATTTAGAAGACGACTTACTGATGAATATTAAGGAACGTTGGAATGCTAAAGGTGGTATATTTTCATTATTATTAATGAATTTGCTATAAATTCTTAATTTCCAATATCAACATTGTTTTTATTTTTATATAAATTCGATTCTTCTAGAAAAAGCTAAAATCTTTTCCGATGAAATTGAAGTTTTCTTACGTGGAGAATTAGAAGACAATTTTAATACTGTCTGTGATGATGAAGATCCAAAACAAGTATATAAAATATTCTTTTATGTGTTGTGGACAATCTTTCTACTATTTTATTTTCATTTATTATTTTTTAAAAAATTAATAAGATATATTTTCATTTTATTGTAAATAGATTGGAAGAGAAATTGTTTCTTTTTATAATGAATGCTATAATGGTGAATTAGATCATGCAAATCAATATTTAGATAAATATTTTGGTATATATATTATGTTAAGTGTTATTATAAAAAAAAAATATTATGTTAAGTGTTATTATAATATAAATATTATGTTAACTGTTTATTATAAAAAAATATTTCAATATATCTCTACTCATTCTATAGATACTGCTAAACAACAAATTGATAAATTAGCATCATTTATTGGTAAGACTTGTGTTGATGAAGTATAAAGATATATAATATAAACTATATTTCTATAAAATAATAACAATAATTTGAATCATTAGACTATTTATGATAGTTTATTGATTTAAACTATTGTTCAGTTTGATAAAAATTATATATTTATTCATATTATTATATATAGGATAATGAAGATGCTGAATTTGAAGAAGATGATGACGATGCTTACGAAGAAGTTCATTGTATGAGTGATTGCGATAGTTCTTCATGCGCTAGTCATGATGAAGAAAAACAAGAAGAAGAAGATGATGGATGGGTATCTGTTAAAAAAGGGAAAAAGAAGTAATTCTTTATGATTCTTTGTTATTTGTTTTCATATATATATGTATCCAACTTCAATTGTTTTTTTTGCAATATTCCATATGACTTCTTTTTGATTTATTTATATATATCTGTTGATCATTTTATTTTTTGTTTTGCTTTATCGCTTTTGTTCTTCCGTTATTGTTCACATATACTTCTGGAGCTCTTAGCATGTTATATACCAAAATTCAGAGAATAATTTTTTTATTTAAATATATTTTAATTTGAAAAACAAATATGGAGCGTTTCAAAAACACACACATTACTGAATCAGGGGAATATTCAAAAACTCTCCATAAACGACGAAGTTACCAAAGAAAATTTAAAAATCAATTTTTTTTTGGAATTGAAGCCATTTTGTCTTTACAAGAAAAAGAAAAAGGTTATTTAGGATATCTAATCAAGTTTTTCTTCTTTTTATTTCAGTTTATTAGATATTTCATTGTAATGGGAAATTGTATGTCTTTAACTCCATTAACAGAGACTGTTGATCAGCCATCAATTGAAATGACACCTCCTGATAGAGAAGCACCTGTGTTGCCTGCAGAGTACATAGCAAAGATGAATGAGGATCGTATTCAGGAATGCAAACCTATAGGCTGGCAGAATCCAGATGTGTTAAAGTATGGTTATTTATTGATATTTAGTTGTTTAATAAATACTATGTATATTTTAAAATAATATAGATGGTTGGATATCATTGGTTTAGGAAGTTACAGAACATATTTTTTGAAAAATGGTGTTAATGGTGAATATTTGCTTCAAATAGATCCTGATGATATAACAAATACATTAATGATTCAAAATGATATGCATAAATTATCTCTCCTTAAAGCAATGTATATTATTTTTTATTAATTTTAAAACAATAATATTATATATACTTTTTCAACTATATATATATAATTTAGTGATGTTTTAAAAGCTCAACCGAATATTGATTATACAAATTGGCGATGGTCTGCTGATAATATCTTAACATGGCTTGAAATTCGTGGTTTAAGTATATTAAAACAATCGTTTAAAATCAATGCTGTTCACGGGGGATTATTATTTGGATTCACCAAAGAAGATTTTCAAAATTATGTATATATATATATATATAGTGTTATTTTATATATTTTAATAAAGTTATTTAAAAAAAAAATCATTTTTTTCTTGCATTTTAAAATGATATTCTATTATTGTTATATTATATAATTATAATAATAATAAATCTATTTTAATAATACTAATAATAATTCTATATGTATAACTATATATATATATATAGTTACACATAGGTACAGAATTTGGTAGTTTACTTCATCTCGATAGTTTGATGGCATGTATTGAATATGAAAAAGTGAAAGCGAAAAAGAATTATTCAACCCGTTGTTCCTTAGGGGGAAGCTCGTTATTCTCGGAAGACGGACAAATTCAGGCGATTTCAGAAACAGAAGATCCAGTGGATGAAGAAGATAAAATTAAGTATATTTATAAATTATATTTATTATATTTATTATGTTTATTATGTTTATTATATTTATTATATATATAATATTTATTATATTTATTATGTTTATTATGTTTATTATGTTTATTATGTTTATTTTTATTTATTATATTTATTATGTTTATTATTATTATTATTATTATTATTATTATTAATAGTCTCTATATATATATATATATAGTATAATCCCCGAGTGGTCTCTGCGCGAAGTGTGCGCCTGGTTGTCGGACCATTACGTGGGTCATCTCAGCGATACTTTTATTAACTATGGCGTCAACGGCGCTTATCTTCTTACTCTTGGTATACTATTATTATTATATATAATATTTATTATTATATGTAATATTTATTATTATATATAATATTTATTATTATATGTAATATTTATTATTATATATAATATTTACTATATATATATATAGATCGAGATGTATTAGAACAAGGTATGAATTTAACAAGTGTACTTTCTAAGTCTGTCGCTAAGAAAATTGATAAATTGAGAACTGCATATAAAGAAGGAATATCTGTTGAACTTGGCATTAAAAGTATATATATTATTATTATTATTAATCTTTTTCATATTTTGTCATTTCTTCTTCTCCTTCTTATAATTATAATAATATTATTATTATTATTATGAATATTTTTCTGATTCATACAGCTATTATATAATAATTATTAATATATATATATATATATATATAGTAATAGATGATGACACATCGAACTCCACTTCTCTTCGTCCTTCTATGGCTAAATATATAACCGAAGAATCTCCAGATATTATATACTTGGACACTCCTGAAGAAGATAAAAAACTAGATGTGAAGGTATATATTATTATTATTATTATTATTATTATTATTATTATTATTATTATTATTATATATTATATAGAAAGTATCCTTATCTCATGTTTCCTTATAAATAATACTATTATAAATAATATATATATTTCTATTCTATATTTTGTATCTGCTGTTCTTTTATTCTCTTTGTTGTATGTTTATTCTTTATGTATATGTATATATATAATTAACCATTTCATTTATGCACAGTCTATTTTATTCATTTTTAAACAATTTGATAGTTATTTTATTCTTTATGTTCTCATTATATATATATATATTAATTAGCGTTATTTATAGTTCTTCTGTTTATATATTAATAATATAATACCTATATATCTATCTTCATTTTAAATTCATTCATATATTTTTTTTTTAAATTCAAATCATTTGTCTCTTTTTTTCCATTTTTTTCTTTTTTTTATGTTGTATTTTGTCTTATTGTCGTTCTTATTATCATTAAACATAAATTATATATTATTTAAATAATACAAATTCTTTCTTTGTTTTCATTCTAAAAAAAATTTTTATATCCTTTTTATTCTAGTTTTATATATATATATATTTGTATAATAGTATTCAAAAATTTATTGTCATGTAATATATTCAATTAAATTCCATAAATTAAAGAATATAGATTTAAAAATATATGCTTTATCTAGTAAAAAAAATATGGTTTCTCTTAACATAACAAATTGATTTAATGACTATATTTAAAAATTGAACCAAAACATAAAACAATGGATATTTAATGAAAAAATTTAAAAAATACTAATAAAAAAGCAGAAAATTATTATCACAAAGGTATATATATATATATATATAATACTTATTGAGCAGTATACTAATGATAGTCAATTCTAGAAAGACAATCTGAACAATATATAATGATTTTGAAAAGAATCTCTTTTATCTTTTAGCTCATTGAGAGTTTGCAGCTTCAATATTCATATCTCGAATCTCCTCGAATGCCTCGGATATATTTGTATATTTATAAGGAGACTGTATTTGACATTTCATTTCATTTCGATTTTTAGTTTTGCTATTGGTATCTATACCTGACTTTGGAGGTTTTACTATGTCTTCACTATTATTTTTATCATGAATAGAATCATTCAATTCAATTTCCATTTTGTCTTCTTGATCACTACTTGTAGCTACGTCAATAGGAATAGTATCAGAAGTTTCTACATCATGAATGGCTTGTGATTCTCGCCTGCTCTTCACAGATTCTAACCATTGGTCATATACATCATCCCATAAATTTGTTTTTTCAACAAAATCTAATGATTGGAGTTGATCAGATATCGGATAAGAATCATCAGGACATCTACAGAAAGAATTTGATGGATGTCCATATAATATTCTTATGTTGATTTCTTCAATAATGGCTTTTAATACTTTTTTTCGATCTCTTTCTTTTTCTATTAGGCAGGACCTATAATTTTATATGATGAATCATAAGAACATACATCGTATGACAAATTCCTTTAAAAGAAAACAAAGGAAATAAACAAAAGAAAATGCATATTCATTTATAAAACGTGCCATGAAGAAAAATAAATTGTCTTATTGGATAGTCTCATTCTTTTCAAGAAATATACCAATCATTTTATGTATTTTAGTAAATTAATTTTCAAACGATATCTTTGGAATATTATTGTGTTTTTCTTTTATTTGCTATTTATATAAACTATACTTACAGAAAAAACTTATAAAGAAGTTTTCCATGAAAGTATATATGATAGAAACATAAATGAAAACACTTCCATTTCAAAATAACTATCTAATATAGAATTTGATTCTTTATTGAATGATTCGGAGACATAGAAATAACTATATTTCAACGGTAATCTCAATATGAACATATGGTTTCGTCTTCACCATCAAAAACAAAAAATAGAGTTATTTGATAAAATAGAACATATACATATAGAATGATAGTTGCTGAAATAAATAAATCAAGAAAACACAGGAAATAATCATAAAAAAGAGACTCTGAAGAAGATTTCTTATTTGAGTCTTTTATACTGTTTATTTATGGTCTCTAGAAAATAGTTACTTTTTAAAAGTTTATACGAATATAAATAATCATTTCTTTTATATGTGACATGATTCTACATAATGAGTTGATAGAAATAATTATTTTGAAATATATAAATCTATTGGATAAAAATACAAGAATATCCAATAATATGTATTTTAAAGGTCATAGTTTCAATGAAGTCGCATCACTCTTCTTTTATGTGTATAGTATATGCATATATATCTTAACGTGGTTCTACTGTCTAACATATATATGTATTTGCCATAAAAAACTATATTAAAGAAATTATTGTATATTCAGTATTATATAAATTTTTCTTATTATTATTTGTTAAAGAACCCTTTTTTAATACATGACATATATATTATAATTTGCTTATTATTAATTCTATAATTATTTATGTTGTAGGAGACGTTTCATGTTAAAATTGAATCCGAATACGAATAAACAAGAAAACACGACAATTATGTTTTCCTTTATTAAAAGATACACAATTCAATTCATCATCAGTAAATACATAGATTATAGTTTGTTAGCATCAATAAATAATTATTCCTAAAGAGATCAATGAATTCAAAAGAATTAATTGATGATTTTGGTTTTTATTCCATAGATAATGATTTAGATTCATTAGACTGGATAATCACAAAATATATAATTCAGAAAAGAAATAGTAATTCTATTCTTGAAGAAAATGAAGCAAATCAAATTCGAAATGTAAGTCTTTTTTCTTATAAAACAAATAGTAATTAGTTGAAAATATATTTCAAAGTGTATATTATATAATTAGCTTATAATGTGTATAAAACAAAAAGTCATAACTAATCGAAATCATTTCTTAAAGATATATATTGAGGAGCCAATTATTAGTACATATATTATTTGCAAAAGATATGAAATATAGGCGATGACTTTCATAAAAAATTACCAAATAATGAAAAATATGGTATATTTTTGAGGATCTTCTATAGTATTCTATATATAGACATATGGTGTTGTAAGAATTGCTGTTTATATAATCCAATTTCTTGTGACCATTGTGTTTATTGCTCATTCTCAAATATATATAATGTATATATATAGTAAAAATCATTTAAATAGTCTTATTAAATTATTTGTATATAGAATGTTTCTTATATAATTCACTATTTTGAAAATATATATATAGGGATCTAATGAAAATAGAAAACAACACGAAAAAAATGATGTGATTCTAAAATATAATTATTGCTCCATGTAAATATTTATTCAATAATATAGTATTATTTATTATTATATACTGTTATAGGCTATTATTAAAATAGAGTATATAGTATAAAATACTATATATAAATACTATATTATTATATAGATGTTATGAGAGAATGAATGAAGTTTGTTTTATACCTTGTGGTCATGTCACGTGCAAAGAATGTTCGAATCGAATTCCTGAAGTACACAAATGTCCTTTCTGTAAACAAGAAATAGAACAACCACTATGGACATTTTGTGTTTTTTTGACCCTATTTCCCGTAAGAGAAACAACAAAATGACTGGGATTTTTTAATCAAAAATACGTTGGCCTAAACTCGAGAAAAGAGTGTCCGCCAACTTGTCAAGTTTCTCTCTTTTTGACGAGAAAAACTTAAAAATAACTCTACAAAATATATTGTTTATTTATATAATCATAGACATTCTAAATATTGACTATTTTACAGTGTTTTATGATTTAAAATGACTGTTTAAAACCAAAAAGACTTTAATTTTTTCTCTGAAGTCTATAATTCAGGAATGGATTACATGAGTGAGAAGTTTTTAAAATTTGTGTATTCTCTGAGTGATATATTATCATTTCAATCATTCTCGTCAAGTCCTTTTACAATATAAACCATTATACAGCCTAAATCAACACACACCTAAAAATTTCTTCTTTTTGATTTCCCAAGGAAAAAACAATAAAATGACTTGACTTTTTTATTCATAATTTTTTAGCCTAAAGACGACAGCATTCTTTTAGCCAACTACCCTAGAAAGTCAAAACAATTAAAAATTCAAAAAAGAAAAGTAAAACAGAAGCTCTTGTTTTTGTTTATTGATTATCGTCAATAAACCTGTTTTTAAAAATATGACTTTAGAATATCATTCAGGACTTGATTTATAGTTCAGGGTATCGTTTTAAGGTTTAAAATAGCTTTTTTAAGAGAATTCATAATTATGTCCTAAACCAAGAGGAGTTGTGCGTTTTTATCATCTCTGTTGTTAGGCATACTTATACACAACATACTCAGCTTACAAAATTGTTTTTCCTGCTTGTTGTGATTTCCACTCATTTTTAAATATTTGATTTTTAGTTTCAAAAGTTGTATAGAGTCTCTATACATGCCTGTAAGAATCGTTTTTAATAATAAAAAGTCTAAAATATTAAAGAAAAGTGACAGTGAAAAAAAGGAGGGAAAAAATATTTTTTTGAGTTTCTAGATATTCCCGCAAAAATGATTTTTCTTTTAAGACCTGAATACACCCATACGCTATTGAGCCTATTGACTTAGAAAATATTTCATTTGTTACATATTTTTTTTATTTTTATTCTATTTTTATTTGCCTTTATTTTTAAAAATAGAAGCTCATTTTAACTTCAGACTGTTCCCTTGTATGTATATTGCTATTTTTTATTCTTTACCCATATTAACATTCTCCCATTCTCTAGCATGTATAGGTTCCTGCTCGTCCGTGGTTATAAGAGTCCTCTTCAGTCCATGTCAACAACGTCTATGATGTCAAACTGTTTTTAAAGTATATATGTATTTATTTATTTTTATAATTATCTCTTATCTTTTTATTTTTTATATTGCTGTAATATTATATGATAAAATACTTATCGTATATTCATTCTATCTATTATTAACTTTCTTTTTTTTTTCTTGAATTAGAATTCTAATTCATTTTATTATTTATTTTCATTATTTTTATATTTTTATTTATTATTATTTATTTATTTAGGTTGTTTTCTACTGTTTCTGTTGGTTATCTTTCCCTATGACTCAACATCACCAAATTCATTTTTTTCTATTAGGTATGTTTATTTATTTATTTATTTATTTATTTATTTATTATCTAGTTCTTCTTTATTTCTTCTTCTTACACAAAATGATTCCTTCTTCTCTCTTCTTCATTTTCTTCCTTCTACACTTTTATCTCCTTATTTCTTCATCTTCTTTCTTTATTACTTCTTCCTATGCCTTGTCTCCAGCCTATATCCTTGTCTCTCCCTTTGATTCATTATCTTCCTCAGATCTTCATTTTTCTTTTATTTTTTCTTCTATCTAAATTCCTTTATTTTTCTTTTTTTTAATTATACCTCTCTCTTATCTTCGCTTCCCTTTTATATCACTCTTTCATTACTCTTTCTTAATCACTATTCTATTTACATTGTATTTCGTTATGTCTTTTTCTTTTATCCTGTTATCCTCTTCTCCTTATTCTATACTTCTTTTTCCTCGACATGTATTAGTGTATACCCTCCTTTTCTTCCTCTTCCTCTTCTTCTTCTTCTTCTTCTCCATATAATTCTTTGCTTTTTTCAGATCTTCATCTTCTTATTTATATTTATATCACTATTTATTATATATATAGTTCTCTTCTATTATTTGTCTTCCTCCTCTTCCTTCTTTCTATTCTTCTCATACTTCTTCTCTCCTCCTTCTGATTCCCTTTTTTTTACTGCCCTATTTTCCTTCTTTATCTTCCTTCTCTCCTCTTTCTGTATAATTCTATCTCAATCTTCCTTCTCTCCCTCTCTATTCTCGTATCCATCTTTATCCTTATTCTTTTTCCATTTATTTCTCTCTGTCCCTGTCTATTTTATCTTATATGTCTCTTTCTACCTTCTTGTTTCCTTTTATATTTCCTTCTATGTCTCCTTTTCCACTTTATATCTACTTTTTCTTCTCTCTCTCCTTCTCTCTATTATTATATATTCTTATGTTCTAGTTATCTATTTTCTATTTTTATTTCTATCCTTTCATTCTCTATATTGTTATATCTACTTCTATTTTGTCTCTTTTCTTCTATCTTAATCTTCTATTTAATCCTTTTATTTCTTTCTATATATCTATATCTTCTTGTCTCTAACTTCTTTCTTAATCTCTTTTATATCCTTCTATTTCTCCTTCTATCTCTCCTTCTTTCTCCTTTTCTATTTTCTTCTAACCATCTTTTTTTCCTATTTTTCTCTTTCTATCCCTATTATCTCATTCTCTATCTTCTTCTATATTCTTCTTCTTTCATCTTCTCTCCTTCTTCCTTCATCTTTCAATTTCCTTCTCTATCTTCCTTTTATCTCAGCTACTCCTTCTGTCTCAATCTTCAGTCTTTCCTTTTCTTTCTCTTTCAACATCATTCTATCTCTCTGTATTCCTATATTTCTCTTCATATTTCTCTATCCTTATCTATCTCATTCTACCTCATTTATGTGTCTCAATCTCATTCTCTATTTCCTTCTATTTTCTCTTATCTACTTATATCTTCGTATATTTCCTTATATCTACGTATATCTACTTCTCTATCTTATTATATCTCCTTCTAACTTAATTTACTTCCTCTTCTTCTTTTTCTCCTTCTATCTCCTCTTCTATCTCCTCTTTATTCTCCATCATCTTCTATCTACTTCTCTATCTCCGTCTACATCCTTCCATCTTACTACATCTCAATCCGCTTTCTCTCCTTCTATATCCTTTTATATCCTTTTATCTCTCTTTCTCTCTTATCCTATTTATTTTTCTTATTTCTATCCATTTCTATCTACTTTATCTTCTCTATCTCATTCTATTGTATCTATATCATTCTCTTATCTTTCTATCTCCTTCTATTTTTAATCTTTTCTATCTACTTCTCCTTCTCTATTTCCTTCTATTCACTTCTATATACATCTCATTCTTCAAATCATTCTATATTCTTCCCTTCTTCCTTTTAACTCTTGCTATTTGTTTTTATTTTAATCTACTTCTCCTTCTCTCAACTTTTATCTACTTCTCCTTCTCTGTTTGATTCTATCTCCTCTCTATCCATATTTTCCTTTTTATTAATATTTATCTCCTTCTCTATATCTTTCGGTATTCTTCTATCTCTATCTATCTATCTATCTATCTATCTATCTATCTATCTATCTATCTATCTATCTATCTATCTATCTATCTATCTATCTATCTATCTATCTATCTATCTATCTATCTATCTATCTATCTATCTATTTATTTATTTCAATCCCCTCTCCCCTTCTATATATTTTATTACCTTCTATGTCTCTACCCTATTTCCCGTTTTCTTTCTGTCTCTTTCTTCTCTCATATACTATTGTTCTATCTTTTCTTTTTTTATTCTTCTTTTTTTCTTCTTTGTTTTTTCTATTATACTTCTTTATCTTGCTTTGTCTCTCCTTCTCTCTATGTCATTCAAATTATAATTCTCTCTATCATTCCCTATCGTTTTCTTTGTATGTATTTTTCTTTCTAATTTTTTTCTATATAAATTTATCTTTCTTGATATTCACTTCCTGCTCCTTTTTTCTCCCTTCTTCGTCTCATCTTCTTTTCTTCGTCTTCCAATTCTATCTGTTTTCCTCCTCCTTCTCTATCCTTTTCAATTCCTCTCTACCTATCTTTATATTCTTTCTTTTTTATACACCTTCCCTACTCCTCTATTTCTCTTTTTATCTTTATTCTTGTATCTATTTTTATCTTATTCTCTATTTCATTTGATTTCTTTTGTATATCTCTCATTCTATATAGAATTCTATCTCTTTCTATCTAATTTCTTCTTTATGTCTCTCTTTTCTTCTTTCTTTCTATTCATCTATTAGTGTATCTATCTATTTATATCTTTGTATTTTTTTTCTCTCTATCTATCTATCTATCTATCTATCTCTTTTATTTCTTTATATCTTTCTGTTTCTCTATATATGTTTCTTGTTTATTCTTCTTTTCTTTTTCTTTCTCTTCTTCTTCATTTTCTTGTATATCTTCTTCCTATTCTTTATCTTACTTTTCTTTCTTTTTTTCACCTCCTTCCTTGTCTCTTCTTCCTATTCTTCTTCTTCTTCCTTATCTTCTTCCTATTCTTCTTTTCTTCTTCTTCCTTATCTTCTTCTTATTCTTCCTTATCTTCCTTATCTTCTTATTCTTCTTATTCTTCCTTATCTTCTTATTCTTCTTCCTATTCTTCTTCTTCTTCCTTATCTTCTTATTCTTCTTCTTATTCTTCTTCTTCTTCCTTATCTTCTTCCTATTCTTCTTTTCTTCTTCTTCTTCCTTATCTTTTTCCTATTCTTCTTTTCTTCTTCTTCCTTATCTTCTTCTTATTCTTCCTTATCTTCCTTATCTTCTTCCTATTCTTCTTTTCTTCTTCTTATTCTTCCTTATCTTCTTCTTATTCTTCCTTATCTTCCTTATCTTCTTCCTTATCTTCTTCTTATTCTTCCTTATCTTCCTTATCTTCTTCCTTATCTTCCTTATCTTCTTATTCTTTATCCTCTAATCCTCTTCTCTTCTGCATTCCTTATTATTATAGATCTCTATATATCTATCTTTGTCATTTATTATAAATTATTTTTCATTTTTTTTATTAATCTCAATAATTAAAGACCCTATCTCATTTACTTTATATTTCTTTCTCTTTTATTCTTTTTTACTTCTTTTCCCTTCTTCTAGCATCCTTTTTCACTTATACATATATAAATATATCCTTACACATCATACTGACTCATTATTCCTACTATTTTACTTTCATTTATGTATTTTTATTCTATATTATCCTTAAGCTTATATTGGTAAGTATCTATCAGTTTATGATAGAAAACAGGTTCAATTCCTGTCTTAAGGTCAATTACATAACTAATTCTTTATATATAGGTATCAATAATTATATTATATTAATTTTTTCAAAAATTATCTATTCAAATAGATGAAGATAAATTAGATCAATTACTATTTTTTCTTTACATATGTATTTATTTCATCATTGAATGCATTGATAATATATAGATCAATCAAAAATAGCATTCAAAATAATCTTTTTAACAAAAAGAGACACAATAACAGTCAATTACTTCTTAAGTGTATTATAAAACAAAATAATCTTCTCAAAAGATTATTCAAGTCGTTTTATAATGAGTATATGTGAAAAATTAGTTTAGTTCAAAATAATAATTCTAAATTTTTCAAAATTATATTATCAAATGATTCTGCGTAATTTTTTTTTCATATAACCACTATACCCTTTTACACAAGAAAATAATCATTTAAATACATTTTTAAGTTGATAAACAATAAATTAAGAATTTATTCTTGTTAAAAAACAAAATTCTTAGAAAATATTACTAGAATCATACAAATAATCAATGCAACTATTCAATTATACACCTTTAACGTGATTTAAGACAAGTCATAAAAATGGAGATTCTCAATATTTTATATTTTTTAACTAATTGATATTTTAATAACTTTTAAACTTCATTTAAACACTAAATATGTAATATAATATGTTTTTGTCATTTTCGAAATTAGAATATGTATTTCAAATAATTTTAGTTTTACTAAAAATCACTTAAAATGAATACACAGAGTTTGTAGACAATAAATAAATTATGAATAAAACTATATATCGATATAAGACTTTTTTTGACAAAAAAGTGATTTTTGCATTTGTTTTATAATAAACTATCAACACGACTCCGACTATTCAACTAAAAATATATAAAATATGATTTTTGTTTGTTTATACGTATATTTGATAATAGTAAGTCCTTGAATACTAGAAAAAGTTCTTGCTGAGTAATTATAAAATACTATTTTGATTTGTTTTTGATATTATTTAAATGAAAAACACTATTTGCATGAAAAAACGCTTACCTTATGTATATCAAGTCTATTTAAAGGTATTAGAAGACTTTAACTTGATTTCAATTATTGCTTTAATTCACTTTAAAAATATTTTTTCCACTCTCTTTGTCATATTGTGATAATAAATTAATAAAAAATCGGGACAAATACATTAAAAAGATAATATTTCATAACATTTTCGACTCTAGACCTTTTTATCTTCATTTTCTTTATTTTATCATTTTATTGAAGATATGTGATTTAAACTGATTCTTTAATTAATGATTCAGGCAATCATTCTGGATTATATAAATGACTTTTATTCTGGAAATAGAAGTTTCAGAGTCTTCTCTATAAGTCTGTATTGTAACCTATATTTATTTTTTAAAAGACTTATACTTACTGAGTGATACTAAAAATAATTTTGACAATTAAGGATAAAAATCACTCTTCCATAGTCAAAACTGATTATAAAATGATATAATGATAAATAACTATATAATTCTTTAAAATAAAACAATTTTTGTATTACTTATGATAATTATGATAAATTGAAAATAACAATAACAATATCCATTTTCCTCATAGAAATAAAATTTTTCTTTCTCTTTTATTCTTAACCATTCATTTCATTTATGATGAAGATTCTCTATATTTAGTAGATATGAGATTATTCATGTTTATTTTCATTATTTCAGCTATATCTTCTAAATTCCTATTACACCCTTTTATAACAAAACAAAATGCTACATGACTTATCACATATTTATTTTATTATATCTTATATGATTAATATGATATATTATTAAATTATTACTTTATTTCATATCATATGATACTATTATGATGGTAGGTGTTTGCTGTTTCTTTATATTTTATTTTTTTCTACTCTACTCATTCATTTTCTATAGTAGCTGTCTCTGCTTGGTGTTTTGACACTTGCTGGTCTCCTTAAACGTTCTGGTCCTTCTTGTGTGTGGTCGTGGCTCTCTTATAGATGGGTTCTTTAGGTCTAGAATGGAAGGAATCAATGTTAAAAGAAGGTATATATCATCTATATTATCTATTACATATTATATAACTAACCCCACTTTATATTTATATAGCATTAATGTATATATTTATATTTTATTATTCTATATTAATTTACTTTATTATATATTATTATATTATATAACTTACTCTATCTTTATATAGGTTTCCATAAGTTCTGTTGCTGTCGTTGTTGGCCAATTGGAGAGAATGGTTTATAAAAAGTATATATATATATTTAATTATATTGTTTTATTCATTATACTATTTATCATATATCTTTTATAGGATGGTTCTTTGTCTTTGATTCCTTGCCTGTCTTGTAATGATTAGAAAAGGTATATATTTTTTATTTTATTATTATTTTAAAATGTTATATATATATTATTATTAGTAATACTTAACTAATATCATCTCTTTATATAGGTTGGTTAGGCTTAAATGCAAATTAAAGACTGAAACTGTCCTGGTTGAAATATTATAAATTAAATATTATATATATTTTATTATATTATTTATTATATGTTTTATTATCTTTTTATATATTTATTATTATTGTTTTCTATTATTTGTTTTTATGATTATTTGATAATATTTAATTTGTTTGTTTTGTTATATCGTTTATTATTACACCACAAAAAGAATAAAAAAAGCCAATAAATGAAAAAATAGAGAATATTTAAAACCATTTTTATTCGCCAATTATTGTTTTAAGGTGCGTCATACTTTTGCACTGCTTTTCGATTTTATAAAATCACTGAAACTCTGACAAAAAATTTCACTGCTCACCACTGGGGAAACCAAAGCAAAAAAGTCGTTGGACCTTTTGTCAGCTACCCTTTAAAATTTTTTCACTGCTCCACCACTGGGGAAACCAAACAGAAAAATCAAATAACCTTTTGTCAGCTACATATTTAAAAATTTTCACTGCTCACCACTGGGGAAACCAAAACAAAAAAGTCGTTGGACCTTTTGACAGAAACCTGAAAAAATGTCCATAGTGAACAAATTGATATACATCTGTAAAATTATAATAATAATAATTATATATGTATATTCTTTATTATGATCTGTATTATTATTAATATATATTAATAACATGTTTTTCTTTCTATCGTTATACTAACACTATCAGGTATTCCCGTGATACTTTTTGGAGAGTTTTGCCAAAAAATGACTAAATTACTTTTTAAGACTATTTTCAGTCAGGCGAAAAGAGTAGCCAAAAACTAGGTTATTTTTGTCGAATATGGTCTTTCTTTTCATTCGTTCAGAATTCTTTTAGAAACGTCATTTTATTATTAATTTAATCGTTGTGTGAATGATAATCAATATATATATATAACAAAAGACAATAAATAATATATAATAATTAAAATAGCAAGAAAGATAAGAAAATAATAATTATTTTGATTTGTTTTGATAAATTGGCAACTGTATCTGAGGACTATATATATAAATTGATAGAACTAATAATAATATAGATAATATAGAATACATACCTTCTAACATCACTTCTAGACCAACTCTTGAACAAGAACCAAAACTATAAAAATAGAATGTAAAAAAATAAATATATTATAACAATATACCTTCTAAATCCTAGCAGTGTAGACCAAAAGGGACACCAGAGAGTACCTAGAACCTATAAAAAATTAAATTAGTTAATTTCAAAAAAATAAAATATAATTAAATACCTTCAGAAGCATTGATTTGTTGACCAAGGAGACCTGAGACAATAGTTGAACCTATATAAGATAATAAATAATAATAGCAGAGAGAATGCTAAAAAATATATACCTTTAATACAACCAGATTTCTATACGTTCAGGCCCGGAAACTCATAAACTAACTTTAAAAAAGAAGACCAATTAGGACCTATTAGAATCTATTTTGACACACCAGTAAGCCTATATAGAATAAGATAAATAAAAAAAATATTATATACATTTAATAATATATAAAATATAGTTGTAAATTAAAGAAAAATAAAAATAAATATGCGAAAAAGTTGAATCTTATAAACAAAGAGAAATTCCCCCTTACAATTTTTTTTTTGTATGATAAAATTCTTTACAAAATCTGGGTTTCCAGGGGTTAAAACATTTTTAAATTTTCCCTTTTTCTCTAATAAAAAGTCTATTTGAATATAAAAATGATTTATAAATGTAATATGTGTTTATGAACCTAAATTATTTAATTACAACATGTTTAAGACTTATTAGAACAAAAATATAGTTATTTAAAAAATCTTTAATTACAATTAAATATATTTGTCTGCTATTTTTATATAATAGTATTTTATTTATAACAAGAAGGTCCTAGATAATCAAGAGAAATATTTAGTATAATCACTTATAGAGACATGATTCAAAATTTATAAACTTTTGTTTCTAATATGATTTATTTCAACAATTTATCGATTATTGTAGATGTATAAATAAAACGAGAATGTTTGAAAGCTTTGTGAGTTGTTTAAGACATAATAAAGAATGTAATTTATTAAAGTATAAAGTAGATTAATATTTACTCTTTTTTCTATTATTCCAAAAGAATTCTATAAATAATTTTATTCCTAAATATCAACAAAACAAATAGAGTAATATATAAAGAAATAAAACAAAATAAAAGATAGATAAAAAAGATAATATATAGTATATATATAGTAATATATCATTATAATATATATAATATGAATAATTTATTAAACTCCTTTCTATTCTATATATACATGATTATAAAACCATATATAATTTAAATATATATATATATTGATATAGTATTATAAATATATATATATACAAGAGTTATCATTATCTTAATACATAAAGGAATCATCCAAAAGTTTATATAATAATAATAATATAATAATAGTAATAACAATAAGTATATAATATATATATATATATACAAGATATATAATAACCATGTTTCTGATAATCATGGTTATCAATAAGGAACATAAAACGTGAGTATTATAGGAGGTATATAGTTGTATATATATGTTTTATATGGTGGTAATTCTTCAAATAGATAATGATCCTTTTTCTGTAGTTTGTATGGAATTGTAATAACTATATATATATATATATATTATATCAAAATATAATAATAAAGTATATATATAAATATATAATATCACGAGAACAATAAAGTATATATATATATACTTGAGAAATTCTAGAATAAGTATTTCCCACGATTATAATTCATAAAGACAACACGCTACTCTTAGTAGGGAAGATGAAGTAGGAGATAACAGGATAACAGTATATAACCACGGGGATAATTAAGTATATCCTATAAAATATGTAATAAGAAAATCATGTGACATAAGTAGCTGATAGAGGGATTCAAACATTCATAGAATACATATATTCTATATAATAATAATAATAATAATAACAATAATAATATATATATATATATATATATATACAAAGTCATCCAGTATATTTATATCATATATATCTTCTTATCCGCGGTTTTCAGTCGGTTACGAAGAGAATATACATATTGAACATCAATAGCTATATATATTATATAATATAATAATAATAATAATACACACAATAATATATACAATAAATATAATGTAACTATAATAAAACCATAATAAATACAAAACATACAATGATCATTATCTTCTTCTCTTTTTCCTATATAAGTAAACATATCTATCATTTCTTTTTCTTTTTTCTTTCCTGTTTCTTCTTCACCTTCAATTTCAACCGTATTCAGTATATGACTTAATCCATAAATCAGTTCTCCACTAGGTTTTTCTTCTCCTTCTCCTCTTTCTTTCTCTTCATATGTATTCATTAATCCTATTTCTTCTTCTTCAGGTACTTCCATATCATTATCAATCATCAAATCATTTCCTGTATCTTTATATGCACCTGTGAAATAATTAGTAGTAGGAGGAGGAGGAAAAGGAGGACTATAGACTTCTTTTAAACTATTATGACTCATAAAAAAGGAAATAGAATAAATATCAATCTTTTTAATGTATGTAACTGAGGAGGTATATAAGAAGAAGGACAACGAGCTATTTGTATAATTTCTTCTATTCTTGTTAATAAGGTATATATCATATCTTGAGGAATATAATTCAATTCATATATATATAGACTTACTAATATTGTTTCTCTTCTTTGTATTATATATAATAATATGATATAATATTATAAGTAAGAAACGAGATAGTACAGTATATGAATTGAAATGGATTTCAAAGGAAGGTTTAAAAGCATAATAAACTGAAGAATAATTTAAAACACTTATATAAATATATTGCATTCTTTAACCATGTTGTTAAGAAGTAGCTCTCCGATTTATAAAGTGGAATCAATGAGAATATCACGTGCTTTTCTTCATTTGATTCGGGAGTACAAATACATCCTTAACGGAAAATATACTCACCAACTGTTTTCTATAATAATAATAAGAATGTTATTATAATACATAATATATACAATAGAATTTCGAATAGAATCAGGAATAGGTTGTGATTCAGGGATGTCATTTATATATATAACTAACAATTTTACTTAATACTTTAATACTCTATAAATAATATGAATATAAGTATATATATATATGTATAATTATATATATATATAAATATATATATATATATAAGTATATATAAATATATACTTGTACTGTACATATATCAACACTTGTATTTAATAATAAACTTTGTAAATATTCACGTTCTATATATAAGAATATATAATAATAAAAAGCATAATACTATATATATATATACGTTGATTAGGGAAGAAAGGGAGTAGTTGACATATAATGGTAGTTGCTTGAATGTATTCATATATACTGCTATTATGAACAGCTTCATAAAATATATCAATATCCTTATTTGTTAACTATATATATAAGAATAAGAATATGTATATATATAATAATAAGAATAGAATAATAAGTAAATACAGGGATAACAGTGCATATATATTGAAGAAGAGAGAGAGACAATCGTAACGTTTCTGTATTTAAACACTGTTGGAATAACACATCTAATATATCCTATATATAATAAGTAACATATATATAAGTAATATATATAGATAGTTATATATACTCTGTCTCGTATATATTGAACAAGTGATTTATAAATAGCAGATTTCTTTACCGTTTGAAGATCATTAAATAATGTAGTTAAATTCGTTATTCCATCAATTTTATTTTTCATGTTTGATCTCATCAACTTATATATATATATATTAATATATAATTTTTGATAATCATAAGGATCTTGATAACTATATATATATATATATATATTAATAATATAATAAATCATAATTACATTTTTCGTTTTTCAGCAAATTTCAGTGTATTTGTATATTCATCAACATCAATTTGGCGGGGAAAATCACTTGGTAAAAATTTTTATAAACTATATATATATACATTTCATTACAAATAGTAACAAGTGAAGGAAGAGAAGTAAGTATATAAATATATATGCTTAATTTATACATAGAGAATAAGTATTCAAACTATATATATAATAATAATAATAACATATATATATATATATATATATATATATATATATATATACATCTTTTCCAAAGTCGATATCTGCCCATAATGATTGTAATACATTCATATATTCATATAAAGAGGTTTCAATAGCTTTATATAAAAAACTATAGGGTTTACAATAATATCGTTTATCTGTATATTCCTCGACAAATGATTTGAGTTTCGTACTGAGAATGGGGTCTGTTGGAGGGGGATTGAAGGGAGTCACCAGACGATCACGTGCTGGAATTTCTTTTAGAATCGTATATGAACCTTGAGGTAAATCAAAAATAAATGCTCTATTATCACTATTTCGTATAAGTGAATATGTATATTTATCAGAAATGGGGGAGTAAGAAAGATCTATTATGGTATAAATCTGTTTGTCCTGATGATAATAAATAAGTAAATTCTTATCATGAGATGTATTGGTTAGTACAAGTGACGCATCTAGATGACGCTCCAGGTAAGGAAATGGCTCTACTCTATAATAATATATAATATATAATATATGTATAATAATAAATAACAAATAATATATATATATATATATATACATATCAACTTGAATATCTTCTAATCCATAAATATCTGCTTGTGTATATCCATCTTAATAAACTCTGTATATATTCTTATATATACCTCTCTCTTCAAAGAAATCAAGCACTATTCCCGTGATTGTATAATTATCATTAACATGAATAGACATATAGAGACCAATATCCTTTGTAAAATCAGTCTTTTTAATTTTTAAAGAACACACCAGCAACCTAATTCACCAATGGCAACTAAAAAGCACCTTCCTATATAATATAATATATAATAAACATATACTAAAAATAGAGTAAATTAAAAAAAGAATAAAAGAATATTGTAACATAGGAAAAGAGAAAAAAGAAAAATATCTAAATGCAAAGAAAAAAAAATATATAATTATATACCTTCTAGACTTTGTTAATTGATTATTTGAAGTACCGACAAGACCTAATAAACAACCTAAAAAAATTAAAAATAAACAAATGTAATAAAATACCTTATAAGAAAAAACCCAACAAGTACACATGATGAACCACTTTGAAACCGACCTGGGAGAATATCTGTCAGGAAAAGGATTTACACAATGGAAAACTAAAAAGAATTATGAAAAAAAGTAGAAAATATCTAATAAATAAATACTTATAAAGTGCATACCTGTATAAAAAACACCATAAATAAGTATAAAAATATCTATATATGTTTGGTTATAATAATTTAAAAATAAAGATGAATTCACTAATATAATAAAATTTGTTAGTCAAATACTAAAAATTTTCGTAAAAATAGCTTTTATATTTTTTTTTAATTTTTTATGACTCACTACTAAAATTACAAGTTTTAAACGTTATGTACTGAGCTATTGACACAACACTATTGTATCTCACTACTTTCAAGTTTTAAAAAATTACTCATTTTTGTTGACTCTCTGATCTGTTGACTGACTCGTCTAAAAACTATTAATTTTGACTTAAAACGATTGCATGCTACATAATTAACTCTAAAAGTGACTTTATAAAAGACTTTTATTTGATTCTGAGGAAAAGTAGTTTTTTTAGAAGTTTTGGCATACTCTTTGTATGCGGAACTTTAAGTCATAATAAAATCAAATGAAAAAACTCTTCTAAAACACTTATATCCTCTGATAGTCAATAAAATATAAATAGACTCAGTTTTGAACGAGAAAAATATTCCCGTAAATATTTTAAAAATTCAAAACTCTGGTCTGACTGCCCATGGAACAAATAGGCTCGGCTCAATTTTTCAGTGTAAAAAAAATATAATTTTTTGACTTTTTGGCTGAATTTTGGTTTCGAACCATAGAGGTCTTTTTATTCATTTTTAATTATATATGTGACTCTGAGAGGGTCTTCACTTTAAACACAACTATAAAATATTTTAAAATATTGACCCTCATTTTCTTCAGAATTGCGACTTTAAAATAAATAAAAACGGTTTGGATATCGTGTGATCCTCTGTAAATAAAAAATATTGTCAATTCTTTAATAAAATATGTTTAATAGGGTTTTTGTGTCTAAATCAAAAGTCGACTTAAAATTTTTATGAAAATTTTGTTTTTTTTTGCCTAAGTCTTTTTTTTGTTATAATTTTATTGGCTGAATAAGTTTTGAACGAAAATTAACCAATCAAAAAGCTTTAAAAATTAAAAATGACCTGGTAGTGTAATAATACTCACTAGTAGGCATTTTGTTTTTTAGTAAAAAAATCTATCTAATGGGTAACCAAAACCTTATCTAAAAAAAGGGCTATTTTCTTATCTAACGACAAAAAATCTTCTCTAACCATATGCCAGGAAGTTATCTAACACGTCTGACCCAGCTGGCATCTTTTTTTTTAAGAGCAGTTTTTGGTGTTTTTCTTTTCTAACACAAGGCAAATATATGTCTATTCACTAGTAGGCATTTTGTTTTTAGTAAAAAAATCTATCTATTGGGTAACAAAACCTTATCTAAAAATGAGCCATTTTCTTCTCTAACCATATGCCAGGAAGTTATCTAACACGTCTGACACAGCTGGCATCTTTTTTTTTAAGAGCAGTTTTTGGTGTTTTTCTTTTCTAACACAAGGCAAATATATGTCTATTTGTATTTTATCTGCTCTAAAGGTATCTATATTTTTCTCTAATACATATTTTAAACACATTATCATGTATTTTTAAGATAAAATTTGGGTGCTATTTGTTGGATAAAACCTGTCTTATTTATTTAATTAATCGTTGTGTGAATGATAATTAAAATTATATTAACAAAAGACAATAAATAATAATAAAATAATTATAACAATAATAAAGATAAGAAAATAATAGTTATTTTGATTTGTTTTGAGTAATTTGATAACATTTTGGATCACTATAAATATATAAATGATAGGAATGATAATAATATAGATAATATATAATATATACCTTGTAATGAAACTTCTAAAGCGACTCCATGAAGAAAAACCACAACTATAAAAATATATTGAATAAAAAATAATATAATATAGCAATATACCTTCTCAATCCAAATAGTGTGGACCAGGTAAGACCTCAGAGAACACCCATTATCTTTAGAAAAAAAAAATAGTTAATTTCAAAAAATATTAATATAATTAAATACCTTTAGAACCATGAAGTTGTCGACTAGGGAGACCTCCTACAACATCTGAACCTATAGAAGATAATATTAATAAAAAAACTACAACAATGGAAAAAAATATACCTTTTATAGCACCGGATTTCGGATCACCTAAACCACACAACTCATGAGTTAACTTTAAAATATGAAGAGGAATCAGGACCTATTTGAAGCTATTTCGACGGACCAGTAAGCCTATATGATATAAAATAAATAAATTATATAGTATACATTTTAAAAACTATATAAAATAGTTGCGAATCAATTAAAAATAAAAATAAATATGAAATTTTTTAGAATTTATTTTAAAAATACATACATGGCCCTAAAAATACAGAAAATCTTTTTTTTTCTATAATAAAAGTCTCTATAAATTTCTTTATTTCCAGGGGTTATCAAATCTCTAAAATTCTCCTTTTTTCTACTAAAACGTCTATTTGAATGCTAAATTGAGTTATAAATGTATTTTATATGTATTAAGCTAGATTACTTCATTACAACATGTTTCTAGACTTAAAAGAACAAAAAATTGTTATTTTTAACAGAATGTAATTTCAATTTAAAATATTTGTGAGTAATATATATATAATAGTATTTGATTCATAATATAAATGCCATAGAGAATAAAAATATATATTTGACATAGTTGTTTATAACCTCATTATTCACATTTTACGAACATTTTTATTATAATATATTTTATTTTAATGGATTGTTGATATTACAAGTAAGTGAATGAATTGAGAAGGTTTGCAAGTTGTTATCAACATAAAATAATAAAATCTAATAAAAATATAAACAGGATTAATACGTATTCCATTTTACTATTATTCGAAAAGAATTCTTTACAATAATCTCATTCTATAATATTTACAAAACAAAATGAATAATATATAATTAAATATAACATAATAGAAGACATATATAAAAGTTAATAGACAATAAAAATATATATATGTATATGACTTCTTTCTTTATCCTATATAAATTAATTATAAAAATATCTATAATTTAGTATATATATATATATGACATTTTTCATCATCTACAATATACAAAGCGCATTATCTATCAGTCTATATAACATATATAATAATAAAATAAAAATATTAAATATAATAAGTATAATAGTATATATATATACAAGACATATAATAATGTTTTGATAATTATGGTTTTCAATGAGGGATATAAAACGCTGGTATTATAGGAGGTATGTAGCAGTATATATATTGATGTATCTGTAGTTCATAAGTATATAATAAGCCTTGTTTGTAGTATGTCTAATATCTATCTATATATATATATATATATATAATATAATTAATAACAAATATAAAATAGTAAATAATATATAATATGCTACATCAAAAGTTATATAAAGTGAATATATATATACATAATTAAAATATTCTTGAGAGTAAGTATTTCCCGCGATTATTGATTTATAAAGACAACAAGCCACTGTAAGGAGGGATGATGAAGGAGAAGATAATAGGAAAGTAGTATATAACCACGGGAATAATTAAGTATATCTAATAAAATATTTTATAAGAAGACCATATAAGTAGATGAAGAAAGATTCACATATCTATAGATTGTATATAATAATAATAATAATAATAATAATAATAATAATAATAATAATAATAATAGTAATAATAATAATAATAATATATACAAATTCACCTAGTGTCTTCATATCATATCTATCTTCTTTATTCGTGGCTTTCAGTTGATTACGAAGAAGAGAATATACATATTGCACATCAATAGCTATATATTATACAGAATATTAATAATAAGAAGAAGTATAATAATAATATATAAAATAAATATAATAAACATAACAAACATACAATGATCATTTTCTTCTTCTCGCTTTCCTATATAAGTAAATATATCTATCATTTCTTTTTCTTTTTTCTTTCCTATTTCTTCTCACCTTCAATTTCAACAGTATTCAGTATATAACTCAATTCATAAATCAGTTCACCAATAGGTTTTTCTTCTCCTTCTCCTCTTTCTTTCTCTTCATAAGTATTCATTAATCCTATTTCTTCTTCTTCAGGTACTTCCATATCATCATCATCCATTAAATCATTTTCTATATCTTTATATGCACCTGTGAAATAATTAGTAAGAGGAGGAGGAGGAAAAGGAGGACTATAGACTTCTAAACTATTATGGCTCATATTAAAGGAAATAGAATAAATATCAATCTTTTTTAATGTATGTAATTTAGGAAGTATATAAGAAGAAGGACAACGAGCTATTTGTATAATCTCTGCTATTCTTGTTAATAATGTATACATAATATCTTGAGGAATAGAATTCGATTCATATATATATATAGACTTACTAATATTATTTCTCTTCTTTGTATTATATATAATAATATGATATAATATTATAGTAAGAAACGAGATAGTAAGGTATATAACTGAAATGGATTTCAGAGAAGGTTCAAAAGTATATAATAAATTGAAGAATGATTTATAACCATCATTTAAATATATTGCATTCTTAAACCATGTTGTTAAGAAGTCTATAATAATATATAATAATAATAATAATATATATATATATATATATATACAAAGCTATCTGATTTATAAAGTGGAATCAATGGAATATCACGTGCTTTTCTTCATTTGATTCGGGAGTACAAATACATCCTTAACGGAAAATATACTCACCAACTGTTTTCTATAATAATAATAAGAATGTTATTATAATACATAATATATACAATAGAATTTCGAATAGAATCAGGAATAGGTTGTGATTCAGGGATGTCATTTAAATATAATACTAGCAATTTACTTATACCTTAATACTCTATATATAATATGAATATAAGTATTTATATATATGTATAAGTATATATATATATATAAATATATATATATATATATAAATATATATATATATATATAAGTATATATATATATATACTTGTACTGTACATATATTATCACATGTATTCAATAATAAACTTTGTAAATATTCACGTTCTATATATAATAATAAGTATAATTCTATATATATATACGTTGATTAGGGAAGAGAGGGAGTAGTTGACATATAATGGTAGTTGCTTGAATGGATTCATATATACGGTTATTATGAGCAGCCTCATAAAATATATCAATATCCTTATTTGTTAACTATATATATAAGAATATATATATATATATAATAATAATAATAAAGAATATAATAATAATAAGTAAATACAAGGATAGCAGTACATATATATTGAAGAAGAGAGAGAGAGACAATCGTAACGTTTGTGTATTTAAACACTGTTGGAATAATACATCTAATATATCCTATATATAATAAGTAATATATATATATAGTTATATATACTCTGTCTCGTATGTATTGAACAAGTGATTTATAAATAGCAGATTTCTTTATCGTTTGAAGATCATGAAATAATGTAGTTAAATTAGTTATTCCATATATATATATATATATATAAAATTATTATATACATCAATTCTATTTTAAATATTTGATCTCATCAATATATATATATATATATATATATATATATATATATATATATATAATTTTTGATAATCATAAGGATCTTGATAACTATATATATATATAAATAAATCATAATAAAAACTAATAATAATTACATTTTTCGTTTTTCAGCAAATTTCAGTGTATTAATATATTCATCAACATCAATTTGGCGGGGAAAATCACTTGGTAAAAAATTTTAATAACTATATATATAATAATAATAAATACACCATAATATATATATATATATATATATGTATACACCTTTCATTACAAATAGTTTCAAGTGAAGGAAGAGAGTAACTATATATATATATATATATATGCTTAATTTATACATAGAAAATAAGTATTCAAACTATATATGTAATAACAGTAATAACATATTTAATATATATATATATACATCTTTTCCAAGGTTAACATCTGCCAATAATAGTTGTAATACAGTTATATATTCATATAAAGAAGCCTCTATAGATTTATATAAAGAGTAATAATATTAATAATAATGTAGTTTATCTCTATATACCTCAACATATAACTTGAGGTACATACAGAGAATAGTGTCCGTTAAAGTGGAGATTGAGGGAGTCACGAGATGATCACATGATGAAATATCTAGAATCTTCTATATATCTGGATGTACATCGAAACTATAAATAAGTATTTATATAAAACCTATTATCATTATTATATATAAGTGCATAATATTAATTAGAAACAAAGGATTAAAAAATATGTTATCATATAAATACCATATATATATATAATATAAATAATATACTTTTTATTCTTATAGTAATAAGTAAGTTGTTATTTCGAATGTATATTGTAAGAATAAATGACGAAAAGAAATGATACATCAGGTAACAAAATAGCTTGAATCTATAGATTGATAATTAATAGAATAATAAACTAAAAGATAATTATAATAATAATAAATAAATTTACTTGAATATTCTATTATCTATAAATCTTCACATATTTATATCAATTGAAATAAGTTCAATAGCTATTCTTACATATAATTCTAATCATAAAACAAGTTGTATCTCATATTCTAAACATATATATATATATATATATATATATATCAATGAATAGATATAGATATAGAAACTAATATTCTTATAGTTTTTGTATATATACTAATAAACTAAAATATAATTATAATTAAACGTATAATAATAAAGATTATAATATATAATAATATATAAACATATATATACTTGATTGAGTTCCACATGTTCTAGAAGCAAAGAATATAGATATAGAATAGGTGATTCCAGGAATAAGACCTAATTTATCTGCATAATTCGTTATATTAATATGAGAACCAACTGGAGTATTATAACTATATATATAATAATAATATATAAAATATAATATATACCCTCCATAATCTAAGAATAAATGTTTATTAATAAAAACCCATAATCCATTATTCGTTTCAAAATCTATAAATTGATCTGTTCTATTCTCATATCTATATATATAATAATAATATTATATAAATATAAAATAATAATATACAAGAAGAATAGATTTGTTTTCATAGTAAATTAATATTTCTTACCAATATATTCTTCTATTGAACTTAATGCATATCCTCCTTTTACATCTGTTAAAGGAAAATATGTAGGACTAGAAGATATAAAAAATTATAGAATATATATATATATATAAATATATATATATATAAATATACGAGAAATAGCAACAAAAGCCCGAATATTATTATCACCATAATCGTTCACTTTATCACATACTGTTTCTACTCTATCTTCTTTTGAATATAAATTTGAATATATATATCTATATAAAAAAATATAATAATAATAAATATAAAATATATACTTTGGATAATTTGAAGGTTGTTTCGTAATAAAATTATCTGTATAATGAATAATACAATCACGAATAGCAAATCCTTTCTCATCTATATATATATAATATATAAATGTTATATATAATAAACAAATAAATAAATTCTTATATTAATAATATAATTAAATAGATAAAAATAAATAATTAAATATATATAAATAAACATATATATATACAAACTATTTTACAACTGATATCGTATTTGGTATTTGAAAATATCAGAGAAACCACAAGATTCAAGAATGGAGTAAGAAATAACTTTTCTATATAATATATAAATTGAAAATATATATAAAATATGAATAGAGTAACTAAAAATCAAATGAATATTTTTGATAGGAAAAGAGAAAAAAGAGAAAATGTGCCAATGCAATATAAAATTAAATAGATACATCTATATACGCTCTATATTGTCTTGACTTGTTATTTAGAAGAAGTACTGACGAGAATAACCAAGAAATCTAAGAGAATAAAAAAAGAAATGTAATAAAATACCTTATAATAAATAAACCCACAAGTCTCTGTTATGGACCTTTCTAAAACTAGTCAAGGAGAATGTCTGAAAGGAAGAGGATATCCAGAATCGAAAACCTATAAGAATGACGTAAAACACTATGATAAATTTTATAAATAAATACTAACACATTATGAACACTGCTTAGAAACATCTATAATAACTGTAATCAGTTCTAATTTGTTCATATAAACAACAAATTTAAAAATATATATATGAATTCATAATTCATTTCTAATTTTTCAAATTTTATCCTTTCTTAAAAAACCAGAAGTCTGTCTAAATTTTAAAAGTATGTCTAAAAAAAAGGCGAGAACGCTTTGGTGCGTTTTCGTTATCTAACGTGACCCAAAAATATATCTAACGCGAAAAACGTGCCTACTAGTGACTATTATCAAAAGAGATAACAATAGTATTATATATATATAAGAATATTGCTATCTAGTTATAGTTTTCTTTATATAAAAGGTTTTTGTGGTGAACCATTAGGATATTTTTTGCATATATATTAATGTAATCCACAATTTTATAAAAAATATCATTTAAATTTCATAACTATATGCATTAGTTTTATATAATAAGCTAGAATAACAAAAACAAATGATATATAATTGAATGAATGTTTTGTTTTAAACAAATTGTATGTGACACTAATAATAATAATATGAGAAGAACGTGATGTAATTATTTTTTATTTAATTTGCTTGAACTACTTTATGTACCTATATATATATATATAAGATATATATAATGGAAAAAAGTGATATATAATAATAATATGGTATATATACGATTTCCCATTTATAAGTATCAAAATGAATTAATAATATTTGTATATTCCCTTGCCACTCGTTGTCCCCTGTTTCCATCCAATTCTCGTGGGAATATTAAGAAGAATATTAAATATAATATTATTTTTAGTAATAATAATAATAATAATAATAATAATAATAATAATAATAATAATAATAATAATAATAATAATAATAATAATAATAATAATAATAATAATAATAATAATAATATTTAAGGATATAGAAAGAATAAATTCATAATCATTAAACTCCAAATTGTCTGCTATATACAATATAATAATAAATATAATAATAGTAAGCATAGTAAACCTAATATATATACGTTTCTTCCTATCAAAGAAAGCTACTAATAGTGGATCTAAGTCACTCAGAGATAATACACTGAATTGCTTCTTCAGAAACGCCTCGTGAGTCATATAGGGAGGGGGGTAGTATATAATATTTGATATGTTGTCACTTGGATTTATAGAACTGGTATTAATGTTACTAAAGAATTTCGGTTGATTTATAGGTAATATATTCTTTAATAAATTCTTGATATTCGCGGTTATTTCGTCTTTCTTCTCAGTAGGAACAGTGGATGAAGGAATATTTATATCTATATATATATAAATAAATAAATAAATAAATATATATATATATATATATATACTTTTATTTTGTAGAACTGCTAAAACTGGCTTCATTTTCTTCTTTTTTACTATATATATAAATATAAATAGATATATATATATATATACTTATTGTGCTTTCTTTGTCAACTGGTTTTGTCTTTTTTTCCTTAAATAATAATAAAATAGAATAAATATATAATAATAATAATAAAATAGAATAAATATATATTAATAATAATAATAATAATAATAATCAATATAATAATATACAATAATAGGTTTGGAAGGTACATTTATTTTCGAAATAATCGCGGGAATCTGTTTTTCTTGACGATTTGATAGTTTTTTTGTGAGTATGTTTTTTAATATTGGGCTAGTTTTTTCTCTTTTTGTGATTGGAACACAATTAAGTGTTTGAAGGGATTCATTCATATGTTTATATTTCTGATCATAATATAAGGGCAAATAATCTGTATATATTATTGTTGATGTATCTATATATATATAATATTATATATGTATATACATAATACTATAATTTATATATATAATAATATAATTTATATAAATAATATAATAACATACATATATAAATAATAATATAATATATAAATAAAATAATAATAAAGCCAAAAATAAAGAATTACTTCGTGTTTTTGTTTTATTTTTTATGTTTTGAATGGATTCATTCCAAAGTGGTTGATCCTCACATTGAAATATGCTTTTCATTTGAATGGATTTCAAATAAGATCCAGAAAAAGACACCCACTACATAAGAAATCAATAAAAAATATATTGATATTCTTTAAAAAAATCTAAAATAATGGATACTTGATCTTTGTCGAGAAGTGCTTGCTCTATGAGACTATTGAATAAATCATTATATTGACTAATATCTGAATCAGAGAGTTGTGATAAATAAAGAAGCAGGGAACATTTTATATGTATGTCTAACTGACTGAAACAATCTTTGATATCATTTGTCGAATACTTGGAAAGGAAATTCTTGATATTGAACGACTTTAAGTCTTCGTTCAATTCTTTAGATACTTGAATAGATATAGACATATTCTACACCAATAAGAGCTCTATAACGTTGTTTTAATGTGTAAATAATTAATATTTACAAAAAACAAGATTTTATTTCATTTGTAACTTGAAAATAATAAAATTCTCATGAAAAATTATTTTGCTTTCTATTTTAGAAAAAGAGAACCTTGAAATATAGGGCAATATACCGAGAGAATCCCGTCGCTAATTATGGGAACAATTGAGAAATTTTGCGTTCTCCTTTTTTTTCTCTACTTTAATCTATTATTTTAAGCCTTTGTCTTTTGTTGCTTAGTTGATATTTTCATATTTTAAGTATTTTATTGGTGAGAATGGCAACTAGTACATCTGCTGTGGCGAAAATGACATTTCTATTAAATAGTTTTAAGGGATTAGCCAAGAGTGAAATAGCAAAAGAATTAACAAAAATAACTGTAATGATTTAATTCGATCTTTCTTTTTATTATATATCTATATTTTATAGAAAGATAAAAATTATAAAGAATTTTACTCTGCATGTGTATGTTATTTATGCTGTTTTTATTATTAATGTATTTGTAGTTTCAAGCTTTACAACTTAAAAAACAAAATATATTATTCTTAGGAGCTCCTGGTGCAGGAAAAGGCACATATTCCAGAGCTGTTTCTGAAATTATGGACATTCCTGTATTTGGAAGTGGTGACTATATTAAATCACATATTCGTAAAGACACACCATTTGGCCAATTGTGTGAAGTATTCATTTTCTTATTATTATGATTTATTTTTGTTTTATTTTTAATTAAATGGGATTTCTATTGATTGAATTATATTAATTTATATATATATATAGGATTATGTAAATAAAGGTCAACTAGTTCCAGATAATATAGTTATAGATCCTCTTCTAGAAGCTATTAACCAACCTCAATATACCACAGGACTTATATTAGTATATATATATTATTATTATTATATTTATTATGTTTATTATATTTATTATGTTTATTATATTTATTATATTTATATGTTATTGTTTTATATTTTATTATATTTATTATATTTATTATATTTATTATTTTTATTATATTTATTACGTTTTTTATATTTATTATATTTATTATATTTATTATGTTTTTACTTATAATCAGAATTATATTATTTATAAATATATATATAGGATGGATTTCCTCGAAATTTGAATCAAGTTGATGCCATTGAAAAAGTATATATATATATATATATATATTATATATATATATATATATAGTCTAAAGAAATCACATTAGCTATTAATTTCAGACTTCCAACAGAAATATTAATCAGAAAAATGCTAGGAAGAAGGTATATATAATAAAAATAATAATAGTTATATATATATATATATATATATATATATATATATATATAGAATATGCCCTAAATGTGGTAAAGGATATAACGTTGCTGATATTCACTCAGGTATATATGTATTATTATTCTATAATAATAATAATAATAATATATATATATATATATAGGTGATATTCTTCTTCCCCCTCTCCTTCCCAAATGTATAGATCGATGTGATATTTGTAACGAGCAATTAATACAGAGATCGGATGATAATGAGGTAGTTATTAAGGACAGAATGAAAGTATATAAGCAACTCACTGAACCTATTCTACATTACTATGAACAAAAAAATATATATATACTATATAGAATATATATAGAATATATATACATTTTTATACTTTAGTATTATCTTATATTATTCTAATATTATTCTATTACGTTTAAAGTATTTACATCTATCTAATAATAAACATAATAATAATAAGTATAATAAGTATAATAATAATAATAATAAGTATAATAATAATAATAATAATAAGTATAATAAGTATAATAAGTATAATAATAATAATAATAATAATAATAATAATAATATATATATATATATATAGATATATTACGTGAGTTTGATGTCAAGTTAGGAATGGCCGATTTGCCCGAAATACTAAAATTAATATTAATTGAAAACATCACAAATTAATATATATATATATCATATATATTTGACTTCATCCACTTTATATATATATTATTATATATATATATACATTTTATCTTTTGTTTTCATTTTCCAATAATTATCATTTTATATATAACTATATATATATATATTCTCATTTTAATATTTTCATTAGCTACTCATCTATATATATATATATTCATATAAACTATTCCTCTATTAGCATTTCTATATTTGTATTCCAATTTATAACATTATTTTCAGGGTTTTTATTATATTATTTTTCTCACACACATTTATTTCATATTTTTTTATCTGTATATCTGTCTCTCTTTCATTCTGAATCACGCTAACTAACAATCATTAAAATCTAAGGTGTTTTGTTTATAGAGTTTTATTAATTATCAACTTGTTATATGAACAATTTTTATAGAAAACTGCTTCATCACATAATATCACTACCTCAGTAGTTTCAACTGCCGAATCTATGTAATACAGAGAATATGCATCAATTAATTATGAACTATTTTTTTAAACCACATAAGCTATTTAATCTATATCTCAGTTCCTAAAAGTGATAATTGGTTAGATTTAAAAAGATAATAATATGCTGAACAATTCATCAAAAATGTGGAAAGAAAATTGTGCTTTTTGGATTTTTGTTTTTTCGATGAACTCGTGACATGATTGGAGTAAATCTTATAAAAACATTTTCATCTTTAATAAGAAAGTCAGACTTGAAGAGATTCGAGTCTACTTTTTCTGTATTGAAGAGCACAATCAATACTCATTCTGAAGATTTTCTTATGAACCAAAAGTTTAATCAAGAATTAATTAAAGATTATGATGAAAAATTATCAAAAGTTCTTCAAGGTATTCATTATTTACTAGATATCCACTAATAATTGTTTATATAGGTGGAGGTGAAGCTTCAGTAACAAAGCATCATAAAAGGAATAAATTATTAGCAAGGGAACGTATTGATTTATTGATTGATAAGAATTCTCCTTTTCTTGAACTTTCTTCTCTTGCTGGTTATGAACAATATAAAGATGTACCTTCTGGCTCTATTGTTACTGGAATTGGATGCATTCACGGGTATTTTGTTTTCATTTAAATATATGTTTTTATTTATGAAAATATTTTTATATTTATATTTATTCGATTATTTTAATAAATCCTATAGTCATCAATGCATGATAATAGCCAATGATGCTACAGTTAAAGGAGGCACTTATTATCCAATTACTGTTAAAAAACATCTTCGTGCACAAGAAATTGCTGCTCAAAATCGTCTTCCTTGCATTTATTTAGGTATATTATTCGTAAATTATCTGTTCATATCATTTTTATATTTAATGTAGTTAATAGTATTTCTTTGCTATAAATTTTATTATTATTATTTTTTTAATTTTTTTATTTATTTATTTGTTTATTTATTATTATTTTTTTAATATTTTATTGATTTCCCGTGATTCTTCTAGTGGATAGTGGCGGTGCGTATCTCCCCGAGCAGGCGGATGTGTTTCCGGATCGTGACCATTTCGGTCGAATCTTTTATAACCAATCAAATATGAGTTCAAAGGGCATTCCTCAAATATCTATTGTATATATATTTATATAGATTAGTATTATTATTATAGATATATATATTATATTCATAAAGTTATTGTATTGATATTATATTCTATTATTAATTATAATATTACTCTATATATTATTGATGATTGGATATTTATTAAGAATTTAACTATATATATATAAATATAGGTTTTTGGTAGTTGTACAGCTGGGGGTGCATATATACCTTGTTTATCAGATCATAGTATTATCGTTAAAGGGAATGGAACAGTATTCCTTGGAGGACCCCCACTTGTTAAGGCAGCGACAGGAGAAGTCATAACAGCTGAAGAACTAGGTATATAATATTATATATATAATATATAATAACTATAATATATAATATATAAATAATATATAATAACTATAATACATATATATAAATAATATATAAATAATATATAAATAATATATAATATGTATATATATATAAATAGGAGGAGCAGACGTTCATAGCTGTTATAGTGGCGTTACGGATTATTATGCTCAAAACGAATATCACGCGTGCTCTCTCTGTCGAGATATTGTCTTTCACTCGAATCTCTCTGATTCCCCACGGGGAAAAGTGTCTTTTGACGAGCCGTTATATTCCGTTGATGAGATCGAAGGCGTCATTCCTTATGATTTGAAAAAATCATTTGATATGAGAAATGTATATATATATTATTATATTTATTATTATACTTATTATTGTGTTCATTATTATATTTATTATTATATTTATTATACTTATTATTATTATTATACTTATATTTATTATTATAATTTTTATACTTATTCTACTTATTATTATCAAGGTAATATCACGATTTGTCGACGGGTCTCGATTTTTGGAGTTTAAAAAGGAGTATGGAACCACTCTTGTTACAGGTTATATATATATATATATATATATATATATATATATATATATATATATATATATATAGGGTTTGCTCATATATATGGTTATCCCGTTGGAATTATTGCAAATAATGGTATTCTATTCTCTGAAGCTGCTCTTAAAGGAAGTCACTTTATAGAGTTATGTACACAACGTAAAATAGCATTATTATTCCTTCAGAATATCACTGGATTTATGGTGGGAAGCAAATATGAAAAGGAGGGAATTGCTAAACATGGTATATATATATATATATATATATATATATATATAATTATCGAGTTATATATATATATAATTATCTAGTTATATATATAATTCTAGTTATATATATAATTATCTAGTTATATATATATATAATTCTAGTTATATATCTAATTATCTAGTTATATATATAATTGTATATTAAAATAAATATAACAATTATATATAGGTGCAAAATTAGTGAATGCAGTTTCTACTTCTACTTCTCCTAAAATAACCGTGATTATGGGTAATTCATATGGTGCGGGTAACTACGGTATGTGCGGGAGAGCGTATTCACCCAACTTTTTATATATGTATCCTGGCGGGAAAATCTCTGTAATGGGCGGGAAACAAGCAGCGAGTGTATTAGCTACAGTGAAAAGAGCGGGAATTGAACGAAAAGGTATATAGATTTATATTATTATTATATATATTTATTATATATTTTTATCTATATATTTATTATATATATTTATTATATATATTTATTTTATTGATAATAATGAATATAACTCTATTATAGGTGGGAAATGGAGTGAAGAAGAAGAGAACAGCTTTAAACAGCCTATATTAGATAAATATACTTATGAAGGAAGTAGTATTTATAGTACTTCTCATCTATGGGATGATGGTATATTGAAATATAAAGACACAAGAAAGGTATTAGGATTAAGGTATATATATATTGTTATATATTGTTATATATTATATTAATATATTTATAGTTATATATTATATTAATATATTTATAGTTATATATATATTAATAATAATATATATTTATATTTATATATTATATTAATAATAATATATATTTATATTTATATATTATATTAATAATAATATATATATATATTTATATATTATATTAATAATAATATATATATATAGTTTATCTTCTTGTTATAATGCACCAATTCCTGATCCGAAATATGGTGTCTGGAGAATGTAATATATATATATATATATAATTCCAAAATTAAAAAGTTTACAAAAGAATAGAATAATTAAAAAAATAATTTGTTATGAATTTATATATAAACTATCTATATACTTTCATTTTATTATTTATATCTAAATAATTAAAAGTGTATAAAAATAAAATGTTTATTCTTCATGTGTTGTTATTGTTATATATATATATAACTTATAAAAAATTCAATAGTCTATATATATCAATTGTAGTTTTATAAAACTTTATATAAAGTTATTTTATGTATATAACAAAACAAATACATTATTTGAAAACATAGTAGTCCTAAACTAGAGAGAGAAAGCTACCATAATATATACAATAATATACAATAAATGAAAATACATTTTAAAATTTTAAATAAATAAATAAAAAAAAACATTTATATATATATCAATTTATCGAAGATAATTATTGTTAGGAGAGGATCGAGTGACGCGTGTATTGACATTTGTATAATTTTGAGAAATCGGAACAGTATTTGAATGTTTCATGGTATTCATAATCGTGGTTTTATTGATATTTGGACCAAGATTAATACTTATATTATTACTCGTAGTATAACTAGTATTAATACCATCAGTAGTAAAACTATTTAAATTAGGGTTTAATTGAATAGGCATATTATTTGCATTTTGAGAATAATTTATAGATATATTATTATTATTATTTCCAGCAGTAGAATTACTAGAATTATCTGTGTTTATATTTAATGTTGAAGAAGGTAACCCTTGCTGTTTCGCGGGAGAGATTGCCCGGGAATTGAGAGAAGAAGAGAGAGGAACAGAGACACGAGGAGTTGATGAAGATACGGATATTCCCGCGGGAACAGGAGTCGATGTTGAAGAAGAAGTAACTATAGGAGAAAGAGGAGTCGTTGCTGATGTTGGGAATGGAGAAGAATTATTGGATGCACCATTTTCATAGTTCTTCTTATCAGTATCAATGAGTAAATCAATAGCTTCTATAGAGGGGAGAGTATATAATTATGTTTATTATTATTATTATTATTATGTTTATTATTATTATTATTATTATTATTATTATATAATTATTTTCATAGTAATATATTTGCTATATGTATAATAAGTATTATTATTATGCATAGTTCATAATAATAATAATAATAAATAGTATATACTTTGAAGTTCTGTATTAATATAGTTCTGTGCTTCCATGATTTTCTTAAGATATTGAGCTTCGTTGAATGACGTCCAAAGTGAAGAATTGATATTTTCATGATAAATAGGCTTATGATTCGTTAATGTACAGAGATGAAGGAATAGAATATTATTATTATTATTATTATTATTATTATTATTATTATTATGATTATTATTATGATTATTATTATTATTATTAATATTATTAATTTATTATTATTATTATTATTATTATTATTATTATTATTATTATTATTATTATCATCAGTATTAGCATTATTATTATTATTATTATTATTATTATTATTATTATTATTATTATATTTATTATTATTATTATTATTATTATTATTATTATTGTATATAAAAATTTAAATAAGAACTTATATAATGATAATTCTAATAATTCAAAAATAATAATAATACTTTATATATATATAAAGATATAAATTATACATAGTTTCTGTTGGTTCATTAAAAATGAATTCATCATAAAATTCATGCACAACGGGCTAAATATAATAATAATAATAAAAATAAAATTAAAAATAAATAAAAATAACAATAATAATAAACATAAAAACAATAATAATAAACAAAAACATAATACTTCTCCTTCTTTATCTGGTTCTCCATTTCCAGGATGTAATTTAAGCCAGTGACCAAATGTAATTGAACTCTCATTTGGATCTTGAAATTCAATTTTTACTTCTATATCAAATTCACCCCAACCTTGTTCAGTTATTTCAAAAGGATATTGTTCTAAAACTATAATGCGTATTTATTATTGAGTTAATTAAACAATAAAATAAATATATACTTCGAATGGGTTGCTTAAAACTGGGATGTAATGTAAATTGCACTTTTTTTATAGCGTATGATAAATCTTCTCCATTAACACCACGGATATATACTATATATATAATGTAAATAATCATTATTAAATGATAACATACATGTCCAGCGAAAAGGATTCTGTTCAACATTTGGACCTTGCCACCATGCAATACTTCCTCTTATAAATGGTAGTACAAGCTATATTAAGCATATATAAATATAAACTTTTATTTACCACTTGACCAGTTTTTCTATTCACAGACATTCAAATAACTATACGAAATAAAAGTTAATGATTTATGTTGTTTATACGTATATATATAATAATTGACTATTTAAATGTAAATATATCAACTGTGTCGTTGATATATTTGAATTCTATTTAAAAAAAATGTGTTTCTTGACTATTTATGTTTTACAAGTCATTATATTAAAATAATCACATTTTGGTATATCAAATTGTTTTTAGAGTTCTTCTTGATTGTAAAGAGTATTAGGTGATTTAATTGTTTAAAAGAGCATTGCACTAGATTATAGAAGAGTGGTATGTAGTTTATTATTGAGAATAAAATATAATTTGTGAATTGAAATGATTGGCTTGGTAGATATGGTCAATATATGTTGTTTTATATAAAGAATATAATGTTAGAAATGCAAACAAAGGTTATTTGAATCAATATAAAAGTGAATAATAAGAATTAGAGAGAAAAATGAAGAAATAGAAAACAGTTATTTATAGAAAAAAATAATTAAACATATAATTTCATTAATTCTTCACCTACAGAAGAAGGATCTAAAATACCTAAATCTATATATATTATGTTATTATTATATGTTTACTATGATAATGATATGATTATTATTATTATATACCTGTAACCAGTAGTGTTATATACTGAGGAGGAGTATAATCACATTTAGGAGCATGATACTATATAGTATATATATATTATTATTATTATTATTATTATTATTATTATTATTATTATTATTATTATTATTATTATTATTATTATTATTATTATTATTATTATTATTATTATATATATACATCAACTAAGGAAGAAAGATTATTATTTCTATATTTATTTTGATTAGTTAAATCATTTTGATTTTCCGGAAGATCTATTTGGTTTAACGGATAAATACGACTAAATTTATAACTCTCTATATATATATGTAATAATAATAATAATAATAATAATAATAATAATAATAATAATAATAATAATAATAATAATAATAATAATAATAATAATAATAATAATAATAATAATAATAATAATATATTAATAATAATATATTAATAATAATAGTATGTATATATATATATACCAGCAGCAACATATACAGGTTTTTTAAAAACATTGGCTAAGATAGCGATTTGAAGTGACCCCAATTTATTAATAATACCCCCACTCTCAACAACTGCTACTGCTCCTAAAAGAACCTATATATATATAATAGTTATATTTATAATGGTTATATTTATATTGATTATAAATAATTAATACTTTTTATAACATAATAAGCATTATATATATATATATATATATACCATGTCTACCGTCTGAATATGATAGCCAACTCCTGAATCTGGAATTACTTTTGTTTTTATACCATATTTAGCTAATATATTAGCGGTTTGTATTCCATATATATATATATAGTATTACTATTATTATTATAAAATATAGAGTAAATATATTTATAATAATAATAATAATAATTAATTAATTAATTAATTAAATAATAAATAAATAAAGAAATACTAAAGAAAGAAAGAAAGAAATAATAACAATAAACATAAACATAATAATAATAATAATAATAACATATATATACCCTTCATTATCGGGTCCTCCTTCTACGACATATATCGATATATTTTTCGATTTTGCGGCTTCTTTTAACATCAGCATAACAACACGAGAAATACCGTGAATTAATATACACTATATATATAATAATAATAATAATAATAATAATCAAAATAATAATAATAAACACAATAATAATATAAACATAAATATTTCAAATATTGTATAAATTATATATAAATAAAAAAATATATCATTAAACATATATATATACAGAATTATCTTTAATAAATTGTCTACCCATAAGAGAGATTGTTTTTCTGCTATTTAAAGACATCTGTTTAAAGTATACAGATCGGTCTTTAACATCTCGAATACAATTGGAAATATCACCATCATTAAAAGAACGAGTAATAAAACGTTTAAACATTTCACAACCTTAACAAAAATAATAACAAATAAATTACATACTTTTTATAATAAACTATACTTATACATTTATTTTTATATTTATATACCCGTATATAATGCAATAGTACCAATGGAACCATGTTTGCTTTCGAAATCTTCATTTTTTGTCGTTAAGGTATCAATAAGCATATTCAATTCCTTATCTAATTCATGAAGCGTACTAACTTTTGTTTGTTCAACCATTTCTGCAAGAGCAGAAATAGCAGCTACAGGAACGGCAATCTCAGGATCCTTCAGTTTATTATTGAATATTTCAACAACTGTTTGATATAGAAAAAGCAACAATAAATTTCTAATATACCTGTTTGATATTTTTCTTCCATAATTCTTATATAGATACGTATCTACCAAATAATAAAGAAAATGAATTATCATAATATACAGAAAATACAGAGATTCAATAATGTTAATAATTGAAAAATAAAGTTTTCCTTGGTTTTTCTACTATTTAAAGTGATTCTTGTTTTTTTCTTCTTTATATCTACAATGGCCTCAGCTTTTGTATTGAGTGTAATTGAGAAAGCTAGAGTTTTATCTGAGAATCATGCGAACGATATTTCTATAGCTCGAAGTGCATATACAGATGGCATTCAAGAATTGAAAGTGAAGTTAAGTCAATTAGAACCTGATGAAAAGAATAGTCAATCAAGAGAAGCAATGATTCAAGATATGTGTGCTTTATATATGAAGGAAGCAACTGATGATATTCTATATAAACAATTCAAGCATGCATCACAGGTTTATGAAGAGGCTACAAATGATATGTATTGTAAATATCAGTTTGATATATGGAATGATTATATTTTATTTTATGCCAATCGGGGAAAAGACTCGAAAGCTACAAAAACATTTACAAAAGCTGCTGAAGTTTTAACTGTATATTCATAGATAATTTGATATTTGTAAAATATTATGAATAATTAGAAAAATTAATGAATGTATTCAATAATATTTTTCTATAGAATGAGAGTCGATCTAAATTATTTGATTTATGGTTAACGTATGAACATAAAAAAGGAAATATTGCATACACAATAGAGGATATTCAGAAGATAATGGAGAAAACGATGGGAATTGCACCTGAATTATCAATTGATTCTTCTCGTACAAATGACGCAGGATCTGAATATATGACTACTTTAAATAGTGATAAATTAGGTATATATGATTATTTTTTATAAGTTATTATTTTATTATTAATATATATGTGATATTATTTATTATTATATATGTGCTATTATTTATTATTATATATGTATTATTTATTATTATATATGTATTATTATAGAAGTCTCTCCTGTAGTATCTCCTTTGATTCCGTCAATTACAGATAATATTAATAATAATAATAATAATAATAATAATAATAATAATAATAATAATAATAATAATAATAATAATAATAATAATAATAATAATAATAATAATAATAATAATAATAATAATAATAATAATAATAATAATATTAATAATAATAATAATAATAATAATAATAATAATAATAATAATAATAATAATAATACTATTGTTCCTGAAGAGTTAGCACCTAAATATACTGTTAGAAGAGAGAAGCGTCCGTTAGGTTTATTTGAGGAGCCGCTTCCCCTTTTAGAAACAGTAAAACCAACGGATACTGCAATAAGTATTCCTCAAGAAATATTATATGGATTAGGTATTCTATTAACAGATCCTAATATATATGAAATTATTGACTCTATGAGGGTATATATATATATATACTATTCTATATATTTCATACTATTATATACTATTATATACTATTATATGTTATTTTATACTATTCTATGTTATTTTATACTATTATATACTATTATATGTTATTATATTATATATATTATATATATTATATATTATATGTTATTTTATACTATTACATACTATTATATATTATATATATTATATATTATAGACAATGCAAAGAACATTTATATCACAATTAGATCATCAACAAGAAAAAGCTTATTGTATATATATATAGTCAAAATTACATTATTATTATCATACTTATATCAAATAATATATAATAATATATTATATATATAGTAAAATGGCAGCCTAACTTTAATACTGACGGAATGTCTGCAAAGAGAATTGAATCCGAACATATCTCATTCATCTTAAAATATTGTGTTAAAGAAAAAGATAGACTGGAACAAGTATATATTATAATAATATAAAAATTTAATAATATATAAATAGAATAATATATAAATATAATATATATATATTCTAGTTTATATTATATCAACAATCTTTATTGGAGCAAGCGGGCATTCCTGGATTTTATCAAACAACAGATAAATATGTACTTAATGTTCAACGATATATTATTAAATTAATTGAATTAGTCAGACAAAAACAAAATAAAAAATAATAGTATTCTCTATATCTTTTCTACTATAGAATAGAAATTTTATTTATGTATTGTGTTTTTAAAATAATTATATGTTTCTATCTAATGAATAGTCATAAATAATATCATTAATTATTTCAACCAAACAACAATAGAGTTTTCATTTTATAACAAATTATAATTTAAAGAAAACAAAAAATCTATAATAATTAGAATATAAACTAAGTATTAAAAAGAGAAAGCCAACAATATTAAATAAACAAAAAAATACTAAAATAAAAAAATAAACTTTTAAATATTCTATTTAATAAGTAGTAGGAACTTCTTTCTTTTCTTCTTCTTCTTTTACATTTTCTTTTTCAACAGGAGCTTCAGGTTCAGGAATAGGTTCTATTTTAATAGAATGTTGTTCTTCTTTTGATTTTATGCAAGAAGGACAAAAAGAAGTATAAGTAGAGAAAATAGAGCATACTAAAGCAAGTAAAAAGATAATAAAATAACAATAAAGAAGGAAGAAATAACGAGGTAAACGTAATAATGTATAAAGAACACCATCTTGTTGATAATCAGAAGTAGTTTTAATAATATCTTGATTATTCTGTTGAATATGTTCAGAAGCTTTCTTCATATATTCATCAGCACTTTGACCAATCATATTACGTATTTTATCAACAGTAAAATTACCTTTTTCATCAGTTACTAAATCTAATACATCTTTATATTGTTTCTTTACATTTTCAGAAATAGGAATAAATGTATGATCCATAGTTTCTTGAGAAACATGGAATTTATTCATTAATAAATTTTCTAAAGCTTCTATAGTTAATTGATCTTTTAATCCATTTGAAGTTTCATTCACTTTCGTTTTAGCTAATTCTTCAAATTGTTTTAAAGTAAATTTACCATCTTCATCTACAAATATCTTAAGTGATTCTTTCATTAAATTTTCATAATGTTCATAATAAGGATTCATTTTATCTTTTAATTGGCCAACACAATCAGTACAACTAGTTCTTAATTGATCAAATAACTTATTAGAAACTTGAACTAAAGAAACTTTAAGATTATCACCATCACGAATTAAAACATAATATTCATTATTAGAAGCTTTCTTAGCTAATTCACGAATATATTCAGAATAATATATGACTAAATGACGAACAGGATCAATAAAATAAGATTTTACGAAATCAGCAGCAGGTTTACAAGTAATAGAAACTTGTTCAATAAACATACGATTGAATTCATCAAAAGGATTCATAATATCGTCCACTGTCTTTTTAAATTGATCAGCAATTTCAAGAGCTTTCTTTACATTTTCTTGTTCTTTTATTTCTTCAATAGATTTTGTAGCTATTTTTTTAATTCTATCAGTTACAGTAGTACGAAGGTACTGAATTTTCTCAATAGGAGCAAGTTCATTCATATCCTTAGGAGTTTCATCAGAAGGTAAAACTTTCTCAATTATCTTTTGACCAGCTTCAGCTATTTTTTCAATACCATCATTGGTCTTATCATCGAATACTTGTTTCTTTTCTTTAATAAAATTCTCAGCAAGAGTTAAATTATCATTTAAAGGCTTAGGAAGATAAGTTTTCACTTGAGTATAAGTTTTACACATAAAGCAAACAACACCATTTACCTATATTGATTCAATATTATTAAAAATAATCTATTATGAATAATTTATTATGAAATAATGAAATAATAATGAAATAATAATGAAATAATATAATTATCTAAATATATATACAATTTTGCATGGACAACAGTTAGCACTGCAATCAGAGCATTCCATATTGTTCAAATTATTTAAAATCAAACACAATTAAATAAAATAAAATATGTAAAGATCTCTTATCTCATTAATCCATAAAAACGACGTCTCCTTCGAATCGAACTTCTTATGTTCTAGAAGTTAAAAGACTCTCTTCTTGATTGGATAATTCTAAGATGGTTATTCAATAAAGTCAGTAATTTTGTATTCTAAAAGTTTATATACAGTTTTTCTGTGAATAAAAACGGAAGAGAAAACAATTGCCGTGTTTAGGCGTTATTTTTATATAATCATGAAGTAAATATATTTTTAGCTATATAAAGAAGATTTATTCGTGATTTTATTTTTTAAATAAATGTTCATAGAATTCTATGAAATGAGAAGAAAGATCAGCTCTTTTTGTTTATTATTATGATGTATATCATGATTTATTAGAGAGTTGGTGAATTCATAGAATAGTTAGATAATAAGAACGATTAAAAACAGTGTTTTGACTAAAATTAATTTTTTTATAATGTAATACTATAAGAATCTTCAAATTATTTGTTTTTTTTAAATATTAGTTGCCTTTATGTATATCACGAAATATGGAGAGTGAATAATTATAAACTTTTTTTTGTGAATTGGAAATAATTCATGATTTTTTAAATGAATAAACTACTGAATCCATAACAAAACATTAGGAAAATGAATAAAATAATTGAGTTTAAAATAAGAAGAGAACGACAATAAGACAAATAACAAAGAAAAACTAAATAGAAAAAAGCAAAACTAAAAGAATACCAAGTCATTGAAGGCAAGATATGAAGAAAGAAAAGAATAGAGAGAACAAAGAAAAACAATTCGGTATAATATGAATAAACGATTTCATTATTAGAAAAGAATATATATTTATAGCATAATAAATAAATATAGTGAATATGGTTTATCAACAACAAAAAAAATATATAAAAAAATATATAATGAAATCAAAATAGCATGAATTCATATAGAACTGATAATAAAAAGACCATTGTTTATAAATGAAAGCATAATAGATACTAGAAATAGGTGTGAAATGACAAAATAAAAATAATATGAAGAAAAAATAGAGACACAATATATATGTAAAATGAAAAGAAAAATAGAATAGCAATGTTTATCAATAGAAAGAATAGAGAGTGTTCTATATATATAATATATATGAAGATTATATATATAATAAAAATATAATGAATATAAGATTTTAAAATTTATTTCAATAAACTACAAATCAATATATATATACATATATATATATATAATAATGATAACAAAATAAATATAAAAAATTGTATATAAGATGATACAACAATATAATGCAATGAGAAACAACTAGAAGACAAATAATGATGATGTTTTTAATAATAAAAAGTTATATTTATGAATAAATAAAAATAACGAAAAAAAATAAAGAAAAATGAAAAGAAAAATGATTGACCACAGAATCATTATAGATATATGTGTAAACAATGAAAAGAGAATTACTATATAGTAATATAGAACAACATATATATATATATATAAAACTGTCCTACAACACGCACAAACACATAAAAGATTAAAAGAAGATAAAGAATATAGATATCCTAAGAAATAGTATATATAAGATATATTAATAACAACGAAGTGACCCACATTCGTCATCATCTTCTAATTGAGCCATCACGTGAGGAGGAATAAACTATATATATATTGAATTAATAGAATATATATATATGAGATATATATGTTAAATTTATATAAATATATATATGTTAACAAAAAATAATATAATATATATGTAACTAAAATTATTATAATATATTGTTAACAAAAATTATTATAATATATATGTAACTAAAATTATTATATTATATATGTTAACTAAAATTATTAATATATATATGTTAACAAAAATTAATATAATAAATATCATTCAAATATGTTAAAACTATAGATAAATAAAAAAAATATAAATACATCTTGAGAAGAAGATGAGTCTATGTGATCAATTCGACCACATACATCACAATTATGTACATAAGAATCATCTAATACTATATAGAAACAAATAATTAATAAATTACGAATAAAATATATATAGTGACATACAACTATAGGAGATTGTACTCGACTTTCTATTTCTTGAAGCAGGAGAAGGATCTCTATATAAATAAAATATAAATTTATAAAAAAAAAACAATTATAAAGATATTTTTATAAAATTACCTTTGTTCTATTTCAATAGGTTCACTGGGTGTAGGAGTCTTGGGAGATCTTGGAGAATTGGATCCATGTGTAATCTATATTTAAAAAAAATTTAGGTAATTTATTGATCTTATTTATAAATAACAAAAATAAAATATATACTTCGCGATTATACACATTGAGTTTGTTGAAGTATTTTAATCTTGAATTATCATTAGCAAAAAACTATAGATAATTGAATAATGAGATTAAAAAAAACTAGAAACACAGGAAATACTCCAGCTTTATCTAAAGGAATTTGATTTGTTTCAAAAGTATAATTATGAGGATGTATAGAGCAATTCATATCTTTACTTGATTTTATAAAAATAAAGTGAACAAAGAAAGAAAAATGAGAATCGAATAAAAAAAATGTAATCTAGAAAAAGAGGATAAAGAAATAATGGTGATGTAATTACGTGGACAAAGAATTCCTCCATCATTTTTAGAAAATTGATTTGAATGGCTCATTTATGGTTTGAATGGGAATAAGCCAATCAATTGACTATTCTATTAGAATGACACACATCAGTTTTATGGGAGAACAAGTTTCTCGAAAAATACTCATGTTTATTTTACTTTTTAATCTACTAAAAATAATATTTTTCATCCAATGATATGGTTGATTTACAGAGGCGAAGGCGAATCAATTACTAGAGAATCAACGAAGCATTATTTGATTGGATATATTCATTTGTGAGCCACAAAAAACCAAAGAAAAACACAAAGAAATAATTTTTTATAAAAATTCAGTTTGAGGCTATCCAATAATATAATTCCACCATTCATTTCTCTAATGGCTAATATTTTCTTCATGAGAAGAATTGTTTATTATTCTTGCATTTTTGTCATCGACATGATCTTTCCAATCATTGTTATATTTCATTTCACGAAGAATTTACTAGATGTAACGATAAATGAATTTAAAAAAGGATGTACATGATATCATCCGTCATATACTCATTCTGCTGTTTTTTAACACATATAAAATATTTCATGGGATATAAAATACGTTTGCACATGATGAGAAATAATTATGTTCGTGTTTTTAGAAGAAACTTAAATTTCTATTTTGAACAGAAAGTTGTGTTTAGATTTTATTGAAAAGAGTAATAATCATTTAATGTGAAAACAAAACCAATAATAATAGAAAGAAAGAAGAGTAATTAATGAATTATTATAGAAATTATTAGAAAAAAAAATTGAACAAAAAACATCTAATGAATAGCATCAAACTGTTAAAAAATATATATATATATATATAAATTATTGTTGTTGTGGAGTAATTAATTTTCCTTTTTGATAAATAGATCTTGCTTTTTGAAGCATTTTAAAGACTTTACAACAATTTAAATATCCTCTATCTTGTTTACCTACAAGAATAGGTCCTTGATTCTTCTCATTATCACTATCACTGCTATTATTACTAGCAATAGAACTTGTAGAAGAAGAGGAAGATACTTCATATATAGGAAGAATTTGAATATTTTTAGGTAAATGAGTAGCATCCTTATAATAGCCACTATTAATCTATAGAAAGATATTTTTATATAGAAATTAAAATTTATAGATAAAGAGAATAATATATAAATGAGATAGAATAATAATAATAGTACATATATATATACTTGATCAATATGAACCATAAGATCATAAGCTATATCTTCATTTATAATACTATCATGATTATACTTAGGATGACTCATTACATAATTACGTATAAACATAGCTCCAGTGGGTATAATACCTATTATAGACATAATTATATATTATATATTATATTATTATATATATTATATATTATTATATATATTATTATATATTATTGTTATATTATTATTATATATATATATTATTATTATATATATATACCATTGGCTCTTTGTCTTAGGAATTCGAGGTATTCATGTACTCTCTTTAAAGAATCTCCTTCTAATCCTATCACTTGTAAATATACTTGAATTAAAGGAATAAAACCAGGGAACCAACAATTTCCTCCCATGATTTCATTCATAGATAATTCTGTAAATCCCATATCATATAACTCCTTCATCTTCTTTTGACATTCTGTATTCTTAAAACATGAACATTTCTCTATATATATATATATATATATATTATTTATAAATATGAATTATATTATATATAAATATGAATTATATTATATATAAATATATATATATTATATTATATATATACGGTTATTATACATAATTCGAGTAGGGAACCAGAATTTCTTGGTATTCACTGCATCAACAGCATGAGCTCTCTTCATATTCTCATCTACGAGTGAAATAGGTATATATAAATTAAGTTCATAATAAAGAATAGCTCGTTCTAAAAGACCACTAAATACAGTAAAAGCAGCATTTTCAAAATCAGTTAATTGTAATTCCATTGGACGAAGTTCGACTCTCCAGGCATGAACGGGTCCCGCGGGAGTCGGAGGTTTCCAGCGGACACTTTGCCAATTACTACTCTGAATATTCTATATAATAATCATAATAGTAATATATATTTAAAGTAAGTAGAATATAGAATAATAGTGGCTAATAATAATAGTAATAATATAGAAATAATATTCATTATATATACTTCAAAATGTTCACTAGACTGTTCATCATCCACTTGATCATAATTATCATATGTTACAAGTGCGTCACGTGTAAATAAATGAGCAATATGGCGGGCAAGGACGGGATCAATTCCTTCTTGTATAAGTGTATTATAGGTATCTTGATCTATAGGGGCAAGGATATCATTATATTCGGGAGGAGCATTTTCACTTATATATAAAGATACACTATCATATCGAGATTTAGGAAGAATATTAGGTCCATTTCTTTCTTCAGAAGTACGGTCATCGACACTTTGAGATATAACAGTCCAACGGGTATCAATATCACTTAAAACCCCGCGGTAAATAGGAGAATTAGCAGTCATAGCCAACATATAAGGAGCAATAACTACTAACTGATCATATATACTTCTACTCTCATTTACATCATAAGATTGAAAGGTAACCTATATATATATAATAAATATATAATAAATATATAATAAATATATAATAACTAATATAATAAATATATAATAAATATATAATAACTATATATATACCTGTAAGCATGATAATCCCATTCCATATCCCATACTATCCATATGTATATTCGTATCTAAAGGTTCTTCAATAACTTCAATTCCACGGTTATTTGGAAGAGATGAGTCAGTAACAACAGGATTCCCACGTTTTAATAAATCATGAATTTGATTAATATCTGTATTTTTATCCATATATAAAGGAACAGTAATATCAATTTTTGATCCTCTTCTTAAACGAATATTCTCTGTTAAACCACTATAATAAAATTATTATAAAATATTATTTTCACTATTTAAAAAAACAAAAAACAAAAATAAAAACAAAAAACAAAAAACAAAAAACAAAAAAAAAATAAAAATTAAAAAAAAATTTATTTAAAACACATATATATATACTGGAAACGAGGGAATTCACTAGTACATTCATCAGGATAAGAATAAGATAGAGAAGAATGGCTAATACCTTGAGTTTCTGAAGGAGAAAAGAAATCATCACGACCTAACATAGGAAAACATACAATACTCATCAAAGATTCATCATCTTGAAGAGCTTCAGAAATAATTTGACGTCTTTACAAATAATTATTAATTATTATTTATATATTTAAAAAAATTTAAAATATAGAATCTACTTTATATTTAAATACTATTAATATATATACCTTAGTCTCATATTCTGTTCGATACTATTTAAAGAATTAGCATATTGATCATAGGGCATACTAGGAGTAGCTTCAACCATATAACTACCATATTCAGGCTTTACATCAATATTAAGATTTTGTGCATGAACATAATCATCAACTTCCTTTAAAACTTCAGCAGCACGAAGAGAAATACGCACCTTACGATTCTTATGATCGAATTTAACAATTTGATATTCAATTTCATCTCCCCACTTTAAGTCTTCATCAATACGACTTTGGAATCTTTTATAGACGTTAATAAATTGAATAATACCATGTTTCTTAATATAATCTCTAGCAGCTTTAGAGTCTTTAAAATTCTGTGGTTTACTATTAATAAGCAGTCCCATTATATGAATAATAATAAGATTATTATTTATTGAATAAGGAAAGCAAAATAAATAATGGGATATAATTGTTATACAAAATTTCTTAGCTGATCATGAAAACCGTGAAATTTTTAAAAATTTCTCAGTATATTTTTTAACCTTCTTTCTAGAAATGGAGAAATTCATAATTCAGCTGGTGTCAACAGTTTTGTTTATCCAATTGTCATCAAAGAATCCGATGACGCAATTCGATCTATTGGACACTTCGCATTTATAACGTCATTGTTCATCCAATCAAAGAAACAACTCATTTTTTTCTGGAATACTTTCCAGATTCACATTCATTTTTGATTTTTTCCATTTAAAGAAAAATTTTAAAAAAATTCGTTTTCCAAATGAATCACATTCCCTTTGCTTTTAAATTGTTCTTTTTCATATATTCTATTTCTTTTTTATCCAATGAATCTCTTCTTTCTAAGATTTTAAACTGAATTTATATCCATTTATATATTCGGTAAAGAATTCGATTCAAACGAATTTATATATTTTATACTTTTTTAAGATTGATCATCATCACTGACATAGTCTCTCTAGTAATCGTATAAACACATCTAAGACTCTCTACAAAGTCTCTTCAAATAATAACTTTTTTCACTCTCTCATAGAACTTGTGTATCTAAAAATTATCGTCAACCTCGTTTTCTGCTTGCTTTCAAAATGAAATTATACTTTCCAATTACGCTCCATCATTATCTATATACATTAAACACGATTACATTCAATATGAATACCTTTAGAACAAATGCCCATATTCTAACAAACAATTTATTCAACTATTCTAGTCACTATACCATTCTAGTTTTATCTGTACATCACGAACGAATACTATGATTGATTTCAGTTGATATGAAACTATACATTCAGTCTTTATTCTATCAAATCTTATTTTGTATTACTTAGTTTCTATTATACTAGATTCGCATCCTTATAAACTACATATCCTTATTGATAGACAAGTAAAAGACTAGAAATACAACTCAAAATACAGAAAACTCTTTATGAAAAGTTATCAAAAATAACTATAAAAATATAGTTATTTATGAAATTCATTCTATTTAATAACTTTTGAAATACTTTTTTTTATTTCTAGAATTAAAGAAACAATTCTTTCTCTCTAGAATATATACTTGTGAAATCTATATAAAATTATATTTGCTAATCTATAAAGAACTATGTCTACCATCGATGAACCCTTTGCTCAGAATTCTGAAGATTCTATTGATGATCAAAATGAGAAATCAAACGAGGAAAAACGTAATTATGTTCATCCCCATGCCTGTTGCGTCTGCCATTATTATGATCCACTTTCTTGTGTTCAATGTCAAGATTGTGGAAAATGGTTTTGTAATGTAAAAACCAGTGCGATGGGATCTCATATCTATTCTCATCTTCGTATATTAAAGCATGGAACAGTGTCCTTAGAACCAAAAAATCCAAATGGTCCAGTACAAATTTGTTGCCAACAATGTAATAAGACAAACGTATTTAATCTAGGTTGCTATACAGATCATGAAACAAAAGAAATTAAAATTGTCTGTGGTTCTGAATGTTTCAAGAAACTAATTCAAAACAATAAAATTGAAGCATCAGAATATATACCTATTATTCGAGAAAATATGATTATTGCTCCTTTCCTTCGTCGTTATAATCAATATTTAGCTAGTGCTTCTTATTTAAAAGTGTCTGACGATCAAGTTTATGAACTTAATAATACATGGAGAACAAATCCTATAGTTAGTATTGATGAAATTCTACCTGGTCGTTTTATTCAAAAAGATCCAAAAGCTGTACCTATTAAGTTTGATAGTCTACGTCAATATCGAATGATTTTTTCTGATTTAATTATGATGGAACAACAATATGAAATCAATCGATCCAGAACTGATATTATCTTAGTCACTATTTCATGGAATACATTAGAAACAAAGAATAAGGATTCTATTATGGAAATGATTATTAATCGAAAAGAAAATCCTATTGAAAATGCATATAAACGTGGTTGTGCATTCCAATTTGCTCTTCCTAAACAAGGAAACCTCACAAAAGCTGATTTTATCTTAGAAGGATATGTATATGATAGTTATAAAAATAATTTAATTATTCATTTTTATAATAATGCTTCTCTTACCGAGAGTATTTTAAGTCAAAATACGTTTTATCTTCGTGTTACACCTGGTTTAATTGAATTTGAACGTATGCAAAGATCATTAAGCGATTGTAGTGATACTTATTTACTTTCAAATCAATTACAACAAATATTATTAGGAAGTAAAACGATTCAATATGATGATTTTAATAGTTATGTTCCTAAAGGATTGAATGTAAGTGGTTTTGTCAAAGCAAATCCCTCTCAAGAATTTGCTGTGAATCAAGCGTTAAAAATGCCGTTAACGATTATTCAAGGACCCCCTGGTACAGGTAAAACAGTAACTAGTACATTAATCATAAAGAAATTATTAGAAAAAAATCCTAATGAAAAGATACTGGTATGTGCTCCTTCTAATGTTGGTGTCGATACTTTATATAAGAAGTTATGTCAATGTAATATAAAATGTTTACGTGTATTATCACATACATTAGAAATTGAAGATAAATATAAAGATATTCCATGTTTACATAATATTGCAGAGGATAATTTACCAACTGATGAATTAAAACAATCTTATTATAATTTAAGAAATAAATTATCTATTGATGGGGATGAACGTTCAAAATTAATGAAATCTTTAAATCCTTTAAAATTAAAGATTATTAATGAATATCCAGTTATTTGTTGTACTTGTTGTACTGCTGGGGATGAGATATTTGATGAAATAAGATTTCCCACGGTTTTAATTGATGAAGCTGCACAATCCGTAGAACCTCTTTCACTTATACCTCTTAGTCATGGATGTAAACAATTCATTTTAGTAGGAGATGATCAACAATTAGCTGCAGTTATTAAAAGTAAAAAAGCAGCAAATTTAAATTTTGGTCAATCTTTATTTAATCGTTTACGTTTAACAGGTACAATTCCTATTTGTTTACGTGTTCAATATAGAATGCATCCTTCCATTTCTTCTTTTTCAAATACTAACTTTTATTCGAATATTCTTATTAATGCTGAAAATACATTAAAACTTCATTCAGGTCCTTTCCCTTGGCCTCAAAAAGACAATGGAATTCCAATAATGTTTTGGAACTTTTCATCTTTTGAAGAAATCCCTCCTAACGGAAAATCATATTATAATCGTACAGAAGCTTATAAAATAGTAGAGATAGTTCAATTTTTACAGAAGAATAAGGTAGATTCTAATAAGATTGGTATTATTACTCCTTATAATGCTCAAAAGGATATGTTACAAGATTTAATTCAACCAGATAAAGTTGTAGGTGCTTTTAGTCGAATTTGGGCTGATGGTATTGAAATTGATACAGTTGATGGATTTCAAGGTAAAGAAAAAGATTATATTATATTTTCATGTGTACGTTCAAATGAAGAAAAAGGAATTGGTTTCTTAAATAATTATAGACGATTGAATGTAGGATTAACTCGTGCTAAATATGGATTAATTTTACTTGGAAATGTTATTAGTTTAAATAAAAATTATTTATGGAGTTTATTATTACACTATTATTTAAGTTTAAATGTTATTGTAAATGGTCGATTTGGAAAATTCACATTATTTGAAGATCAATTACCTATTACTCCTGATCCTAAAACAATTAAAGATAATAATAATAATAATGATAATAATAATAATAATAGTAATGATAAGAATAGTGATAATGATAATGATAATGATGAATCATAAATCAATATTACTTAAACTATTGAATATATATTTATATTTATATATTTATATTTCTTCTTTTTTGTTTAATTATAATTCTAATTTCTTCTTTAGAATATTTTTTTGTAGAGATTTCTTTATGATATTCATATTTAATTATTATTTGCTTATATACTCTATTTATTCATATTATATATTATTCATTTAAACACAGTTTTTTATGTATAGATATAATCAAGTTTATATATGATTTTATCTTCTTTCTTAATGATATTCATATATATACACTTCAATTTCTAGAATCTCTTATTGTATATTTTAGTTTACAACTTTTTGCCTTTTTCTATTAGCTATTTTTTTATATTGCATTTAGTTTTGTTACTTATATACATAAATTAAGATATATATTTAATACGTCATATGCAACTAAATATATAACTAATCAAATTTAATTTTTATTATTAAGATTATTAGATGAATAGTATTGATATTAATTGTTCTATTAAAAGACAACGATAAATAAAACAGTGAACAAGAATTAAAGAAACAATGAAAAAAATTAATTTTTAAGAAAAGTGAATATAATAATGTTAATTATAATAATAGTATATATAAATGAATAAAGAAAAGATCTAATATTGTAAAGAATATATTTATGTAAAAGATCCCTTTTCATAAAGAGCATTTGGCTGAAATAATTGTATTCCTTTATCTTCTATATATAATAACATATATAATAACATATATAATAACATATATAATAACATATATAATAACATATATAATAGCATATATAATAACACATATATATACCTAAATCATTTATATATATATAATCTTGAACGTTGCAATCCGATATTTGTATATATTCTTTTTCTATCTTATGATTATTAATATACAATGATAACCGCGGTAAATATAAGTAAAATGATAAAGGAAAGAAAATAATGAATATATTTAAATATAGTATAGTATATATATATATTGATATAAATCAATAATATTAAAGAATATATAACAAATAATAATAAATATTTATGAATATATAATATATTAATAATAATAATATAAATATATATAAGGATATTTTACCAGTTATACTGGGTTTTATTTTTATCGATGATTCAAATGAAAAATTAAATTGTGTTTCGATCAATTTACCGATTTTAGTCTTTCCACAAACACAATAATCGCGGTTATCCTCACTATCAATTGAAAATGTGAATATATTTTGAGTTTCTGGATTATATTTCGCTTGTTCCATTTCCGCGGGGGAAAATGGATTTCTTGTGGAATAAGGAATATCAACTGTATGATACTATATATATATATATTATTATTATAATTTTCATATTATTATTATTATTATATTTATTATTATTATTAATATATATATTATATTCATACAAGTCTATTATTAAAATTAGTTGCGTCAACATCTAATTCTTCATCATTTTTTCCCCGCGGGGAATACAAAGGCATTCCTAATGAATTATTTGTTACTCCAGTATTGGGTGTTATAAGCGATTTCCCTTGGGGATTTGAGTATATATTTTGAGTTTGTTGTATTCCTTTCCAAATAATATCCTGCGTACGCAATTGGATAGTTTGTGGTTCTTTTGATTTTGATTGGTTATATTTAGAATTAAGTATAGGATCAATAGATAATGTTGTTGGAGAGATAGGATGAGAAGAAGAAGAAGAAGAAGATAGAGATATATAGGGGAGGAAGGAAGGTATATATACATCTGGTATTGTGACTATATATAGATATATAGTTATATATATATATATTGATATATAATTATATATTGATATATATAGATATTTTGATATGTTAATGTAGAATTCTATTAATGTATAACATATATATACTATAATAGTGAATATTGATAATATCATTCATTGAAATATTTTCTAAGGAGAATTCAGTTTGACCCTCAATGTCAATTTTAATAGATATATAAACATAGGGAACTTGAAGCTGAATCACGTGATTGAGGAGAAACGGCGGGGGCTATAGAAATAGTATTATTAAAGAAGATTCTATTACTATTATTATAGTAGAAGAAATTTTTTTTTGATATTTTATATTTTATATATAATGTATATATAGTAATATATTTATATATATAACTATTTATATATTGACTATATATATATACATATATATTTAAGTCTTTATAAAGAGGAGGAAGTTGATAATCAAATATATAAACTGTTTTTAAGGTTAATATCTCTTGATTAGAAGGAATTGTCTATATATATTATATATTATATATTATATATTATATATTATATAATATATAATATATATTATAAATCATAATATTAAATACCCATATTTTCATAGCTAATGAGACTTCCTTATTCCCGTGAATATATATAGGTTTATAATCATCATCATGTTTTTCGTTCCTATTAAGCGTGTAATGTGAATACTGCATCAAATCCTTACCTATACTGCTAAAAACAGAATTATTGTTATTATTATTGTTATTATTATTATTATTAGTATAGTTTTCTATATCTTGTTCAATACTGGTATCATTATCAATATATATATTTCTATTCTCATCAGCATAGAGAGATTGTATTGTTATACTACTATCGCCTTCTGTATATATATAATTCGATTCTCCTGTGATTAAACTGTATGAAGTTAAATATAACGGAATTGGAATATTATTATTATTATTATTATTATTATTATTATTATTATTATTATTATTATTATTAGTAGTAGTAGTAGTAGTAGTAGTAGTATTATTATTATTATTATTATTATTATTATTATTATTATTATTATTATTATTAATAGCAGTAGGAGAAATGGCTGTCGGAGCGAATGAAAGAACGCCATCAGTTGAGAGACAAGTATTCGATAAATGAGACTATATAAATATTATATATACATATAAAATAATAATAATAATAATAATAATAATAATAATAATAATAATAATAATAATAATAATAATAATAATAATAATAATAATAATAATAATAATAATAATAATAATAATAATAATAATAATAATAATAATAATAATAATAATAATAATAATAATAATAAGACTATATCGATATATACTTGAATATAACAAATATCTCCTTTTTGAATAATATTTGACTTTATTTTCACGGGAATTGTACCATAGATTTCGAACTTCGATTCGATCTTCTTCTCCATATTTTCATTGGAGAGCTGACACGTGATTATGTTTTTTCCACATTTATCCGGTATTTGAACGTTAATAACCATAAGTAACTCTTCTTCTTCTAGATATCTATGCATATATGTATAATTATTTTCTTTATCAATTTCAATACTAAACTTCTCAAACACAGGTTCATTATATATATTATATATAGTCTTAACAGAATCATTATCTTCATCTTCTTCACTTTCTCTATTCTTATATCTATTTATATCTATTTCTAAATCTTTATAACGATCAATCTCTGTATTCTCATTGGATAATGATGGAATACTATTTATATCTAAAGAAAAGTCATCTTCTGAATCACTTTCTGAATAATCACTATCCCCACGGGAATATGAACTTAAATATGAAGATGATTGATCGTTAACTTGCTCAAAAGATAAAATATTATTATTATTATTATTATTATTATTATTATTATTATTATTATTATTATTATTATTATTATTATTATTATTATTATTATTATTATTATTATTATTATTATTATTATTATTATTATTATTATTATTATTATTATTATTATTATTATTATTATTATTATTATTATTATTATTATTATTATTATTATTATTATTATTATTATTATTATCATTATTAATATCAATGACTTTAGTAACACTACTCATGTCAGCTTCAATAGTATTCTTTATAAGCTCTTCATTCCCGCGGTTATCATGATTATTAGTAGGAGAAGCAAGAGGAACTGGGGAAAAGATCTTTTTATTATTATATACAGTTCTATAAACAGACATTTGTTTACTTATATATATAGAAGGAGAACAAGAGAAATGGAAGGAGGAAGAACGCGGTAAATTATGTAAATGAAGATATAAATATATTCTTGAATTATTATTGGCGGGCAAATAAGGTGGGCCGAAGAATTTAAATTTTGCTATTTGAGTTGGAGTAAAAGTTATTATCTATATACATATATAATAATAATAATTAATATAACAATAATAATAATAATAATAATTAATATAACAATAATAATAATAATAATTAATATATACATCTCCTTTTCCTTTAAAATGAATAATACATATTTCGACACAATTGCACACAATCATTATTTTGATTGGTTTGCATGAAGAGAAGGACACATTTCCAAGTGGAACATTAATAATTGATTGACCATTTGCTTTTATTATATAAGGAAGAGGTATAGAAAGAGATATAGGGTTCTGATTCTATATACATATATATATTATTATTATTATTTATATATATATATTATAAAAATATATATATATACATCTTCAGCAGTAGGTTTAATAAATAATTGAAAATTAGTAACAGTCAGATCGAGCTGAAGTTTGCTGAATATAAAGGAATAATATATTTAAATTGATATATATATACTTATATATAGAAACGGGTATAATTAATTCATCATGTATATCAGTTGATAAAGGAAGAACTATATATATATATTAATATTAATATTAATACTATATATATACTTTCACATTCAAATATGTCTTGCGCGGGTAATTCTAGCGGTTGTTTAAATGTAGAAATAGTCTCCAATAGGAATGCAGATTCAGCTTGAAGAAGAGACACAATTACATTTTGATTGGTTATATCGGAGGGGAATATGGGGGATTCAGGGATCGTCACGTGATAATAATAGGGTTGGTTAAGAATGGTGATCATGTGAGAGAGCACGTGCATGGGGCAATGCATATATAATGATAAAAGAAGTTGAATATACTTCATATAAAGAGCAACTGTATACCATTTCTGACTTTCAAATAAACAGAATAATTGGTTCAAAAGAGGATATGCACGTGCATAATGACCAATAGAAAGCAGAAAAGCACATGTCTGACAGAGTACGTTCATTGCTTTATGTGTACATTTCTATATATATATATTAATAAGTATGATAATTCAACAATATATATATATACAGTATTCGTATATAGATTATATATAGTAAGAAGAAGTGAAATATAAAACTCTCCTGACGAGCGATCCGTCATCAGTAACTCGTTGAGGGGATCCATCGAATGGATATCGTGAGGGATTAAGGAATAGTATTATATATATTATTATTATTATTATTATTATTATTATTATTATTATTATTATTATTATTATTATTATTATTATTATTATTATTATTATTATTATTATTATTATTATTATTATTATTATTATTATTATTATTATTATTATTATTATTATTATTATTATTATTATTATTATTATTATATAGGATATTAATAAAGATGTTTGTGCTGAATTTGAAGAATCAATTTTATTGTTAAAAAGAGAGACAGCATATTCACGGTTATTTGAAGAAAATAAGGGTGTTGTAGATAATACATAATTAGAATTCGATTGATATAAATCGTAAAAAGAGGGAAAATGGTTTCCCTCAAAACACGTGCAGAAATAGTGTTTCTTTCCGACATAACAGTCATTCAAATCTTGAAGCGATGCATATAAACTTAATGAATTCCTGCTTGGATTCAAATATTCAAATTCTTCTTCTTCTTCTTCATCATTATTATTATTATTATTATTATTATCTTTTCTTATTTCCAAAGGGAATGCATTTTCAATTGAAATTAATAATGATTTATAAATGGTCCTAGAATCATAAAGAGGGTTGAAAACCGCGGTTTTAAGCATATTGGATAGAGAAGGGAATATAGAAATAAGATATCTAGTTGCAGGACACATATATGTATATAGAATATCAGCCATGATAATAGAAGAAGAAGAAGTCTATAGATATATATAATAAAGATAATATAATATATATTAATATATAATCTATAATATATATTAATATAATAATCTATAATATATACAATCATTTTAGTATTTCCTTTTTCTTCCACGAATTTATCATAGATCGTGTTGAGGAGGAGAGAAAGCTGCAGAAGCAGCGAACTAATACTCTTATGGCTTGTAGAAGGCTATATATATAGATATATATAGATATAGATATAGATATAGATATAGATATAGATATAGATATAGATATATATATATATATATACATCTTGAATGAGATAGAATGTGAAAATTTGATAAAATTTCTGTAGAAAAACCATGTATTCATTCTATATTTAATAATAATAATATAATAATAAATATAATAATAAATATAATAATATATATAATTATATATATTAATATATATATATACAAATAGTGCGGCATCATTATATATATAAATAGCCTCAGTTTCACGGGAAATAATATAAAGAAGAAGATTATTTGGATTTGGCGGTAAATTGGGGAGGGAATCAAAACATAAACATGGATAAGTAGGTATAAACAACTATATATATATATATATATATATATATATATATATATATATATATATATATATATATATATATATATATATATATATATATATATATATATATATATACCTGATCAAATGAGAAATATTCGAATTGTGATGAAATGGATATATATGTATATATAGAGAAGAGGAAGGAGAAGAGATCGCTTAACACATAAAAACTACGTTTCCATAACCCTATAGACCGATATCTATATATATATATCATAATATAATTAGAATTATAATAATAATAGAATTATAAAAATAATAGAATTAGAAAAATAAAAATATAATTTTAATAATAATAGAATTATAAAAATAATAAAATTATAATAATAATAGAATTATAAAAATAAAAATATAATTTTAATAATAATAAAATTATAATAATAATATAATTATAATAATAATAGAATTATCATAATAATAATAATAATATGAAAATTATAATAAAAATATATATAATAAAAATAAAATTAAACTACATATATCTAATATAGCAATAAATAAATAATATATATATACATACATTTCACAAATAAATGAGCAGTTAGTAATAAATGCAGACATATCCCGGTAAAATATATTGGCGGTATCGATATTTGAATAACTGGTGAAAATGATACCCGTTGTAGTCGGTGCATTACTGTTAAAGAAAGCGTCCAATGAGGCGTTTGTGTCACTGTATGTGTTTATTATTGTTTCTAATTCTTTCTCAAAATCAAATGATTTTTCTTTATATATATATATTTTAATAAAACATAATATATATATATAAACTATATTTATAATAAATTAAAAAATATAATTAACAATATATACTTGTAAAATCAAGTTGATAATATTTCTTTTTAAATAATCTTATAAATTCTAATTTATAGTTAATATATATTTCAATATTTTTCTCATATGCTCTCTTAATACATTCCAATAGCTTCACCCATTGTTCAGTAAAATCAATTTTATTTGATTTATTATTTATAAATGGCGTTTTAATAGATGTAAAAGGAATATTAAATTGTTTTGATTTATTAGAGAGATAGAAATTAATATCTTGATTCGTATTAATCCATATAGAATCAGATGAAGGATAAAGAAGAAGATCTGATAATATATGATTATATATCTCTTGACATTTCTATATAGTATTTAGTTATATATTCTATACTATGTATTATATATAATATATATATACAACTATTTAAAAATGAATAATGATTATATACTTATAATAAAAAAAGTATATACTTTTGTATTATTATTGACTAATGATAAATTTGGACTGTAAATAACAATAGGATATATATTATCCCTTTTACATGTTTCCAATTGATTGATAAATTCGTTGTGTATCTCCTATAATTATAAAGATATACTTGAAATAGTACATTAATTAGTAAAGATAGTATTCATCAATATTTAATTAGCATTCTATATACATCATATCTTAGCTTTGTTTCAGGATCTATAATAAGAAACTTGATAAAGGGAATAAAAGGCCCATCAGTATCATGAATGACAATGTTTGACAACGTGAAATCATATTCACCTTTGCTAAATTATATATATAAATAATTTATATTTTATAAATATCAGTTTTACTAATGGAATGCGAAAAATAAATAAACAAAAACTAATAATGATAAGAATACATAGCATACTCTAATTGATATTTTAAATGATGAATAGGAAAGATCATCTTAGGTTTTATACTCAACCATTGACCTGTAGGATCCCAAATACTTGCATGACATCGATATTCTTGTTCTATAAATTCTATACCAGGATGATCTAACCCTGTATCGAACTCTATAGGTTGACTCATAATTATTTACAAACAGATAAATGTTCTTTAACGTATTAAATAAAGAACTTTTTTTATTCTTTTAAAACACGGTAATTTTCGTAAAGACACAGAAATGATGATAAAAATGTACTGGACACTTTTTTTCTTATTATTTAAACTTAATGGTGTTAGCTTTATTCGTTATTTATAATAAATGTAAATTTATATAAGCCTGATGTTTCTAGTGAAATTAATGATATTTTTTTAATGAATATTGCTGAGATGATTAGATTATGATTTTTTTTTGTGTTTTATGTTATTCATTTGTTTTATGTTATTCATTTTTCTGTGACAGATGCTCACTTTATATTAACTGTTCTTGAAGATTGAAAACTGAATAAAAGAAAAGTATAAAATGTTTTTAAAAATATTTTAAAATAGGATAGTTTCATTGAAATTAAGAATAAATAGTTTTTTAATATGTTATAATCATATTATTTCTAGAAATCAGCAAATAGATTATAGAAAAGCATATATATATTAACAAATAATTTCTTTTTCATCATTTCCTTTTTGCCAATAGAATATCACATCATGAGACACAAATAACGCTGCTTTTCGAACTAATTCCTTTATAGCATTCTCTTTTCTATCCACTACAGTTCTTACTATATATATATTATTATTATTATTATTATTATTATTATTATTATTATTATTATTATTATTATTATTATTATTATTATTATTATTATTATTATTACTATTATTATTATTATTATTATTATTATTATTATTATATACATTGAATTGTAAATGTTTTAAGATAGGGGAAATACTCGCGAGTTAAATAAACCAGAAAAGATCTAAATTCATCAAGATCTAACTGATCTATATATATATATATATATAATATCAGATTATATACTATACTATGTATATATATTATATATTATATACTTATTATTCTAATTTCTTCCATATATATAAGTTGTTTTTCTTTCGCTTTCTGAATATAGGACGATATTGAGTCTTTTTCTATAACACAATCTATATATATATATATATATATATATATATATATATATATATATCATATTATTATATTAGATATAAAATAAAATAAATATATACATATATATATAATACTATATAAATATAATGATAACCATATCTATATACTAAAAGAGATAAATTTTGCTAAATAGCAACAACATCCTGATTTTACCGCGGGGGAAATCAATAATAAGTCTTTTGATGAAAAAGAATCATCTATATATATATATAATATATAATAATAATAATAATAATGTGTTATATATTTATAACAATTTACATATATATATATACATAATAAACTGACTTCTTTCAACAAACGCAGGTTTCCCTGTTTCAACGATTTAAAACACTGTTCCAAAACTAACTCGGAAAGTGAATTCACTAGAGATAAAATAAAAATCAAGAAATATATATATATATATATATATACATCCGATATCTAATGAAACGAGTCTCTCGAAGTTCCCCTTTAGCACGTGCTCAAAAAACACTTTTATTCCATCATCTGTAATTGAGTTACCTATATATATATATATATATATATATATATATATATATATATATATATATATATAGTATGAGAATTATATATATATATATAGTATGAGAATTATATATATATATACATGCTACTGAGAAATCTTCAACAAGGGGCATCACGTGATTCTCAACGGCAGAACATAACGCCATGAGTCCGTCATCATGTAAACCAACATCTATATATATATTATATATATTATAATATTATATATAATATATATAATATATATATATTATATATATTATAATATTATATATAATATTATAATATATATAATATATATATATTATGTATTATATACCATTTAGATGAAATAATAATAAATTAGGAAGTGAATTTGGCGGGAGAGAAAGAATAGATTCCCGCCAACAAGAAGGAGAAATTGATGATATACAATTAATTTCTATTTCTTGTAGTAATACATATTTTGACAGTTTAAATGCGTTAAATAAAAGTGAAATACAATTCTCATTTAGTTTTATACCTATATATATATTATATATATATATATATATATATAGGTGTATATATATATACTATCTAATTTTAGTTTTCTAAGTAACGTGAATGGTCGTTCAACGAGGGTTTGGAATAGTATTTCAGGCTTGTTATTAAAACATGGTATTCCTATTAAGAATAGTATAGAAATAATATTATCAAATATTATTATATATTATTATATTTTATCAAATTATAAATATTATAATGTTATTATATATATTATTATATTTTGTCAAATAATAAATATTATAATATTATAATATATATTATTATATATATACCTGTTAGGTTTATCACTTGTATATTGGAGAAAGAAGAGGAAAGTAACGACGTTTTCACGATGGCAAGATCTTTTTCGAGATAGGGGATATGAAAGTCTTTAAAGATAGGGATAATAATATATATATAATAATATATATATATATATATATACAAGTATAATTATGATCTAATTCAAGTGTTCGAATGCCTCTATTGACGATATTTCCCGCCATTCCCTGCATATATGCAATAAACTCATCATCTGTGAAATCAGCACCTATATATATATAATAGAAATGTATATATATATAATAATAGAAATGTATATAAATATAATAATAGAAAGGTATATACATATATATATACCATCTAGAATTACATTACTAATGTTCTTATAGAATGATCTCCGTACGGAATCACAGAGCGTCATCAGACCCTGAAATCCCTCGCTATCTATAAGCGGGAAAATTGAGAAAATTGAGGGATTATATGAAGAAAGAAAAGATGTATAGCATTATATAGAGAAAGAAAAGATATAATTAATATTATATATATAGTATATATATACAGGATAAATCAATTGATTTAAATCGTTTAAATCCCCGCGATTCTAAAATTGGCATAATCGACCAACCACTAGTGACTACACCTATATATATAATATATATATATATTTATATAGTTATAAATTACTATAATAATAATAATTTTACTATATCTATAATAATATTACTATATATATATATATACATTTTCGAAGACTGAGTGTATTGATTTTGGGGAATCGTTCTTTCGAAACATAATTTATTATCCGTACAATATTCTCAACGTCTAAAACTGTATTAATTTGATTACCTGCATATTATATATATTATAGTTAAAATTAAATAATTTTACTATTATTATTATTATTATTATATAAATAAGTAATATATAATGAATAATATATATATATATACATGATAAGTCTAGTATTTCTACGTTAGGGAAATAAGATTGACGAAGGAAGCTGGTGATAGAAGAGAGAGTAGTCGATGTAACACTAGCTATATATAGATAGATAGATATAGATATAGATAATTCAATACAACATAATGATATAATTATATATATATTCAATAATATTTATTAAAAAAATATAAATATATATAATCCAATTATATATATATATATACCTGAGAATGAAAGAGATGTTAAATAGAGTAATGATTTTGAAGAGAGAGATTTATATATATATCGTATAGTAGTATCACTACTGGGACCTATATATATATAGAATATATAGAATATATAGAATATATAGAATACATATATAGAATATATAGAATATATATAGAATATATAGAATACATATATATATAGAATATAAATACAAGTAACAAATTCTTCAATTTGAGAAATGTCAAATGTATTTATAATAAATGTCAATAGATCTCGACGAGTTAGAAGGTTAATTCTATATAATAAAAATATTAAAAATAAAATATCTATCTTAATTATTATTATATTCTTATAATATTATATTATCTATATAATATATATACTGTATTTTTCTAACTCTGTACGTGACTATGTCATCTATATATTTATATATATAATATGATATACTATAATATTCATAAATAATATATATAATATATAATATATATACCATCTTCAAATCTTCTTTTAACTCCTGTTTTTTTCCAAAATAAATAGAGACAGTCCAGTTCATCTCTTTTTCCATAATATTCCTCCAATTGGGGGACAGAGGGGGATTTCGTAACGTATAAAGACGGAGGAAATACTTTTTCTTTCCTTGTACCATTAAAACCTTATATATATATATATATATATATATATAATATTAATAATAATAATAATATTAATAATAATAATAATATATATATATATATATATATATACTTGATATTCGAATAAGTAATAATCGCGGGAAATACGTAGGTAATACTGAACATATTTCTGATGATAAAGGGCATTTATCCCAATCTATATATATATATATATATATATATATATATATATATATATATATAGTTATATTATTATGAATATATAATTATTCATCTATAAACAATAAATATATATATATATATATATATATACAGGGAAGATCTAATACTTGAATAGAAAGAAAATCAAAAAATGGTTGATATTTCTTTAATACAGAAACTGTAGTATGTGTAATAGTATCTATATATATATATATATATATTATAATAACTAAAATAAATCTATTTTAAAAAATTAAATTATATTAAAAAAATAATAATAAAAAGTATACTAAAGACTATAGTGTATTGAAATTCTTGATGAATATCTTCTGGTTCCAGAACAAAATACATTTTATCATAATTGAATGGATAGGAAGGATTATCCATCCATGTAATTCGAATCAAAATTGAATCAACAAATCGTAAAATAGTAAAGAGATATTTTGAATATATTTGAAATATTTTTTTCTGAACAAGTGTATAAGTGTCTTTCAAAAGCCATTTTGAAGTTTTCAATAAGTCTAAAGCAATTGAAGAAGTAATCTCTGGAAATTCTTTTTCAGGATTGTTTATCAAGTCAACCAATATAGAGAAATACTTGATATCTTTTGTTAGATAGATCGTAGATTCATTTGAAATAACTTTATTCGACCAAAGACGCAACAAATCAACAAAGATTTGATTTGTTTCAATAAATTCTAATGATAACTGATATTGACTATCCTTACAGTATATAACGTTTACTAAATATGATTAGAACTATAAACACAATATGTAAATGTATTTTTACTGGGTAACATCGTTTTTGTGTAGTATGTTAATGTAGCCTATCTGTATCAGTTTCTTGTAATGACAGAATAGAGACTTCAAACCTTTTACAAATATAGAAATTTTCACAAAAATCTATATAACGTTTTATTCAGTGGCACAGATAGGGCTATAAGATGTAAGTTTTCACAGCCAGTTTGTCCGAGTGGTCCAAGGAGGGGGACTTAAGATCCCTTATGCGAACGCATGCGTGGGTTCAAACCCCACAGCTGGCATCTCTTTTTATTTTTAATACTTTTTTATGCTTATTTAATTTTTCATTGTTTTATGGCAATACACTATTTATAAACAGCTACCAACCTTCTAAATAGATAAATCATATATATAACTTTCATCATTTATATCTTGTTCTCATAATAGTCATTATGAACTCCTAAAAAATGTTAATGAACCATATTTATACCAAATAAAAAATGTGAATACCTGCTAGAGTCTTAAGTATTTATTAAATATTGAAATGATAGTTATTTATGTAAGATTTAATAGAAAAATTATATAAAGTTTTTTATTTTTATTATTCTCACAGTAATATCATTAGTTAGTTTATTTTCTTGATATCAGCAGTTTTAAATATATGTTTTAGTATAAATTATATTAAATTACGACATTTTTTCACACATCTAAAAACAAATCGCATAGCTAGTAATATGTATATTCTCCTAAAATAATTGCATCATATGATAGAGCATTTCGTGTCAGTTGCACATTCAGTCTTCATTAAATATATGTTCTTTTTGACATAATTCTGGTGGTATTATCAGTAAAATGCAATATATCGGGGAGAATGAAAGAATCCATACACTTCTTTAATCAAAAACAATAATATATTTTTCAAAGTATAAAATATATCCTTTATACAATAAAAATAGTGTTTTTAAAATAAAGAATCTGTTGAGTTAAATAACAGATTTATTAAATAATTATCCTGCTCATAGTGAAGATATAGTTTAACGCCATACGATAAAGTGGGGCGTATAGGCGCTCTGGCGATGATCGAAGCTTACAGCGGTCTCTTTTTTTAACATTCCAAATGTGTTCATTATCCATGAATCCACATAAGAAATAAATTTTCACAGCCAGTTTGTCCGAGTGGTCCAAGGAGGGGGACTTAAGATCCCTTATGCGAACGCATGCGTGGGTTCAAACCCCACAGCTGGCATCTCTTTTTTGTTTTCATATATTTTTTTAATATACTTTATTATACCTTTTTAATCTTTGTGAAACAATGGAACAGTAAATATAAGAAATATGAATTTATTTAGATTGAATTAAGCGAGATTTGTATATAATCTCAAAAGAAATTGAGAATAGTCTTCAAATTCAAAAAGAGTCATTTAAGCAAAGAGTACTTATTTCTTCAAATCTATAGTCTATAAGTTTTGTTTGTGAATCGTTAAAAAGCAAATTACAGTCTCATAATCACAAATGAAACCAAAAAGATCTTCTAAATAGAAACTAGTTTTATCGTCATTAATTACAACTCTTTTTGGATTTTAATAGGCAGCCATAAGTATCGTTTTAAAAAAGAAGAACCAAAAATAGTCAACAACAACATGTTATTTCAATCATAACCTCAACATAATTTCAACTACTCATTTGTTTAAAGATGAATATCAATATATATCTAATTAAAGCATGATATATACATGAATAATGAACGAAATATTATTTTTCTGTTTATTTTTTAGAAACCTATACATAAGTGACAAATTCCCATGAAGAAAGAAATAAAAAGTTATTTTTAAAACACTACATTTTTAATAATACCAACTGACTTGTATGTATTTTATGATTATAATATATGAAATATGAATCAGACATTATTTTATCAATAGTTATATTGCTTATACGTGTTTTATAGGCTTCATCATTCCACAATGGTCGGTACAAAGTCAACACTTGGTTCTAAGACTACTAAAATGCTGAGTTACATCAACTACTTGCTAAGAGTAGAATTAAAGGATGGAAGAAGCTTTGTTGGAACGTTCTTAGCTTATGATGCCTACATGAATATTGTCCTTGGAGAAGCGAAAGAAATTACTTCTTTAGGAAAAAACAAATCATTGCCTCCTCTTCCAGGTAAGTATTGTCATTGTTATCTTGTTGTTTCATATCATTTTTTATTTCCGTGAATAAATAATGAATACTTTAAAAATATTTTTTTATAAATCATTTTATATATTTGTTAATGTTTATGTTTCTATATATTTAGGTATTGAAGATGAAGATGTAGAAGAAGAGCGTTATTTCGGTTTAGTTGTATTAAGAGGTACAAATATAGTAACTATTCATATTTGTGGACCTCCCCCTGTAGATGTATATATTTATATATTTATTTATATATATTTATTTTATTGTTTAATTTAATTTCTTTTATTATAATAACTATCATATATATATATCAGTGTATATATTATTCTATATAGAAATCCTCTACGTTCCCTGAAGTTCGAGCTGCTGTTTATAGTAAACTTATGGCTTCAAAGGGTATATATATATATATTAATTAGTTATTTTTATATTTTTCTATTGTACCTATTAATATTCAACATATATATATATGTATATAGGTGCACCACTTCCTGGTCTTGGCGGTCTTCCTTCTCTTCCTCTTTTAATGGGAATGCAACACAATTTACCGCCAAATATGGCACCTAGACCGGGTATGCCTCCACTCCCACCAAATATGATGTTACCACCAAATATGTTACCGCCAAATATGGCTCCAAGACCCGGTATGCCTCCACTCCCACCAAATATGATGCCACCAAATATGGCGCCAAGACCTGGTATGCCGCCACTCCCTCCAAATATGATGCCGCCAAATATGGGATCTCATCCCGGTATGCCGCCACTCCCTCCAAATATGATGCCACCAAATATGTTACCGCCAAATATGGCACCAAGACCAGGTATGCCTTCCCTTCCTCCTCAAAACTAAATATATTAATTAAATTTGTTGTTATATATATGTATATATATACCTTTTCTTTTCTTTTATGTTTTATTTCTCCATATGTGTTTAATTTCTTATTTATATATATATACTAATATGAATAAATAAATGTGTTGTGTTGTGTTTATATGAATAAATAAACAAAATAAATATGTATATGTATATGTATTAAGAAGAAGAAAAAGAAGATAATGGGTAATAAGTATAAAGATATATTATATAAATGTAAAGTATTTAATATGAAGTTTATTCAATTGATAATGATCAAAGAGAGAGAGTAGTATTGCTATTATTATCATTACTATTGGTGTTATTATCAGTATCATCATTATTACCACTGTTATTAGTATTATCATCATTACTATTGGTGTTATCAGTATCATTATTATTACTACTGTTATTAGTGTTATCATCATTATTACTACTGTTATTCTCTTTATTATCATTATTAATCATTGTAATTTCCTGTTCTGCTTTCTCTAAGAGTTGATCGATAGACCCGTTAATAGAATTAAACTCATTCTTCTCCTTCTCCTTCTCTTCTTTCATGGCACTATGAGTCTATATATAGAATAACAATAATATATTAAATATATTATTAATAAATAGTAATAAATTTGTAAATGATAATACTTATAATAAGAAGTAAAAAAAATTGAATTTAAGAAAAATAATGAAAATAAAATAGTATTAAATAAAATTATATAAATATAAAGAAAAATACTATATAATATAATATAATATAATATAATATAATATAATATAATATATATATATATATATATACTTTTGGGAGGAATGGTAAATTGGGTTCAAGAGATGCAAATAATGATTGTGTTCTTTGTAAACGTGAGTATAAGGATAGATATAGAGTTGTGTCCAATGAATTATTATATATATAATTCGATGGAACAGAAAGAGGAGCTAAGGGACATGACTATATATAATAGTATATATTAGATTATATGATAATATACAATAATTATATATAATTATATAATATAATAATATATAACTACATACTTCAACATATTTACATGAATAGTATAATGTAAATGCTATATAATAATAATTATAGTTCTACATGTATAAACTAAAAGAATAAATATATACTCTTTATATATATGATTGTCAATTATATATATATATATATATATATATATATATATATATATATATATATATATATATATACAGTATTCTTTAGATATATATTCAATTGCCTTTTGGAGATCACTATATATCTGTTGAAGAGAAAGTGTAGGATTATTATATGTATATAAATGACAATATAACTCATTCTTATCACATAAATGAACAGGATCATCCAACTATATATATATATATAAACATTAATAGATTTTATATATATAACAAAAAAATAAATATAAAATGGTTTAATATAAATAATAGTAAATTGAATGATATATAGATATACCAATAAACAATAAATAGCATATTTATTATCGAAAGAATTCGGTGGGAATACAATTATATTTCGAATATTCTTTTCTTCTATTTGTGTTTTATTAATATTATTATTATCATTATCACTATTATTATCAATATTATTATTATAATCTTTCTTAGCAACAGAAGTATATGTATATATCGCTACTGCGTGAACTACTGAAGATAATTGACATTGATTATTAGTCTTATTCCCGCGGGAATCAGGAGAATAAGATTCCGAAGATATTATATGCTTACAACGATATACTTCTCCATTCTCAAGGACTATATATATTATTATTATTATTATTAGTATTATTATTATTATTATTATTATTATTATTATACTTATTATTATTATTATATAGAATCATATACCAATTGCTTTGGTGACATTTCCGTGGTTAATAATACCTTTTGGCTGAGAATTAAGCATATATATACCGCCGTAAATAGCACTAGTTCGACAAAAAGACTATATTATAAAACATGAAGAATAAGTAGTTATATATATATATTGAATAGAGTAACATAAAAAAATAGATATCACAATAACAATAATAATAATAATAATAATAATATATATATATATATACTTCAATAATAGAGTTCGTACCATATAGCGGGTAAATATAGGCGGTATTACTGAATACTCTCTGACTCTTTATATATATATACATACGGGATAATCCCTCTTCTACATATAAAGGAGAAAGACCTATAAATATATATATTATATAGTAGGTATAGAGAGAAGAAAGATATATATATATATACCTTTTTCAGTAATATATTGTTCCTTGTTATCACTCAAGCATAAAGAATAACTATATATAAAAATAACAATGTATATATATAATATATATATATATAAATATAACTAATATATATATATGAATATATATACATAATAATATCAATAAGTCTATCATTCATCTTAAATTCCTTTTGTAAGAAAAAAGACATTAGGATATTCTTAAATATATAGTTATTTATATTTATACTCATCTCCTTCTTATTCTGTGGACGCCCCAACGATCTACCCTATATATATATATATATATATATAGCATAATAAAAGTATTATGAATATATATAAATATATATATAATTTATATGTAATAAGCAAAAGATCAATATATATATATATATATATATATACTTGTTGAAGATTAATTTCATTAATATAAATAGCTTCTTCCTCTTCTTTCTCTACATAATAATCAAAACAGAATTGCATGAATTTCGTTAATAATCGTTTTTCTTTCATTGTTATCGAGGTGTTACTGAATATATCCTGCTTACAAGCAGGTATCTATATATATATATATATAATATATGAGAAAGAATTATATATATATAGATTGAGAAAGAATTATATATATATATAGATTGAGAAAGAATTATATATATATAGATTGAGAAAGAATTATATATATATAGATTGAGAAATAATTATATATATATAGATTGAGAAATAATTATATATATATTGAGAAAGAATTATATATATATAGATTGAGAAATAATTATATATATATTGAGAAAGAATTATATATATATAGATTGAGAATTATATATATATATTGAGAAAGAGAATTATATATATATATTGAGAAAGAATTATATATATATATAGATTGAGAAAGAATTATATATATATAGATTGAGAAAGAATTATATATATATAGATTGAGAATTATATATATATATATTGAGAAAGAGAACTATATATATATACTTTAAGAATATGTGAACCTTCTTGTTCATTTTCATATATATATATGCCTTCCTATATATATATATAGAAAAATAGTTCTTTAAATATAATTAATAAAATAAATTATTAGCATATATTTCTTAATATATAATAATATACAATAGGAAGAAATTCAGTATATTCATTAATTCCTGCTTCTAATAATGTATCTACGATATTCCCACGGGAATACACCAAACTTCCTCGTAAGTCTAAATTATATTTAAAACTATGTTTCAATAAATCAGGAAGAATAGAACGACTATATATATAATATAATATAATATTACATAATATAGCATAATATGTACCTTTCAATAATATTTTCATGATGAATATTACCATTTTCATCTTCAACTGTTTTATCTACATCACATTTATACTAAATAATACATATATATACAGTAGTAATAAAGAAATAATATACATTATATATATATTCTTCAGGTTCCGTAATAACAGAACAATTCTCAGTACTTAAAAATGGGATGAATTCAATATCGTTTTCGGTTAACTGTTCAGGAATAATAGGCTCTCCTTCTTGAACATCTAATTCATCTTTATCCCAAATAGTTGTTTTTGTAGTTATGGGTGAGTTTAATTGTTCAAGAATCTTCTTCTTATCTATTTGGAATATAAATTATCAATTAATTATAGAAATAATCAGAACACTTTACCTATGGACTCATTATTTTCTTTAATAACATTGGAATCATGATGTATTTTATTTTGTAAATCTTTAAAAGTAAGAGTAGCATGCATATCACCATACATTGGTTCCTAAATAAATGTTAATGTAGTATTAAATAATATACGCGATCAATATGAAGAACACTTTTTCCTACTCTTGATAATGCACTATAAATTAAAATAGAATAAAAACAAGATCAACAATGCTCATGACATTGGAAACAAAAAATACGCTGCAAGTACTGAATTTTCAAAGTTTGTTCCTAGAATGACATAATCAAACTCTTGACAAAGCTCTTTATCCATATTAGATTAAAAATATATTAAAAGATAATAAATGATAAAAATCCTAATAAAAAAAATACTTTTTAGTTGATAATATGATATCAAATAGATGAAATACGTATTTATTATTAAAAAAATATGTATTACGTATAGGATACTTATCTAAAGACATATCTATGCTTAATCCTTTATATTTATATAATTGTCGTCATTGGTTTAATCATGATTATTGAAAAAACAAAATTAGATTTTCAATTTGATGCTGTTTTCTTATAAATAGAATATAGAAAGAACAAAACATTGCACAACAATAATGATTTTATAAAAAGATGAGAATTAGTAAAGAAAATAGTTCTAGATGACAATATGGCACAACCATGTAATATAACAATATATAATTTAGTTAATAGAAAAGTAAGAAATCATGTATAGGATATAAAATAAGAAATTGCAAAAAAAAGTATTTTTCTAGAAATGTTTTTATGCTATAGCGAGGAAGAAGCAAACAACAGCAACAGCAATAAGAATAAGAATGGTCATTAATTCGCAATTATTATTTGTTTTTAATAATTTGCCAATTTGTTGTCTGGCTTGTCCCATTTTGGTAGTAGCTTCATCCATTTCTTCATTCATATCAATTAACATACTATGTAAATAAGAATAATCATTATTTAGCATGATTTTATATGGTTTATATATAATAAAAGAAAAATAATTCATAAAAAAAATGTATAAAAAAATGATAAAAACCAATGAATAATAATATACGTATTGTGTGTGTTGATTTCATCACCAATAGCAGAAGCCATTTGACCTAATCTATCGACATCATCACCAATCATAGATAAATCTTGATCTTGTTTGATCATCATATCCTATATATATGAAGATATAACCATGATTCTGATGATAAATAGTGATTATAAATAAATAAATAAATAAATAAATAAATAAATAAATAAATAAATAAATAAATAAATAAATAAAAAAAAGAAAGAAGAATATAATATATACAGCTTGTTGATCTTGACTCTTCTTAATATATTTATCATTATTATTATCTAAACCACCAAATAACTTTTCTTGTTCACTTTGTTCTTTTCTAGCAAGAATATTCTTCTTACGATCTGAATCAATCTTTGATTTACTCTTTTTATATTCAGATTGCATTCCACTTATAGTCTAAATAAATTAAAGAAAAAAAAAAATGAATAAATAATAGCATATAATATATATACAGAACGAGTAGAATCAATGAAATTTCTTCTTTGTTTCATTTCAACCTATAATAATATAAAATTTATAAACAAATTTAAAAAAAAAATGACAAATAAATTACTTCATTAATATGAGTAAAACTAGAAGGATCACTTTCAAGTTTAGATTGAACTTCATTTAATAAATCAATCATCTTATTGATATTTTCAAATTCCTTAGGAAGATCTATAGAAATATGAGAATAAAAAATGGATTTATTATGACTCTTAGAGAAAAAATAATTAAAAAACAAAGTTAATATAAAAATCGTGACTGAAAATGAATGAAACTATATTAAAATGAGAATATACCTCTATGAAGTTTAGCAAATTTAACACTAGAATCAGTATTAGAATTTTCTAATAAGTTTTTCCAAGCATCATATTTCTTTTGGATATCGAACAACTTGTTTTGAACAGCATTCTTAGTGGTATAAAAAGGATCAGCAGCAGCTTGAGCAGTAGGGCTAAGAGTTTCCATTTGTATATATCAGTTTATAAGGTAAGATCTAATGAAAAATGTATTTCTCTTTATAAAAATGTCAATTTGGATTCATAAAATAGATAATTACCATGAATTTTTATCCATAATCAAGAATAATGATAGGAATGGACATCATTAGGGACCATATCTATTGTTATTACCGTATTCAATTGTTGTTTTTCATTTCTTTTACGAAAACATTATCCTCCCTATTTACCGAAGATCTTTTTGTTCCATTTTTAGAGAGACATGATTTTTAATTTTCCATGGGAATTCCATTATTTTAAATTTTTGTTTTTATTGTGTTGTTTATTGATATAGTTTGCTGCTTTTGTGTTATACGTATTGTGTATGTAGTTATTTTTGATGATGAAAATGCTCTTACTAATTTTAGACAAAAAATACTTTGCTAGTATGATTGATTTCTATTATTTTAGCTATAAGCATAGAGAAAAGTATTTCCAAAGTTAGAAGAAGCTCTGAAGAAAACAATAATTCACATGAATTAATAGAATATATAAAAACCGTCATTGATTTCTTATAATTTATAAAAAAATAGCAATATTCAGTTATCAAACAATACAAAACACATAAACTGAAAGACAGAGTTTACCCAATTGTACACACATGTATTCATTAAATTGAAACAAATTAATATAGAACAGTAAGAACATCAAATAAGATGAATAAGATTTATTTCTTAAAGAAAGTGATATGAACTATTAATTTTTTAATTGGTCCAAAGGAAATTTACGCAAAAAGCTTCATCTCCGTCTTCAGTAACTGATCTAGCTTCAATAACATAACTACCCTATAGATATGTTTTCCATAAATAAAATATCCAAAGTTCAAATAAATATATCTTTTCAAAAAAAAAAAAAAATTGCAAATAATAAGTATATAAGAAACATACAGGAACTAAAATAAGAGGGAACTTGATAGAAATAATAGTTTCAGGCCAAATTTTAGCAACAGGACATTGAGGACCTGCATAATGGACTTTTCCTAATCCAAAAGCAAATTGACCATCACATTCACCACAAAGACAAATTTCAACTGGATCACCAAGAGAAGACTATGTAAATAAAATGGTGAATGATATAATGAATAATATTCGAATTAAAAATGATTAAGAAATAAGAATATTCTAAAAGAGTTTATATTCACAAAAAAAAAAAACAGAATAAACATTATTATCTAATAAAGAAAACATACGCCATTGAGGGTACCATAGAAGAAAGTGGATCCAGCAGCGATGGTACCAGTGAAATTGGTTTTTCCAAGAACTAAAGAAGTGGTACTTCCAGGAATGACATCACCGACAGTAATGTTTTGGAATCTTAAGAGTGTTGATGCACTTCCACAATCTTTAATAGTGGCCTTAGAAGCAAATGCGACACAGAGGAGACAAAGAATAGCAAAAACTATATGAAATAATATGAATAATGTTACATGAAACAATGCAGAATCATAAAATACATTTCATGACTAATGAAGTGCTGTAAAAATAAAAAATAATTTAAAACTTCCATGAACAGATGTTTAACATCTCCAAAACATAAACATTACGTCATTGTTTAAACGAGATTCGAAAACATTCTTTAAACATATGATTGGATAATATCTATGATTTATCCAATTGTTAACGAATAAAAAGAGTGTCATTTAAGCATTCGTTTATGGTACTTTTTGGTATTGTTGTCTTTTGTGTTTAGAGCCTCTTTACATATGCAATGTAAGACACTTTGAGAAATAAATATGATGAATCATATGAGAATTATAATTATTTATAATGATTCACATCATTTATAGATTCTATGAAGTTTTTAATTTTTTATTTATTTAAAACAGTATCTTTGGGTTCACAGATTGAATAAGACGTTGATTAACTGAGAATAGGAAGATCAATATTCAATTCATGGCCAGTTTAAACTGTTTCGCTGGATCATTTTTTATGTTATATTAAAATAATCCTTGAAGAGAAAGCGTATATACACCTTATGTTGAAAGAAAACATACATATAAATAATGTTAGTAGTGTTTTAAAACAATAGTTAATAAATCTGCTAAGTATTTAAAGTGTTTATATTATTTAAATACAATTTTGAATATGAGAAAAGTAACTAAAATATAAGCTAACAAAAAACAGGAGAAATATATACTTATTTGCTATATATATATAAATGAAAATGATTTCAAAAAACACTTATAATAGAGGAAATTGTTCAAAATATATGATTGAATGAATATATAAGATCAAAAGAAAGAGAAGAAAAAGGAGAAAAAGAAATTCAATAGTAAAGAAATACTAAAAAAAAGAAGAAAAGAAACATCAGAAATACAATTATATTTATTTGAATATTAAGATATGTAGAAAACAAGTAAAATGCAAAAAGTTAAAATATATATTATAATATAAAAAGTGAAAGACTAGAAAGAGTAATATAAACAATAAATTAATCCCTTTCTATATTAGAATCTATAAATAAAAATCTAATATTAACAAAATAAAAAATCAAAGTATATAGCACAAATAGATAAATTAAATTAATAAATAATTATGTTTATCAATTCTTTTTGTAAATAAACACAAATTATAAATAATATAAATATATATATATGAATAGATTTTAATAATCATCATTCCAGTCATAATTGCTATTATATTCATAATCATCATAGTCATTATTATTCCAATGGTCAAAATACATGTCTTCATAATGATTATTAGGAAGAAAAGAAGAAGAAGAATATGAATCATTTGAATCAGAAAGAGGTTCATGCTCAATATTATTCTTAAAATTATTAATATGTATTCGATTACGACGACTATTCTTAAAATTATTAGTATATAATCGAGTACCAACAGTCTTCTTATTCTTTTGATTTTTAGTTTGTGAGACAGTATTTGAAGTAGAAGTACCCTTTGTGGTATTCTTATAGTTATTTGATTTAGTAGTAGTTGAATTATTGTGTTTTGTAAGAGGAGAAAGTGAAGGAATATAGGAAGCATAAGAAGAAGAAAGAGCAGAATTATTATTATTATTATTATTATTATTATTATTATTATTATTATTATTATTATTATTATTATTATTATTATTATTATTATTATTATTATTATTATTATTATTATTATTATTATTATTATTATTATTATTATTATTATTATTATTATTATTATTATTATTATTATTATTATTATTATTATTATTATTATTATTATTATTATTATTATTTGGAAGTATTAATGCTTCTGTAGAATGAGCAATAGATATTGCTAATTGGTTTTTCGTTGTATTCTTATCATTTTCATTCATTTCTGAAGTATTTTCATGATTATTATTTGCTTGTTTTATTATGGTTTCATTCTTATTATTTGTATCTTCATCAATACTAAATAATTGAGACATGGAGGAAGAAGAAGAAGATAGAATAAACGAAGACGATTCTGATGAACTATTATTATTATTATTATCTGAGATATTATTATTATTATTATTATTATTATTATTATTATCATTATTATTATTATTATTATTATTATTATTATTATTATTATTATTATTATTATTATTTCTCTTAATATACACTCGTTTTCTATTATAATCATTATATCCTATAGAATTACGTTTATATGAAGTCATTGCATTTGAAACAAAATTTTGATTCAACTTAAATTGACTGAAATCATCTGATTCCTCATCACTTGATGAACTTAATAATTCAACAATATCACTTGACCTTGTAGATAGAGACGACAAAGGCTTTGAGGGAACAACTAGCGAGAAAGCATTTTCTGAAGGATTTATTGTTGCTATGGGAGAGGGATTCAATTGATTGGCGGGCAACGATGGAGGGATTGTATTTGTATTATCTGTATTATTATGAATAGTATTACTCATAATATTATTATTAGTAGTATTACTCATAATATTATTGTTAGTAGTATCACTTGAAATATTAGTGTTATTATCAATAGCCTTATTTATTTCTATATCTTTAGAATTATTTGAAATATTGTCTTGATTTGAAGAATCCCCACGGGAATCATGATTTGTGATTGACGACATATCTGCTATTGTTGAAGTAACTTGTTGTGTATTAGAAACAGCAGTATCCCCAGAATTATTTGTAGATTCCATTTGATTGGCTGTTGAATCATCAGCCACAATTTGAGTAGTGGATAACGCATCACTCGTCATGGTAGTATCATGTGTAATTGAGGATTCATTGAATGAATTTGTAACTGTATTTACTATTATATCATTATTATGATTAGTTTGTGTATTATTATTAATAGTATTCTCATTTTCTTTATTGATTTGCTTATTTGAAGATGATAAAGTTTCAGTAGTTTGAATAGGGGAGACAACAGAACCGTTTTCTATAGTGTTCACTAAAGGTAAAGAATCAGTTACTTCTGTTTGATTCAACATATTATTTTGAGAAGTAGATATAGTACCACTTGAGTGTGATTGATTAGAAGGTTTATCTAATTGAGTAGAAGGAATGGATTCTATATGTGTATTATTAGTATTGTTTATAGAGGGATGAGGAGTAGTAGAATCATCAGAAGAATGAATAGGAGAAGAAGGAGCATAAGTAGGAGAAGAAGGAGTAAAAACAGGAATAGTTGGAGAATAAGTCAGAGAATCTCGTTTTTTAGGTGGACCAACGGGACCATATATAGGTGAATTTGGTGAATAAGAAGGTGAAGTAGGAGAATAAGCGGGAGATGTAGGAGAATAATCAGGTGTAGTAGGAGAATAAGCGGGAGATGTAGGACTATAAGCAGGAGATGTAGGTGAATAATCAGGTGTAGTAGGAGAATAAGCGGGTGAAGTATTATTATAATCAGGTGTAGTAGGAGAATAATCAGGTGTAGTAGGAGAATAAGCAGGAGATGTAGGAGAATAAGCAGGAGAGGTAACATTATAATTAGGTGAAGTAGGACTATAAGCAGGAGAAGCAGGAGAATAAGAAGGAGTACTTTGTTGATTTGTATTGTTTCTTGAAGTAGAAGCAGAAGATGTTACAGTTCTTGTGGTATTTGAAGGAATAGTATTCCTTAATGGGGGATCTATTCGTCGATTTAATGAGGGTTTAAAGCGAGGTCCTCGTGTAACTGTCTCAGGAGGTACTATATAATAATATTATTATAATAAGGAACTATGATAAATAAGATGTAGTATTATATATTAAGAAAAATATAGATTGAAATAAAATTTTACACAGACGAATTATAATGATATATATAATTTGATATATATAATAAGTATATGAATAATGAATATATATATATATATATATATATACAACTAGAGAGAGGAGTAACATTGATGTTACGAATAGAGGGGGACATTCGAACGCCATTTAACACACTTCCTGATTGTGACGGTGCAACCGATTGGAAAACACTGATTCTTGATTGGCGGAGATCGTTCACCGTACGATGTGACATGCGACTGAAATTCATTTCTTCTTGTTCACTACTGGAGGATAGAATTTCGATGATGCTGTCTTTGTCATCACTATCCGATAACGACACTATATCACTAGCATCACTCTATATAATAATAATAATAATAATAATAATAATAATAATAATAATAATAAGAGTGATATAATATATAATAATAATATTTTAACACTATTATAAGTAAAGAATAACTATATATATTATACATCGTTCTGTTCTTTCTCTTCTACTTGTTTATATGTCATATCTTTATTAAAGACTATATCTTCTGAAGTACATTCCTGAAGAATCTTCTCTATGAAGGTATCTATATATAAATCATTGTAACTGAACAGTGTGTCACAGATTGGACACGTGCATTGAAATTGTTGACCTTTATATTCTAGAAACGTTTTCAAATCAAAACACTTTATATATAATACTATTATTATTTGAAATAGAAAGAAAAAAATGAAATTTTAATATATTATTATTATACATATAAAAGATTAGAATAGAATAATCTATAATATATATACACTAATGTGTTGACAATATTGAGATCGTACGGGAATATTCATTCTACTAAGTCCTAAGGGACATATTAAACTATATTTTATATCCATTGTTTCAATCTCATTATTCTCCCGTGGGGAATTGAGTATATCTCCATCAATATCTTCTTGATCGTTATCATCCGTTATCTGTTTAATAATACGCTCTTTTGATTGGTCAATCGTATATAGATATTGAGAACGAATCTATATATTTAGTAATAATAGAAATATAATAATTTAGAATATATATTTAGTAATGATAAATAATATATATATTTTATTTAAATAAATTATTTTATTATATTAAAAAAAGAAAATAAATTAAATATATATATATATACCTTTTGAATAGTATCTTGAATTCCTATTTTCTTGATAATAATAACTCCAATAAAACACTGTTTCTTATATTTTGATATAGTAGATAATGTATTCTGATACTGAACTTTTGCACTTATATCTTCATAAGTAGTCTATATAATAATAATAATAATAATAATAATAATAATAATAATAATAATAATAATAATAATAATAATAATAATAATAATAATAATAATAATAATAATAATAATAATAATAATAATAATAATAATAATAATAATAATAATAATAATAATAATAATAATAATAATAATAATAATAATAATACTAATAATAATAATATATACTCTGTTTGTATTCATTCCGATTCTATACCCATTAATCATAAGATTCGTACTGTCCCAATTTAGTTTATATGTGAATTTCTTATCAAATATACACGATACTATTAATACGGCAACATCCTTCTTATTAATTAGCTTCTTTTCTTCATCATCGAAAGAGAACGAGAGACGGTGATCCGCAAGATACGAATACGTTACGGATACGAGGGTCTTTTCGTACAAAAGATTTGGTGAGATATGTTTTAACCAACAAGAAAAACACTCAAAATGATTTATGGACTAGAATAATAGTTATATATTATATATAATTATTATTATATAGAATATATAATAATATAACATTGAAAAATAATACATAATAATAATATATATATATACTTTTACGCATTGCTTATGATAATATGCTTTTTTGCACGTGGGACAGAGTATGTCATCGTAATGACGCTCATAAGATCCACAAATACACGTGCTTTTCACGTTGGCGGGAAATGGAGTGGAAGCATCACGTGATATTTGTTGTACTATTCATATATATATATATATATGAAAAAAAAAAATAAAAAAATTTATATAAAAAAATGATATATGTAAGAAAGGAAAAAATATTTATATAACGAAAAATAACATATATAGTTAAAAAAATATATTTATATAACGAAAAATAACATATATGTAAGAAAGGAAAATATATCTATATAACAAATAAATGCTATAAAATAAATAAATGAAATAGAATAAATAGATGATATATAATTACTGGGTATCATCGCTGAATGTGTTCTAGAGGTAGATAACGAGGGCATAAAAACTGTATAATCGAGTTCATCGTTCATTGAATCATTAAATACATTGGCATTACGTAATTCATTATCTATATATACATATTTACAAAAAACTAAAAAATAAAAAAAATATAAAACAAAATATTAGATATAACTGATATAGCATAGAAAATGAGAAGATCAAACAATATAGAAATATAAAATACATCAACAACATAATCTAAATATCTATCATACAATCTCTTTTTTGTTTCTCACGTTCTTTATTTAAATTATCAAGTTCCGACATATATGACTGACGTACTTGAAGATTTTTCTCTCCATTCTAGAAAAAATAGTATACAACAATTAATAAAAATTAATAAAAAAAGACATATAGATATATCATACAATAAATTCAACTATGTTTCTGCTGATATCACTCTTAATTCCTTGTAATGAAAGGTTATGATTTCGGCAAAATTGTTTTAACTCGACTACTCTTAGATTACGAGTATACCATTCAAGACTTGTAGGATTACCATTTGGCATTTTATGATTTATATAATTATAAGAGTATTCTAGATTTGTCTTTTTGGCTTTTTCTAAAAAGCAAATGAAAAGAGTTATAAATTATACTCAAAAAAAAATCAGTTTTAAGCTGGTTTTTAAAATGGACATAGTAATTGTAGGCGTATAAAATTCATGGGATTTACCGAGAATTCTTATTATGGCTTGCTTATTTTTAAGTATTTAACTGATTTATTCTTTTATGTTAGTGTTGCAATAAATCTAGTTGCTTTTTATTTCATTTGTTTTATTTTGTTTTATTAATGAACGTCATTGCTACGTATTCTAGATTACTTGCTGTATTGTTATAGCACATACATATGTAATTATTTTATTCAGAGTCACCCAATTATAACAAAAGCTGTCACTTCTTCTATTCTTGCTGGAGCTGGAGATATTTGTGCTCAAAAATTCTTTCCAAATGAACCTAATAAACCTTTTGATTGGAACAGACACTTTAGGATGCTTGTAATTCAATATATTATAAGTATTTTAAAATAGAGACTGATATCTATAGACTGTTGGATTTGGATTTGCGGTTCTAACACATGAATGGTATGTAATGATGTTTTTCTTTTTGTTATTAACAAATAGTATAGCGATACTATTTGTAGGAAATATATTACTAAGATGATTTATATATATTTGAATGTTCTATTTATTATTTGAATAGGTTTAAAATACTTCCAAAAATATTCCCTGGTGAAGGAGGTACCGTTTTATTTAAAAAAGTTGCTTTAGATCAAGTATTATATATATATATATTATGTAGCATATCTTAGAGATATTCTAAAGTATAAATATTATATATATAGGTATTTTATACTCCATTTTTAGACGTTATTTTATATTTTTCACTTTCTTTTATGGAGGTATATATATAGTATTTATTATAATTATTATTAAGTATTATAATTATTATATTATAAATTATTTTTATTATACTTATTAGGAATTTAATCATTATTATATATAGAACCCTCATGCCCGCCAACCTGATGCCGGTATTCAAAAGACAAAAGAATGCCTATGGCCTACTCTGAGAGCTAATTATATGGTATGGCCTCTTCTTCAATTTATTAATTTCAAATTTATTCCTCAACAAGTATATAATAATAATAATAATAATTAATAATAATAATAATTAATAATAAACATAATAAACATAATAAACATAATAAACATATAACTATAATAATAATAAATATAATATATATATAGTTTCAAGTTTTATATATGAATGTGTTTATTTTCTTTTGGAATATTTTCTTATCAAAAATTGCAAATGGTGGACTGAAAAAGAAGGAATAATCATGGTTATTAAGAATACAATGAATATTCATATATATAGTATTTAAAATATTTATACACTTTGAATTTATTTATATATATATTATCGTTTCTCTATGAATTTATTAATTGAATTATTGAATTGTTAAATATGTTCATATTTATTAAAAATACTATTCTTAAAACTTCAAAAAAAAAATAAATAATGTTTTTTCTTTTAAAACAAAATTTCAATAATAAAAGAATTATATATTTTTTTTATACAAAAAATTTAGAAAATTATTTTGTAAAAAACAGTTTTATCATTACATTCGCTTGCAAATTTGCATTAAACACTAATTATGTATATATGTAACATTAATAATACTATCAATTATTATTCTGGCTATCATGAAATTCCACGACAGTATAGAGATGAACTTGATTACTACAATCATCACATTATTTTACAATAATAATTATTTTTTCTGATATACAAAGAATTCTTACAAAAGCAAAAGCTATGCATATCTATATAATCACTTCGATAAATTCAACTTTAAACACACAACAACAAGTATTATCAAATAATCTATTGGTCGATGATCACGTTTTTTTAGAAAAAACCATTTCATAGATTTCATTTATTTTTTTTTCAGTTATTATTCCAGTTCTTTGCTATTTAAATATTAAGAATAGATTCGCACTATTAGCCTTGCTTTAAATTCAATATAACTCTTTATAATCAACGTTACTATTAAAAAAAAACATGGATGGTGATGTTCTTAGTGTCATTTCTGATGAATCATCATTATCGATTCCAGTAAATCAATACCAAGGTATATACAATGGAACACTGCTGAGGAGATATACAATGGTACCTTTATTTATAGTAAAATCACTTAATTACATTTTTTTTAGGAAGGTCATCCTTTATGGAAAAAACATTATATTCTTCTAACAAAAAGAAAAGAATTGATTCTATACAAGAATCAAATGAGTTTCAGTAATAATGATAAGCCGATCGGCGTCATTTATTTAAATTCCGATATTCAACTTCAAGTTCCTGCTCCCGATTGTGTATCTATATAACTAAGTATATGAAAAGATAATAGAAAGTCTAGGATGGATTTGAAAATACATTTTCAGTAGTCATATCTAAAGTAGTTAATGGTGTTCTTAAAGTGAAAACGTGTACATTTGCATGTAAAGAAAAAGTAGAATCTGAGAGATGGATTTCATTACTCAAAGAAATTATGTTCGCCGATGTATTTTTATTTGATGTTTTATGAAGTGATTTATTATATTTTTATTTATATATTTATATATATTTCTATTAATATTAATATTTTTATTAATATTGATTATTAATATTAATAATATATAGAATGAAGATGAAATAGATCCAGAAATATATATAAAGGAATGTATAGAGGAAACAAATGAATTTTCGTTACCCATACAAATAGAAGAAGAAAATAGTAAGTGTTTTTATTGTACTTAGTAAGCAGTTTTTTGCTTTATTTAAACTATTATATATATTTATATATCAATAATGATTCAAATTGAATTATAGTTCAGAATCCTATTCAGAAAACACTTGAATCAAAACAGAAAACATTAAATGAACCTCAAATCTATTCAGGTAGGTCTATTATAAGTATTATTAATTTTTATATTATTTTTATGTTAAAAGAAATCAATATTTTTAAATACTATATATATAGGATCAAATAGACCACAGTTATCAAATTTTTCACTACATAATGTATCTTATTATTTCTTTTAAACATTAAATAATGATTATTAAATTCTATACATAGAATCAATCTTATCATAATAGTTCAATGGATCAAAATATAGATGATGATATAGATAGAATATCTATCTTTTCTGCTTCAAGTTCCCAGAATAGATTCTCAAATATAACTCCTTATTTACCTCTATATCATCCAAGATTAGAATCAATTTCATCTACAGATTCTGATAATGATTCTATTGAAAATGATATTCCCCAAAATTCTTTTCCTCAACCTACACAAAATATAAATCACTATTCAGACAATATTCCTAATGTAGTTCAATCGGAAATAGTATCAACAAATAATACAACAACAGTATCAACTCCATTTCTTCCTTCTCAAATGAATCAATATAATCTTAATCCTTCAAAAACATCAGGTAATCCTTATATAAATAGTATCATGAGATCTTCTTCTAATACTCAAGATCTTCATTCAGATGAAATAAATCAAACATTAAATCCTTCTTATTCTAATACATCTCCTTCATCTTCTATTGTCTCTTCTACACAACAAAATAGTTTTAATTCTATTATTCCAAATTCTCATCATTCAACTACATCCCTTCCTCCTCCTTCTATTTATTCTCAAAGTAAATCTTTACAAAATATTCCTTCGTTTATTCCTTCAATAAATAATAGTGAATTATTAAATAATAATCAACAAATAAATAATAATCAATCATTCAATAATAATCAACAAATAAATGATAATCAACCAATAAATAATAATCAATCATTCAATAATAATCAACAAATAAATAATAATCAATCATTCAATAATAATAAACCAATAAATAATAATCAATCATTCAATAATAATCAACAAATAAATAATAATAAACCAATAAACAACATTCAATTATTAAATGATAATGGCTCTCTTCCCTCACCTACAGAGTCAGAACTACCTCCAATTCCCCCACCAAGACATTTCTCCTTCTCTTCACAAAGTACAGATTCATCGAAAGATAGTATTTCTCCATCTTCACAAGGTCGCCATAGATATTCTAATCGTATTAACAATTTATATGTATCTTATAATCCTAATGACGATCCTAATAATACTATAAATCAGAACAGTATAGATAATAAAGAATTTGGAGAAGAAAAACAGAAGTATAATAATATAAATAGAGATAATAATCAAGATTCTCAATTAACGAATAAAAATACAAATAAAAGTATATGTAAAGAGGAGTTAAGTCAATCAAAAGATCATATAACATCTTCAGTCTCTCTTCCATTCAATAAGAATACAAGTATTCGATCAATCTTTTCTGCTCCTCCTTCTAGAAATTCGACTTCAAATGTATTATTTGATACTATAGATATTGATACTAATCATGAAAACTATGAAAGCGATCTTGTGTCTCTATTTGATAAATATAATAAACCATTGTATTTATATTGTTTTAAATTATATATATATTTATATTATTATTTACACTCATACTTTTCTAGAAAATGAATTATTTTTACTTATTAATAAATAAATTATGCTCTTGTTTCCATTTATATATATATAATATAATATAATAATTTCTATATATATTATTTATAGGTATAATTTATTTATATTATATGCTAGTAGAGTTGATGTTTCAAGTCCTTCAACAAAAGAAATATCAAAAGAAAATATGACCCATTCACCCACTATGCCTGCAGATAATTATTTATGGTTATGTAGAGATTTTGAAATAGTTCCTTATTTCTTAACGGAAGGGGATATTGGAGGGATTCTATCGAAATCGATAACAGTGAAAAGAGAAACAAAAAGAGATTTAAAAGAAGAATTAGAGTATGTTGGAATATATACACTATATATTATTTTTGTTAATGATAATTATTGTTGTTTCTATTTATGATAATTAATGTTGTTTATATTTATGAATCATTATATATAATAATATATGAATCATTATACATAATAATATATGAATCACTATGTATACATATATTTAAATTATCTATTGAATATATAGTTATGGAGGGTTTATTGATTGTTTAAGTAGATGTGCGTTAATTCTATATTCATCACCCTTATTTCAATATTTATATCCATCTCCTGGTATTAAAATATCTGTGTTCCTTGAAATGTGGGGATTAGTAAATCCTCAAGAGATCGATCGAGTTTCCACGAAACACAAACTTATTGGTGACCCAAAAGATGTTTAAATTTTTATTTAATTCTATTATTCTTTTTATTTATACGATATATGTTTCATAATATCATTTTTTTTTGTTTTGAAATTATTAAATGATATAATTTGTAAATAAACAACAGATTACTACTAACAATCTATATAAATAAGAAAAATTTAAACTTTTTGACAGTTAATAGAATCCGGAAGAAGTAATGACGTAAATGAATTAATAACCGCGATTATGGCGATAATGTATATAGTTAAGAAAACATATTTATTATACATATAATTGTATTCTATATATGTAGATATATAATAGATATCTTATAAATACTTGAGAATGTATATAAATAATTAAAGACTATATATATAGAGAGAGAGTAGAAGAGAAAGGATATATAGAAAGTGAATCCATAATGAAGAGGGAATGAAAGATTATTCGTACAACTCCATGCGAAAAGAGAGGATCCTAATGAGGGACCCTAGAGAGATTTATGGGGGATGCATAAAAATAATAATATATATATAGTAACTAAAATTAATTATATGCAGAAAAATATATAATAAATAAAGAAAAAACATTTCAATATATATACAATAAATCTGAATATAGATCCAACAACTTGTCCTAGTCCATTCACTTGTGCTCTGTACATTGAAACAACACTATTGGCTATAAATACATACACAGTTGTACGGTTATGAAGGAAGATATAAATAGTTATAATAATAATAATAATAATAATAATAATAATAATAATAATAATAATAATAATAATAATAATAATAATAATAATAATAATAATAATAATAATAATAATAATAATAATAATAATAATAATAATAATAATAATAATAATAATAATAAGGATATGAGAAAAGAAGAAGTCTGAAGATCATGGAAATATTATAGAAAGAAGTGACAAGGAACCAACTCTATATATATATATATATATATATATATATATATATATATATATATATATATATATATATATATATATACCCAGAAAGTATCTTGATTGACAAGTGATGCAATTGGATTGAAAGCTATATATATATATATATATATATATATATATATATATATATATATATATATATATATATACCATAAATAAGACCATAGACAATTCCATAGAAAATATATTGTTTCTTATAAGTAAATAATTGGGACATATATGGAAATATGGCACCTAATTAATAAAATATATATGAAATAAAAATCTTTAATTTCAATGAATATTATATATGTATATAATATATATAATATATATATAGAATCCTAGTTGATACTGTATGTATAAATCACAAATAATAATAATAATAGTATATATACCAATAGTAATAATTTGGAATACTCCAGAACATGTGAAAATCCAGCTGATATCTGTCTGAATAAATCTGAATCCATGGTATTCAGTCGGATTCAGCAACCATAAGGGAATAATAGCATCATAAGTCGATTGACATATAGATAAGAAACCATAAGATAATATAGAAAGAAACACTTCTTTTGAATGAAATAGTTCTTTATATGTAGGTGCACGAACTGTCTCTTTTTGAACTGTCTCTATATCTGTTCCATTTATTTTTGGTTCCTAAATATATATATATATAAATCATTTTAAAATAATAGGTTTATACAAATATAATTTATAATATTGATTATTTAAACTAGAATTATATATATATATATACTTTCTTGAGTGTTTCTGGGAGATAAAAATAGGTAATAATTATACTTATGAATATAAACAAGCCACAAAAGATACAGGGGACAAAAAATGGTGACTATATATAGTATATATTATATGAATATATAAATAATTCATATTAATAAACAATAAAAAATATATACTATATAATATATATAGTATATATATTATATTATGAATAACTATAAATAACTATAAATACATCTTTTAAGAATGGAAATGCCGTTATTAATTGTGGCCAATAGGAATTGATTTGAGATAAATATCCTCCTGCTATTGGTCCAATTAAACTATATATATATATATTTATATGAATAAAATAATAGTTATAATTATTTATATTATTTTATAATAGAATACAATAAAATAATAATATAAAAAAATCTATTCAATAAATCTTATAATTAATACTATATAGTTCATTAATATACCTCCCAAATCCCATACCAAATTGAAAGAGAGAGAATCCCATAGCGACATTTGAATCATCACAAATTTCACTTACAATTGTTTTCGATAATCCTAAATATCCATCGGCAATTCCCCAAAAAACACGAATAATTAATGCCAAAGTATAATTTGTTGTATATCCAAATAATAAAATACATAATAGAAATGAAATTAAAACAAAGAGATAACAAGGTCGTCTACCAAAATGATCTGCTATATATCCTATCAAAATGCTTCCAGGAATATTCCCCGCAAAGTACATGGATGTCAGATATCCAGAATAATATCCAATTTCTTCATCTTTAATATCAGGAATGAATTGTTTCGTTATAAAAGGTAAATTTGAAGATAGGAATTGAGTTGAGAAAGAAAAAGCCAATCCAGAAATAGTAATTGCTAAGAATGGTGTTAAAGGAAATGAAGATTTCTTTGCTTCTTTGAGAAGAGGCTCATTTGTATCAGACATAATTACTCAAAAAAGAACGGCAAGATAAGAATGAGGGAACAAAATAAAGAAACACTTTTTGTTTCTTATTTCTTCTGAAATTGTGTTTTCATTTCATTTACAAAAAACGAGAATTGTCTAAGTTAAAGATAGATATATTGATTATAATTATTTGTTTTATACTATTTATCTGGATTAGGAAAAATATATATAAGAGATAAATGATGTCTCAAAAAAAAACATGTTCATCGTCACATTGGTTGTTGTTTTATTCTGTATATATTTATTATATTAATTTTTAATATGAGGTAGTTATATTTAGAACAATATTAATTCTATTCTTCAAGAATAAAAATCACAATTCTCCAAAGAGTTCGATAAACACTTTATTTATTTTATTTTACTGTTGCACAGTGATGAATATAGTGTTAACTTTTTATTAAATAAAAATATATTCTGATTATCTGTGATATCAATTGATTCTTTTTTAAGATGGACAAAAAAATAATAATTATGGAAGAGAAGATAGATCTATTTTTCAAATAAACTTCTTTATATATAATGGCAATGCTTGTAAAGAGTTAAGTTGATATTATGAAAAGATATATTGAAAATAGCTTTTTATGTCTATATATATTAGTTTTTTTATCGAAATAATTATTATCATTATTGATAATTAAGAATGATTAATTGATAACATGTATGAGATTCATAATATAAAGAATACTATTTATAATATATTTATTTTTTGAAAATTTTAGAATGTTTTTGAAAATGTGTTGAATTGTGTATAATAATTGAATATCGAAACTACTTATGAATAATGAATATATATATATATATATAAAATGATAATTCGTATTATAATAAACAGTTTAGAATGGAAAAAGGAATTTAAAAAAATTTGAAAATGGAAAATAAAAAAAATTATTTAATAATAGTTGAATTTTTTAATACAGTTATTGAATAGTTTGTGTAATTTGTGTCTCAGGAATAGAGAGTACAGGTGAAGGAGTTATTTGTGGAGTTATTGAGTTATTGTTATTCGGTATATCTGAGTGAACAGAATTTGAGCTAGGGAGAGAATGAGAAATAGAATTGATTTCTATATCGGTATTTATATTTTCTATTTTTGAATCTTCTTTTTGGTGTGTTTCTATAAAGAAATATATAAATAGATACATATTTATGATTATACAATGAATAAATATAATGTATTAATTATTATTTAGTTGATAATAATTATATAAATTATATAATATATATAGTATATATATATACTTGTTTCATCAATATTTGTTGTATCTCGATTTCTTAAAATATGTTTCTTTTTATCGTTTGCAACAATGCAATTATAGACTACTAAATCAATTAATAATAGCATACCTATATAGAATAGAGATGTAATATAATATATATAATTATATATATATAATTATATATATATATATATATATATATATATACCAATAATAGGACATAATAAGAAGCAGTAGAAAGGAGATAATTGATATAAAGAACCACAAAGCGTAGGAACAATAATCATGGGAATTTGACCTGCCATAACCCCTATAATAATAATAAATAGAATAATAATAATATATAGGCTATATATACCCACAGAAAGAACTTCTCCTTGAGCATGCTTAGGAGCCTCTGCCTATAATAATATGTATAATAATAATAATAATAATAATAATAATAATAATAATAATAATAATAATAATAATAATAATAATAATAATAATAATAATAATAATAATAATAATAATAATAATAATAATAATAATAATAATAATAATAATAATAATAATAATAATAATAATAATAATAATAATAATATGTATAATAATAATAATAATATGTATAATAATATGTATAATAATAATAATAATATGTATAATAATATGTATAATAATAATAATAATAATAATATAATATAACATAATATAATAATAATAATAATAATAATAATAATAATAATAATAATAATAATAATAATATATATATATACAGATAGAACTGAAGTTGTAAGAGAGAAAACGAGTCCAAATCCAAAGTATAATAGAATAGAGGATAAATAGCAATCGAGAACAGAACCTGAGAATAAAACATATATACCTCCAGCGACTATATATTCATAATAAGCATAACAATATATTTTATTCGAAATAAAATTAATATATATATATATATGAATATACTCATAAATAATGCACCAGAAATCATAATTTGACCTATATATTTGTATATATAAAGTGTAATATATATATATATACTCATTGATAGTACTTTAAGAAGTGGAACAACAACAAATAATTGGGCAAAACAAGTGGCAAAACCACCAACACAACTGGCACCACTATATATTAATAATAATAATTAATTTAATAATAAATATACTATAATAATAAATATAATATAATAATAGTAATAAATATAATAAAAATAATATACCTAACAATAAGTGTAGAAGAATTGAATTTTTCATTCATATATAAACCAAGCCTAAGAAGAGATAATTATATATATATATAAATATAGTTTATTAATAAATACATCGACATAAACGAATGATTCATAGACTCGGTGAAAAATCGACTTAATACCATAAGTATCTATAATAATAATAATAATAATAATAATAATAATAATAATAATAATAATAATAATAATAATATACCATTCGAATATTCCAATGTACTTTTTCATGTTTCTTTGTTTGTTTCTCTATATATATATTTCTATTACAATAATACTATTTATATATATACGAGATTCGTTTACTAAAGAAATTTCTTTATCAATTTCATTAATACGATTCTTATCATTATCAGCTATATATATAATTATAATTATAATCAAAAATTGACATACAATTTGTTTTTTTCTTTATAATCACTTTTCGTTCTTTTCTTAATTCAGTCTTTTTAATAACAAACTGATTTGTTTCTTTGATGGCTGAAAAACCAATTATAAATACAATAAAAGCCATTAATGAAGCAAGCCAACTATATATAAATTATAATAAGGATTATTGTTATTGTAATAATAGTTTATTTTATAATAAAAATAGTAGTTAACATATAAATAATCAAATAAATAAATAAAATAAATGAATAATCAAATAAATAAAAAACAAATGAATAAAATAAATAAATAATCAAATACACAAATAAAATAAAATAAAAATATATAATAATAACAACATATATAACGTACAAGGGGCTTTCTAGAATCCATTCTCCAAGCAATCCTCCTATACCTGGTCCAAATATATAAGCACCAGAAATAAAAGCAGCTTGTTGAGTCATATATTTGGGTCTTTCTTCTAAAGTAGTAACGTCACCAATATAAGCTTGACCTATTGTCTGACTACCTCCTAATAAACCAGTATAACCGCGGAAAACAATAAATGCCCACATAGACCAAGAAAACGACTGAAATAAAGGACCTTAATATATATATTATGATTATTATTTTTATTCTATGTATTCTGATTATTTTTAGAAATATACATAAATATATAATATATCACTACTATTAGAATGAAAATAATAAATATAATTAAATAAATTAGAAAAATAGTATATACATACCAGTAAAAGAACCAAATAAAGATATTAACAATAATAATTTTCTACCAAATCTATCGGATAATGTTCCCATAAACACAACACCTAAATAAATAAATAAATAAATAAATAAATAAATAAATAAATAAATAAATAAATAAATAAATAAATAAATAAATAATAAATAAATAAATAAATAAATATAATAAATAAATAAATAAATAAATAAATAAATAAATAAATAAATAAATAAATAAATAAATAAATAAATAAAATAAATAAATAAATAAATAAATAAATAAATAAATAAATAAATAAATAAATAAATAAATAAATAAATAAATAATATAAATAAATAAATAATAAATAATAAATAATTAGACAACAATTAGCCCAATTTACATACTTATTGTTTGAAATAATGCATAACTTGTCAATGTAAGACCAACTTCAGTAGAAGATCCTCCAAGCATTTTAGAAAAGAAAGGAATAATAGGAACAGAAAAAGAGTATCCAAACGCATCCATAAAAACAGCTAAATTAACCATTAAAATATCTCGTGTCGGTACCATTTATGTTGATTAAAACCACAAAAATATAAAGTTCGTAAATTAAAATAAATAAATCTAAACATCCTGTAAAAACCATTTTCATTATATCCTCAAGCCATCCAATATCTTTTCTTATGCGATCTTGGTCTTTAACTGCTAATCGAATAAGTATTCGGTTCAAGAATTGTGGTCGAAATCAATGAAATAATAAAAAAAAAGAAAAAACAAAAGAAATCAAGTAGTTTTCAGACATTTTCAGTATATGGCAGTTGCTCAGTGAATGTTGTTTTGATAATTGTATGGTTCAAAATGAATCTCTTAGAAATACTCATTTTTGATTCGTTAATCAGTTTTGCTATGTAACGCGCATCTCCTCATTCTCAATTTTGCTTGTTTTTTACAAAAGTTCCATGGATTTTACTTATGGAATGTTCCATAACATTCATTTTTCTATTATAGATCTGTTCAAATGATGATGAGATATCTTGAAAAAACATATATCTTTATGAAATATATGTTTAAATATTTGTTGATAGAATTCAATAATGGGAATTGAAAGTAGTGATTGTTTAATGAATAACGAAAATTATTGTTTATTAGCTACTAATTGATGAAGAATAAAGGAACAATCTTATGAGAAAAAATAATATTGTATTATTCATAAAAAACGATAATTTAAAAATTTTTTTAGTTATTGAAATAATCTTTATATTATATTATTTGAAACATAATATAAATAGATAAAACAAGTTGATGATATCCTAAAAAACAGTTACTGATGATGTGAAATGTATGATTAATTTTTTCTATAATATTCATATATAAAGAATATATATACTTTTCATAATCCGTTATATAGATTTACACAGTATTGAATGAACTTACTTATTATAGTAATAATAATTAAGATTTGATAAAACTATTAATTTGAGTATTATAGATATTAAAAGATGTTATAAATTACAATTCTGATTAAGAATCAGTGTAGAAACAATCTGATAATTAAGACTTGCTATATATTTATATAAGTATATGTATTAATCCCATAATCTGTTTGAAAGCTTCATGATTATATATTATAGATAAATAAATTTAATAAAAAATTATTTATTTCATTATATCTTATTCGGAAATCATATAAAAGAATGTATTCTAAAAATATATCATTCTAAAGAATAGGAATCAAGCTGAACATAAGATAATCATTCTAATTAAAATATACCAATCATTTATAGTTTAATAAAACGAAGAATATGAATAGACTTTTCAATTGATCCTTTTCTATCTATGAGAATGAAAAATAAACATTATATTCCGATTATGAATCATATGAAAATAGTTGATAAACAGTCACAATTGATTAAAAGGGATAATTGATTTGAAAAATAATGCCCTATATCTTTTATAATATATTTATAATAATCTAGATATGTATACAACTTTAAATAGAACTATTTCAGAAATCTGAGGATCATACATTTCATCATAACAAATAAAACAAATAAAAATAAGAATGAGTCATTATTTCCATGATTTATTATCAATATGTACTTGATTTCTGTTATTTTTTTAGAAATACACATTTTTCCTTTTTTAATTTGATTTTTCTTTTTATTTTGTTTTATATTTCTTCAAAAAGTTGTCGTCATGAATAATATTCCTAAGCCATTAGCAAAAGACCTTCGATTCAATTTTATATATGAGTATTGTGTTACCATTGTTTTTTGTGTTTTATCTTTCGTACCTGATATGTTTGATCCAAATTATCAAGAGTTTATAGAGCAAGATATCTCTATTTCACATTCATATACTGATGATGTCTCGTATTTCTGTCGTAATATGTTGTTTTTTAATATTTATTTTTAGATCTATATGGTTTTATGTTGCATATTTTGTTCCTTTACTGATTTGTACCATTCTTGTTGTTATATTCGATACTCATTCCAAATGGATGGTATATTATTGTTTATTTCTCTTTCAATTTAATGAGAATTCTTGATATTGACATATATATTCATGATACACGTTTTTATAGTATTTCAATGTGACCTGTGTTCTTTCGTTGAAGAATTTGTTTTTAGTAAAATTAGTTTGTGGTATTTTACAGAATTTCTTCGGCAGACCTCGTCCTAATGCATTCGCTATGTGTGGGTAAATGATATTTGATAATTATTCTATAAAAATAATAATAATTATTTTTTTTTAAATATGTAAACTAAAGTTTCTATTGATATATTATAAATATGTATATATATAGATATACAAAAGATTCAGGATCAGCCCTTCATGTATATGGATATCCAGGTAGAGTTGCTTCTATTGACAACTGTAAACAATCTGTAAATATATATAGTAATATAATTATTATAGTAGTATTATAGAAATATTTTATTTATTTATATATATTCTTTTGTTATATAATAATACCAAGTTATATAGAATCATTAATATTATTTCTAATAATAAATATATAATAAGTTCTCCAAATGATATTATTCATTTTTATATTGATAATTCTAATATATATATAAATATATAATTATTTTGTGATTCTAATAATACATTAATTATATATATATATATAGATTTCTTTGATACGTGCAGCATTTCGTTCATTTCCTTCTTCCTACGCTGCCTTAGGGATGGCTGGCGCTGTATTAAGTATTTTACTTCTCTCTCAATTCTCCGTTGTATTTGAATTATATAATCGTTATTTCCTTAAGGTATATATATATATATATTATTATTATTATTATTATTATTATTATTTTCTATAATAATATATATATATGTATTATTATTTAAAAATTCTCTAGGTTTTCCGTTTCTTTTTATTTGCGATTATTTTAGTTATTCCCATTCGTGTTTCTGTTATTCTTACAGTATATATATTATTCATATTATACATATATATTTTAATTTTAATTATAATAATAATATAATAAACATAAAAATAAATATATTAAACAAGTAATAAACATAATAAACATAATAATAAATATAAAAATAAATAATAAATATAATAAACATAATAATAAATATAATAAACATAATAATAAATATAATAATATATATAGGAGCATAATATGAATTTTACTGATGATATTTTGGCTGGTTTTCTTATCGGTATTTGTATTTCATATTTTACCGTGAAACAGTATTACACGAACACAACGTCTCTTTATATGCCTTTACGTCAATCTATTAATATGCCCGATATTGAAGTTCATAATATTCATGTACCCAAAGATAATAAATTATAAATATAATATATTATATAATGTTATTTAATATTATATTATTAACATATATATGATTCTATCCTTATTTTTAAATAAATTAAAACCAATTTTTTTTCTATTTGTTATTTTTTTAAATATATTTCTTATTCCCTATATATATTCCATTTTTTGTATATAAATTTTATAATTCACATTTTCAACAATCATATCCTATTACATATATATATAATTCTTATTATATATGTTTTTTTTATACACATTAATTTGTATATATATTATTTCACTATATATGTTTTCCCATAAACAATGTTTTCATATATATTCTTCTATATATTAAAATAAAAAAAAGAATACTTCAACAATCGTTTATTTAAATATTTCATGATTATATATATATATACTTTCTATATCATTATGTTTATTATATAAATTAAAATATATTTCATTTTCATTATCAATATATGATAATAAACAGTTTACGATGTAATCTTAAACTATAAATATCTCCTTCATATCGAATATATACATATATTTATCATACATATTTTGAAAATAAAATAAAAATACTATTGATTATTATAATTTAAATACAATTATTTTCTTTTCATATACTTTATAAATTATTTTTCTAAATATATTTCTAAACTATGAAAAAAAGATATAAAAAAAATTAAAAAAAAAAAATTTGGAACATTGTTTCTCTTATAATGATTCTATATTTGTCATTATGACACAAAAGATAATCCAATCATTTTCTATTTGTTGATTTAAAAAAAGTTAAAAACCTATTTTGTTTTCAATCAATTAAATAATTATGAACTGATTGGATTTTAACAATTCTTCGTCATTCAATAATTATCCAATAAAATTCTCCTTTTAAAATGAGATTCAATCTGAGATCAAGAAAATGGTAACTTTATATCTTTTCTTTTTAGTTTATGTTCTTCTTTTTTTACATATTTTTTTTTATTGTTTTATTGTTGTATAAAACATGAAATTCGTTTTTGTTGTTTGCTTTATTGCTACTGTCTTTGCATTAGATAATGGTTTAGCCCTCACTCCTCCCATGGTATGGCTATCCATTTTATTAAATATGTTCTAAGATCTTATTTTGACTTTAGAATCACTAATATGAAATAATATACATAGGGTTGGATGCCTTGGGAATGGAATCGTTGTACTGTTGATTGTAAGAATCACCCAGATAGTTGTATATCTGAAAAGTTATTTATGGATGTAGCTGATGTTATGGCTAGAGATGGATATCTTGATGCTGGTTACAATGTATATATTGAGTCATTCTAAAACAAAAAAAAATAAGAATTAATTAAAAAAATTAATATTTATAGCGTATTAATATTGATGATTGTTGGGCTACTCATGAAAGAGATGCTGATCATACTCTTGTTGCTGATCCTGAACGATTCCCTCATGGTATGAAGGCATTAGGTGATTATATTCATAGTAAAAATATTTATTTTGGTATTTATAATGACTTTGGTACTCTTACCTGTGAAGGATATCCTGGTTCTGAAGGTTATTTGATTAAAGATGCTCAAACTTTTGCTTCATGGGGTGTAGATGCTTTAAAAATGGATGGTTGTTATTCTCAAGTTTTAGATCATCCTGATGCTTATCCTGGAATGTCTTATTTCTTAAATGCTACAGGTCGTCCTATTTTATTTTCTTGTTCTTGGCCTGCTTATGCCGGTGCTAAAGATAATTATCATTATTATGAATTACTTCGTAAACATTGTAATTTATGGAGAAATTATAATGATATTCGTGCTACTTGGGCTTCTATTCATGATATTATGAAAATGTTTGGTGATCTTCCTTATTGGCGTCAATTTGCTGGTCCTGGTCATTGGAATGATCCTGATATGATTGTTATTGGTATGGAAAATGGATTAAATGAACAAGAATCTAGATCTCAATTAGCTATTTGGTCTATTCTTGCTGCTCCTCTATATATGACAAATAATATTCGAAATATTACTTCTTGGGCAAAGGAAATTCTTCTTAATAAGGAAGTTATTGCTATCGATCAAGATCCTTTAGGTCAACAAGGTTATAGATTAACAGGTGATATTGCTGCTCAAGTCTGGATTCGTGAATTAGTTAATGGTGAATATGCTATTGCTCTTCTAAATAACTCTGATAAACCTATTGATATCTCTGCTAAATTTGCCGATTTCTCTAAAGAAGAATCATTTGTACTTCGTGATCTTTGGAATCATAAAGACTTAGGTCTTTTCAAAGAATCTTTCGAACAAAAGAATATTGATCCCCATGATACCTATATTGTTCGTGCTGTTCCTCAAAAGTAATTTGATTTTATTTAAGAGAGAATTATTCGTTTTCATTTTTTTGTTTTGTTAATTAAATAAGAGATGATAAGGAATGACGAAGAGATCTCGTTTGTTATATCATATAAATAAAAAAAACTATGAAAAAAAGGAAAAGAAGTAGATATGATTACGAGAATTTTCTAGAAAATGAGAAATTGTGTTGTAAATGAATACAAGGAATAAAAAAACGTATTAATAAAGGATATATACATTAAAAAGTGTTAGTTAATCAGAAAATAGTATAGAAACTATGAAGTTCAAATGAAATTGATGATTGTTTTATAAATAAATACACTTGTTATCAAGAAAGGAAATCATAATTGAATAATTATTGCCTTATCAGCAAGGAAATAACCTTTAATGAATTAATACAACAAATCAACGATTATTCTTTTCTGTTCCAGTGTTATTTTATAAAATTTTGTGTTTAATAAAAATGAGATGATTCAACATTTTTAAAACTATGATAATTATAACTTTTCTTGTCAAAAAATCGGAAATCACTATACAGAAAATGATAACTTTAATTTTTTTTATATATATCTTTAGAAAATCTTAGGTTACCTCTATTTAATTTTTGATTTTAATATAAAAAACTAAAATATGTCTGGTGCTGAACCTTCAGATAATAACGGTATTATTGAACTTGCTCCTGAAGTCGATCAAGCTTTGAAAGATATTTTACATACTGATGATGTTCTTGACTCTACTCAATTTGATCCAATTGCTTACATTAATGAACAAATATCCTTTTTTTATTTGAATGAAATTAAATCGTATTTAGTTGATGTATACATATTAATATATATCTATTTATGATAATTATATTCATGAAAAGTAAATCTTATTATCCTATTTTTCTTAATTTTTCGTTTACTTCCCTGATGAAATGTCTCTTTCTAAATTACAACCTTACTCGATGTCTCTTAAAGAAAAAATTGTTAAGTTAGATCAACAAATCTTAGAAACTGTACGTGATCAATCTTCAGCAAGTCGTGATGCTGAACAAGACTTAAAAGATGCTAAAGAAACAATTACTGAGTTATTTAAAAAAATTGTTGAAATTAAAGAAAAAGCAGGTAATTCTGAAGAATTAGTTCAAATTATTTGCAAGGATATATCTAAATTAGATATAGCTAAAAAGAATTTGACTGAAAGTTTAAATAGCCTTGCAAAATTACAAATGTATATATATATATATATATATTATTTATTATTATTTATATTATTTATATTATTTATATTATTTATTATTATTAGATAATATATATGAATAGGATTTATTGTTATTATATAATATATATATATTTATTGTTATTATATAATATATATATATATATATATATATATATATTTATTATTATTTAATTAATA